>SJYQ01092066.1:22175-68075 GCA_006410935.1 Redunca redunca
AGGGTGTTTTGTTTAGATTTCATAGTCTTGTAAGTAAGGATCGTCTAAGTTATTTACTTCTCCTCTGCCTAGCCTCCAGATTTTACAACCTTTAATCCTTTAAAAATGTGAAGGATACTAAAAGTACATGAGATGGTATACAGATTTGTGTATCCTGGATTTCTCTTTTTAAGCTGTAATATCTTCTCTAGACAGACACAGCTTGAATATGTGCTTTTTATCTTTTGAGAATGTGCCTTCACATTTAAGAACATCCATCCATGCTTTTTCTTTTCTTTCCCTTTATAAAAGGAAAAATGGAGTAAAACAGAAGTGCTAATAGACAGGTGTTTCTCTTCACTATCTACTTCTTGGCTGGTTTGCAATGCTGCTGATTTCCTGGGCAGCCATGCAGATGAGTTTGGTCACCTAGCAACAGGGCCTGGACCTGATCCTTGCTCTGATGCAATAGTAAGAACGTGCACTTATAACAAAAGGAGTTCTCATACTATATTGCATTTCCTCGACCTCTTTTTACAATTTTAGCTTTAATTTTCACTACATGTGAGCAGAAAATAAGCTATGAAAAAAATTTACTCATCCACTTTAGTGGTTTAAACTGTAAGATCTAAATGATAGCAGGGAGCTCAGAAGTTTTCATCTAATGCTTTGCTTAGTCATGCTTAGTTGTGTTTTCCAAGACTAGCAAATAAGTTCTAGAACTTGAATGTCGTACAGATGTCTTGAGTGTAAGGGTTTTTGATTTTTCTTACCACCAGTATAGTAGTGAAATAAAATTATATGAAGAGCATCCTTGTAAAAGAAAGTGTTTACATTTGTTTAAATGTTAGACTGTCTTAAATTTTTCTATATGATCAAAATTTATTTTTGGTTTAAGTATATGAAGGAAAGATTTGGAGGAATTGTTTTGTCAGAGCAGTTACTGTCTGGTGGTAGCTTTAGAATTATGACTAAATGTAAACGTATACTGCTGAAAAAAACTGTTTTCATATGGTCTGTACTTTGGAGTTGACCATTGTGTCTTCCAAAGTTATTTCTTTCTTTCCTGCTGAATAATAGACACCTGATTTGTTGGGGGTTGATGTGATTGGGGAATAATCAGTAAATGAATCATTAGAAATCTGAAGGTTGTGTTTGGATTGAATGAGGTTGATAGATCAGTGAGAAATCTTAGTCTCAATGATTCTTGCCTATAGAGTGCATGCAGACATTTAGAGAGCTGTAGACAGATTCCTGAGTTGGTAATAAATTCTGTCATCCTCTGATACCATTCCTTTATCATTTGATTAGCCTTTTATCTGGGGGAATAAAATATGGGAGAAATCTGTGACATTGTTACTGAACCCAGCTCTGACTGTGTCCCAATAAAGAGGTTGGTGAGAAGGAAAGTTTGGTTTATTTTAGATGCTGGCAGTGGGAGGTGGGGAATGCTTGTCCAAAGGCTGACTCCCCACCCCCAATCAGGGGCAAGAGCTTTTATAGACAGAGGTAGGGGCTCCATGCAGAGATAGCACCATCAGCTCTGACAGTCATCTTGGTCATCAGTGGTCTAATCAGCGTCGTCTTCATTGTTTTAGGAACAGTTGGTCTTCCATGCCAGGGTTGGTTGGTTCCCGTTTCCTTGAGGCCGGTTCTTGGGATTGTGTAGCCGTGTTGTGGGTACAGTCTGGTCATCGTGTAGTTGACCTCTCTCCCTGCTGGTGGTTTCGGTATCTACAAGGACAGCTCACAGGATGTGGCTCAGAATATTATCTGTAGCCTCTGAAAAGAAACTAACGGTCCCTGACTTTGCTTAATGACTAAACTATTATCATTTGGTCTCCTTTGACTGTTTTCCTTCGCTTCTGCATTTTCTCGCTTCTCTGATGAAACTTAATTCTTTGGCTAAAGTTTTTCCACGGGCAAAAGGCAGGCTGAGGACATGGGGGCGAAGCCCTTGGGTCCTGCTCTGTTTCACCATCGGTCACCCTTGTAAGGCCTGTATCCCACCCAGTCCAGAGGAGGAACAAGGTAGCAGCATCTTTACTTCTAGTGTTCTGATCGTCATAGACAGCATAAAGATGTAATAATTAGCTTAAAGGTATTGGTAAACTGCTATAAAGTCGTCTCTCAACAGGCAGAATCTGGTAAGCAGATTGGATGAGGAAAGTAGAAGCCACAACCAAGCGATTCTGATTTTTTTTGGGAATAGATACAGTCTCTTCAGTATGGGCACGGACGCTATTGCCTTAGCATCTAGGTAGTCTGTATTATTTCATTCTTTAGATTAAGTACCAGGCCAAGAAAGAGGTCTATAAAAAGAAAAAGAATAAAAATTTAAGGTTCTGAGAGTAATTTTGCTTTTTTGTTTTTGTGTTGAGTAATTCCAAATGTTAAATGTGCATATGTAGTTTTAGGCTACTGACTTGGCATCTAAGAATAGAGAGATCTTTAAAGAGAAGTGGGCTGAGTTTTGAAGAGGAGAGCTGTGCTGTGTGGTGATCGTAAATAGTATGTGGTTTGCAGTTCTGTTGCAGGATTACTTACCACCTGTTCTTATGTGCGCTGTAAAATTACCCTGTGTTGCTTGTACCATGCTTAAGCAATGATTAACTAAGGATTGAATTAATAATTTCAGTTTAATCTAAACGTTACTTAAATTTATGTGCTTAAAAAACAATTCAAGAGGCTTATCAGGTTAACATAGGTCAACACCTATGAGAGATAAGGGAGTGGAAGTGAAATCGGGCATAGAAAGCTTTCAGAGGCGGATTGGCCAGTTTCTTTACTCTTGATGTTTCGAGTTGCCTTCTACTGGGGTAATTTCCCCTTTGTCAGAAGAACTTTAGCAGTTCTTTCAGAGCAGGTCTTCTTTCAACAAATTCAGCTTCCCTTCATCTGAGAATGTCTTTATTTCATCTTCATTCCTGAAGGACATTTTCACTTGATATAAAATTCTGGGATGTCAGTTCTTTTCTTTTAGTACTTAAAAAATGTGTCACTTCTTTCTGGTCTCTGCATGGCTTCTGTTGAGAAATCTGTAGTCCTTTTTTCTTTTTTAAAATATGAAAGTATGATAACACATTTACAGGAGACTTGGAAAATACAGAACAAAGTTGCATATGGTTCCTCTATATATTACAATTATTTTTAAAGTATATAAATTTTTTTAGTTGAGAAATCTGTAGTCATTTGAATTATAGTTTCCCTATAAGCAATGTATCACTTTTCCCTAGTTACTTTCAAAATTTTTCTTAGTCTTTAATTTTTAGCAGTTTGATCCTGAGATTGAGTTTGGATTTCTTTGAACTTACCCTTTTAGGAGTTTGCTGAGCTTCTTGAATCTGTAGGTGTCTGTTTTTTTGACAAAGTTGGGAAATGTTAAAAAAAATTTTTTTTTCCTACACTACACTCTTCTCCCTCTAGCAATCCATTGACATAATGTTAGATCTTTTGTTATTGTCCTACAGGTCCCTGAGATCCTATTCATTGTTTTTTTTCAATTTTATTTGGTGGTTCAGATTAGATCATTTCTGTGGATCTCCACTGACTTTTGTGCTGTTCATCTCTATTCTGTTAATTACATCCTGTGAGGTTTTTTTTTTGTTTGTTTTTTAATATTTATTTATTTGGCTGTGCTATGTCTTAGTTGCAGCAAGGGAGACCTTAGTTCCCTAGCCAGGGATTGTACCCAGGCCCCTTGCATTGGGAGCAAGGAGTCGTAGCCACTGGACCACCAGGGAAGTCCCCATCCACTGGGTTTTTTTAAGTTTTGTTTTCGTGGTCAGTACCTTGTTGGGCTCAGACTACAAGTTCTGACCAGTCTTTTCTGAGTTGTAGTTTCAATGTCAGCTCATTTCCAAAGCCATTACAGAGCTGTTCAGATATGTCTTGTTAGTATGCAAACCAGTGGCCATTCTAGGACCTGGAAGCTAGGTCTGACCCCTAGTTCTTCTTTCAAAGTCTGTGCTGTGCCGCTGAGGGTCAGACCCATGCCTGTGCCACTTGAGGGCAAGCCCAGCGGTTCATAAACAACTCTGGATGGGAGTGTTACTTTTCTGAGTTTCTTCCTCTCTCTCTGGTCTCCCTGCTACTTTAGAGTTCTCTGGAGCTTCCTATTTAGTCATCCAGCCAGAGAACTGATCCACTCAGTCATGTTCAACTCTTTGTGACTCCATGGACTGCAGCACGCCAGGCTTCCCTGTCCATCACCAACTCCCAGATCTTAACTCAAACTCATGTCCATCGAGTCGGTGATACCATCCAACCACCTCATCCTCTGTCGTCCCCTTCTCCTGCCTTCAATTTTTCCCAGCATCAGGGTCTTGTCCAATGAATCATCAGTTCTTTGCATCAGGTTATATACCCTGATCCTCTGTATTTTATCATAATTCTGCCTGTATTTGGAGCTACGAGGTAGAGGGACAGAGATAAAAGATGCGAGAGGAGTTTTGGCCCCTCCTTCTTGGGACCATCGCTCCTCTGATTGGAGAGAAGAGATCCCTTCCCTCAGAGTTTTACCTT
This sequence comes from Redunca redunca, assembly GCA_006410935.1. Taxonomy (NCBI): domain Eukaryota; kingdom Metazoa; phylum Chordata; class Mammalia; order Artiodactyla; family Bovidae; genus Redunca; species Redunca redunca. The sequence goes on from SJYQ01092066.1 coordinate 26,679, forward strand.
GTCTGCTGTGGTGGATTTCCCAGGTGGTGCTAGTGGTAAAGATTCCACCTGCAAGTGCAGAAGACATGAGAGAAGTGTGTTCGATCCCTGGATTGGGAAGATCCGCTGGAGGAGGGCGTGGCAGCCCCAGTATTCTTGCCTGGAGAATCCCCATAGACAGAAAAGCCTGGTGGGCTACTGTCCATGGGATTGCAAAGAGTCATGCAAAGAGACATGACTGACTTAACACGTGCAGAGTTCTGAAGATCTGCCGAGTCTTGTTTCCTGCTTATTCAGTCAAACGTAATCTTGGTACTGCTGTGAAAATTACGACACCATTTCTTTCTTTTTTTAATGACACCATTTCTGTTGGGGGAAAAAAAAGCTTACAAATGCTTCTTATTCACAACAGAAGCTTAACTGAAGACTGCCTTGTGCTAGGGGTGCAAGAAAATGGAGGGAAAAAAGCATGTGATTTCTTTCCACCCCCTTCTACATGATAGGAAAACCCACTCCTGTTCCTCATGCCAGCCCTGGAGGGCTTCTCCTGGAGGTGCCCGCCCTGTTGTGGGTTTTGGTTGTACTACCTCCAGACTGAGAGATAGATGTTGGAGGGAGGAAAGTAGTAAGCCCACCTTCGGTTCTTTGCCTTCCTCTCCAATCCACTTACTGCTGTTCAGAGTTGCCTTGAGTAGCCACTCTGAATTCAGTCCTGATTTGGAACTGCATTCAGAGAGACAGCGTGGGGTGTACTTGCTTGATCCTACCCAGAACCAGAACCTTCAACACCCTCTCTTTTTGTAATAGATTTTGACGAAATCCTTTAGCTTGCTATAAAAGGAATGTTTGCTCTTTGTATAAGAGTGGTTATCTCCAGTGATAATCTGTGCTAGTATTTTATATATTCGTTTCACATTTGTTCTGTGAGCATTTGTAAGCTTTTTTAAACAAAAATGGTGTCATTAAAAAATAGAAACGGTGTCATAATTTTTGTAGAAGTTGCTTTTTTTTTTACTTAAGGATAAGAACATTTTTCTATGTTAGTAGATATAGAGCAATGAACCTTTACTTTTTAATTGTGAATAGTAATACTAACAGAGTAGTAACCATTTCATTGCACCAATAAGGGAGCATATTAATTTCCAAGAGCTGCTAGGACAGAGTTCCATAGACTGGGTGGCTTACACAGACATTCTTTTCCCCACTGTTTTGGAAACTATAAGTTCCTGATCAAGGTGTGGCAGGCAGGGTTGGTTTCTTCTGGGACCTTTCTCCCTGATTTGTAGATAGCCATCTTTTCTTCATGTCATCACGTGGTCTCTTTATCTGCTTGGGCTGCCATGACAAAATTCCAAAATTCCATTTAAACAACAAAAGTTTATTTTCTTCTGGTTGTAGAGACTGGGAAATCCAAGATCAAGGTGCTGGGCAATTCACTGCCTGTTGAGGGCAGGCAGCCTTCTTCCTGGCTGGCAGATGAGCACCTTCTCCCTGGGTCCTCATGTGGTGGGGAGAGAACAAGCGAGCCCTGGTGTTTGTTCCTTGTCTCATAAGAACACTGGCCCTACTGGATGAGGGCCCCACCCTTATGACTTCATTTAACCTTTATTACCTTCTCCCAGACTCTGTCTCCAGACAGTCACCCTGGTTTCTAGGGCTTTGATGTAGGAATTGGGGAGGGACACAGACATCCTGTCTATAACAGGTGGTCTTCCTTCTGCACCTGTCTGTGTCCTGCGTGCATGCGTGCTCAGTCGCTTCAGTCATATTCGACTCTGCAACCCTGTGAACTGTAGCCCGCCTGTGCATGGGATTCTCCAGGCAAAGATACTGGAGCCAGTTTGCCATTTTCTCCTCCAGGGGATCTTCCTATCCCAGGGATCAAACCTGTGTCTCTAAGTCTCGTGCATTGGCAGGCAGGTTCTTTACCCACTAGCGCCACCTGAGACATCATTCATATTGGATTAGGGCTCAAAATGGGCTCGTTTTAACTTTATAAGGTGCTGGGAGTTAGGACTTGAACACCGGAATTGTGAGAGGATACAGTTAAGTCCATAAAAGTATTTTCTCTACTTAAGCTGAGGCTCAGATATCTTGAGTGATTTGGCCAAGATTACACAGCTAGTTAGATGGAGCCAGGATCCAGACCCTGGTGGATTGGCTCCAGAGCCTGCTCTCTGAGCCATCTGTCCAGTCTCTTTTTCCCCAACACCCACCTTGGCACTGCAGTTGTTGGGATGGGCCAAGGATTATTGAATAATCCTGTGTTGGATATAATGGCTCTTCTTTTTTTCCTATTAGACAACTCTGCATTGAACGTGCTTTTATAATTATCACTGCACACCTGTGAAAATATTGCTGTCATATAATGCCTAGAAATCAATTTATTTACAGAATCATTATAAAGTTTATTTTTCCAAAATACCCTCAAAAATGAAAACATTTACCCTTGCAGCAATAATGAATGAGAGTGGGGGTTTCAGAAAAGAACAGTGAAAAAGACTGTGTCCTGTCATAGGCTGCAGACAAATTGGAATTGGGGACTTATTGGAGGTGTCACAGAGTTAAACAAAGGTGGTGGGGTGAAAATGTATCAAGTGATGCATCCTGATCAATTCATGACTCGCTGTCTTGCCTTTCAGAATTTCGATTCCGACATCAGCAGTGTGGGGATAGACGGCTGCTGGCAGGCAGACAGCCAGAGGCTTCTCAATGAGGTGATGGTGGAGCACTTCTTCAGACAAGGAATGCTAGATGTTGCTGAGGAGCTCTGCCAGGTGAGGATGAAATGAAAACAAGGGAGATCCTTGCGGTTTTTAAGTCTTCTAGCCGTAGGTAAATTGTTACATTTTAATCACCAGTGCTGACCTCAGTTTACTAGGAAGTCTTTTTTTTTTTTAAACTTGGTTAAAAATTATAGTCCTAGAGCTTGCCATTCAAATGATTTCCTTATTCTTGCCCCAGAATGTTGGTCCCAGGTCATCAGCCAAGGGTCAGAAGTGGTGCTAGTTTTCCAAACATCTCCTCTTTTGTTTTTTGGGAGGGAGCCAGTACATTTTACTTAATTTTTAAAATCAGTTTATTTTTATTATTGTACAGTTGATTTATAGTGTTGTGTTAGTTTTTGCTGTACAGCAAAGTAAATCAGTCATATGTATATGTCCCCTCTTTTCTAAACTCCATTTCCATATAGGTCATTACAGAGCACCAAATAGAGGTCCTTGTGGTATGCAGTTACTTGTTACCTCTTAGATATAGTACTGTGTATGTTCAGTTATTTTAGTCGTGTCTGACTCTTTCCGACCCTGTGGACTGTAGCCCACCAGGCTCCTCTGTCCATGGGGATTCTCCAGGAATACTGGAGTGGGTTACCATTTCTTCCTCCAGAGGATCTTCTCGACCCAGGGGATTGAATCCTTTTCTCTTAGGTCTCCTGCATTGGTTTTTCACCACTAGGGCCATAAAACATCTCTTTGATAGAAAGGTTAGTATAGCAGAGAAGAGGACAAAGAGGATTATATTTGCTCTTCTAATCTGGCCCAGCTTAAGAACTTTATCAAATGAATTTCAAGCTAAAATTTAAGTGAGCAGCTTTTGTCTTTTATTCCTATTAGACATGAACTTAGAACAGTTTACCAATACCACATAGTCATAATATCAGCAATATGTATTAAGTATTTACTGCCAGCCAAGCCCTTACTGCAACCCTGTGAAGAAGAAATTATTCCCCCCATTCTACAGATGAGGAATCTGAGGTCTAGAGAAATAACCTGCCCAAGGCCATGCAGGTTCTTTGTGGAGGCTCTTGGATTCAGGTCCAGTTCATGTGTCTTCAGACTCTCTTCTGTGGCTTACACTTTGTGCTGTTGTATTTTTCATTTAGAAGAGTGAAGGACCATAAGGTTTAAATAATTTAAAGCTAGTCTGTAAACCAGACCTCAGGTCTAAGACTTTGCTATTTTAAACAATTTAGATAAGTATTAACTCAAGTCTTTCTCTATACATTACAGGATTCTGTGTCCATATAAATTTCCTAAAATAAATTGTGTCATTTAAGATTGTTTGTTTACAAGTATCAAAGACCCAAAATACCAGTGGCTTAAACAAAAATGAAATTTATTTCTTTTACACAAGAACAGGAGATAGTAAGCCGTGCGTGACATATATGGTAGCCACACACCATGAAACTCTAAGGGATCTCAGCTCCTTTTAGCTCTGCTGTTTCTAGGGTGACGCCTGTCCTCATGGTGCGGGGTAGCCAGAACCCCGGCTTGACCTCTTTGTATTCCAGGAAGGGACAGAGACATATGTTTGTGTTTCACTGCCCAGAACTTACATTTTGCAAAGCCCAGCCTTATTCCATATGCTTACGTGCCCAGCTAAAATATGGGGTTTACTACAATCATAGGAGGAGGAAGAGGGATACTGGGGCTTAGTCCTCAGTTTCTGCCAGAGAAGTATATGTTAAAAAGAAACTATCTTTAATGATTTACCTCACATTTTATAATGTAGAATATGCTTTTACCGTTATCTCTTTACTCTGACTTTTGCTAACAAAAGTTCTTTTGATTTTTTTCAGGAATCTGGTCTTTCTGTAGACCCAAGCCAGAAAGAACCATTTGTGGAGTTAAATCGAATATTAGAAGCGTTAAAAGTCCGAGTTCTGAGACCTGCTCTGGAGTGAGTTACTGAGTTTGTTCTCCTTTTAATACTTTGTGAGAACGCTGTAAGAAAACGGAATTAGAAAGTACACTGAAGATTTTGAGATCTCTCTCTCTTAATCTCATGTCAGGTAGACTTCAGGGTAATCAAGAGAGAATTATTTTATTTCTTTTAGTCGAGTGAATTTGGGGGATATGCAATCTGAGAAAATGGTTAACACTCATTTCACTTATCAGTTGGTCTGAATTCCCATGAGAGAAGAGGGTTTCTTGTAGCCAGACTAGCTTTATAACTGAAGTACTGTTGTTCAGGGTATCTGAATTTGATATTTGAACTTGCATAATGTGTGGGGTTTGGTGTACATGAAAAGAACAAACGTTGCGGAGTTTTATTCTAATTACCATCATAAAATAGTTCACTGTGAACTTGTCATTGATGTGAATTTATGAAATTACTGGGTTAGCTCTGTTAGGTATTACCCTAGAACAGGGTCAAGGAAAGTTTTTCATAAAGAGTCAGAGAAATATTTTAGGCTTTGCAAGCCATGTATGGTCTCTGTTGCATGTTTATTTTTATTTCATTTTATAACCTTTTAAAAACATTTAAAAAAAAATCCAAACAACAAAACCCACCTTGGCCATGTGGTGTATGAAATAGACAGCAAGTCCTGTTTGGCCTGTGACCATGGTTTGCTGACCCATGTCCTAGAATTTTTTAATGTGATGATAATCACGTTATTTGTTTTAAAAAGGAAGAAAGTTACAAAGTAAAAGAAAAAATCTGGGTAGAAGCAGTGATATTGTTGTGAGGGCACAGCCTTAGAATTGTAGTATTTTAAAACTGGAAGTATGTGAGCACATTGTTATCAGGGGGGCAAATATAGTTGGGAAGATCCTTGATGAGTTTTATAAAATACACCTTTTTTCCTTCTACTAACCCATTTAAATCTTCATAGCTTAGTTTTTTCTGTTTCTCATCATTTCTCAGTTATTAGGAAATTCAGAAAGTTTTAAAACCAGCCTAGATGAATAGGCAGAGATAGTAAAAGTCGCTCAGTTGTGTCTGACTCTTTGCGACCCTATGGACTATACAGTTCATGAAATTCTCCAGGCCAGAATATTGGAGTGGGTAGCCTTTCCCTTCTCCAGGGGATCTTCCCAACCCAGGGATGGAACCCAGGTCTCCTGCATTGCAGGCAGATTCTTTACCAGCTGAGCCACAAGGAAAGCCCAAGAACACTGGAGTGGGTAGCAGATCCCTCCTCTAGCAGATCTTCCTGACCTAGGAATCGAACTGAGGTCTCCTGCATTGCAGGTGGATTGTTTATCAACTTTCCCTGAGCTATCAGGGAAGCCCTGACAGAGATAGAGTCCTATGTAAATTTATAAATTACAAATTTCTGTATAAATTATAAATATCAGGTAGCTCATTTATTTTAATTCTTTAAAGATATAAATGTCACCCAGCACCACTGTGTACTATGCATATCACTTTTTAGTTTATTTTTATAATTGATTTTTCAGCAGGTTTTATTGTGACACACCCTTATAAGATGAAATTTAATCAAATGCCTTAAGCACCCTCTTAAGTATGGCAGTCACTCTTGTCTCTACTTTCATATTCCACCTAAATGGTTAAAGTCTAAAGGAGAGTGAGGGAGCCTAAATATAAAAATGTGATGGGTTTCTCAGTTGTTTTATAGTGATTTAGAAATGATATGTAAGTTGTTAATGAGGTAATATCCATTCATCCATTAATTTCTCAGATTTTTCATCAGACTTTTGTTGAGTGCTTATTACTATGTATCAGAGACTATGCTAAGTATTTGGCCTGCCTTAGCCCTCAAACTACTCAAGGTTTTTACCTTTTAGACTGAAGAAAATTCATAAGACCCTTTAACTGTGTGCTTTTTCTGTAAGATCTCAAGTTTCTCACTGATAACTATATTATATATCAGTTATTTCTGTAAATGTCTTTCGTTATTTGTAGCCTTAAGCAGTGCCTCTCAGGCAAAGGAAGGACTCATTCCATCTGCCTGGCAGTAACAGTGGAAATTTTTCTGCAGTCGTCTCTTAGTATCCGTGGCACATTGGTTCCAGAAGTCTCTGTGGATACCAAAACTCACAGATGCTCAAGTCCTTTATGTAAAATGGCTTGTTACTTTTGGCCCTTTGTATTTGAGGTTCTGCGGCAGTGGATGCTGAGGGCCAACTGTACAATAAAAATGTCCCTGTTACATTTTTCTGGGAATAGTGCCACGTTAAATATCTGCACGTGGGATACAGTGATAATTGCAGCTGCCTCTCTTGGAGGGCTCATTATTAATATATGCCTCACGTTGTTCTCACGGCTTGTATGTGTTAAATCAGTCCTCATATAACCCTATGAAGTAAGTACTCAGTTTACAGAGGAGGAATTGAGCCTGGAAGATGCTCCATGGGAAAAAAAGGATATGGAGTCAGAAGGTTAACCGAGGAACGCTTCATGTGATAGTCTCTAGTACTCGCCTCTAAAAGATTCACTTTAGCATACTAGATGGGCCATCTGCAGTCCTACAATAAAGAAACTCATTTAACTCTGAAATCCGTGTTTCCTATGGATATTTAACCAAGGAATCCCTCTCTCCTTTTACCCCCAATAACACCTACTACATAAAACTCACAAAATTGGAGATCTCTGGGACTATAGGGGTTTCCTTAGTGGCTCAGATGGTAAAGAATCTGCCTCCAAATGTGGGAGACCCGTAAGTTTGGAAAGTGTTAGTTTAATAAAAATATCTGTTACAGAAACTCAAACTTTTCCAATTCTTGCCAGTTATTGGTGGATGCAAAGCAGATATTTACTCAACATCTTTTATGGGCAAGGTTTGGACTTCCCAGGTGGCTCACTGGTAAAGAATCGGCCTGCCAATGCAGGAGACGCAGGTTCGATCCATGGGCCAAGAAGATCCCCTGGAGGAGGAAATGGCAACCCACTCCAGTATTCTTGCCTGGAAAACCCCATGGACAGAGGAGCCTGGTGGGTTACAGTCCATAGGACTGCAAAGATTCAGACACAATTGAGCCACTAAGCACACAGCACCCACGTGGGCAAGCACCTGCGTACTCAGCTTGAATCAAAACTTTAAAAATGTGGGACATGAGTTTCCAGGATTCTGGTTCAGAAACACTGGAGAGAATCTGTCATATTTCACGTGTGGCATCTTCTCTTTGTACCCGGAAGCATCGTGGAAGCACCCAGGAGAGGAAGAAGAAGGTGAGAGACTGCAACAGCTCCTTCCGGCTGCCTGGCAGTTGAGGCAGAGGCCAGCCAGAAAGATTAATATGGCTGGAGTTGCCTAGATGGGAGGACTAGATGAGAAGGACGTCTGGTGAGCGTTGTTAGCTATTAATTGCAACCAGGAAAAGACAATGGAAAGAAGGTGGTAAAGAAGGATGATACGGCAGAGAGAAGCGACAGAAGAACTAATTATACATACAGTCAGGATCCTGCGTACTCTTGTTCCTGCCCCGTATGTCTGAATTTGTGTGCGGATTTTTCTCCTCACTCAGATCACCCTATTTTTTGAGTTCCTCTTGGCACCTTGCAGAGTGCTTATTTCATTGTAGGCATTCAATAAATGATGGAATAATTTGAAGAAGAACTTTGAACAAACATGTCCTCCTCCTTCATGTGGCAAATAGAAGCAAAGTCAAAAATAACTAGAGTGGATGGGAGAATAACAGTAAATACGACGAGATGGAGAAAATTAGAAAAATAGAAACTGTCCTTGTAGACATGTACCAGTTGTTGACATTTTGAAAGTGCTATCTTGAGGGGAAGCCAGATGGTTGCCTTCCTAAAGATATTTCAAAAAGTAATACTGCCTTGGTGGATTTGCCATGGTCTAGAATATGACTTTCAACCTTGCATACTTGGAAACCCATTTTCTTTTTCCTCGAACACCCAGAACAGGCCCAGGGGCCTCATAGCACTCGTTTAGAGGAATCTGAAGTTCTATTTGCAAAGCTTCAGGGAACGCCATAAGGAAACAAACTAATTGAATGATTATAATACAGACAGATGTTCTAGAATTTTTTTCACAGAAAGAGTATTTCATTAGTCTAGACCACTGGAGAGTTTTAGATTGAACAGGCCATGAACAGTACAGGCAAGCTTTGAAATATGGGAGGACTCCATCTCTAAGCCTAGCAATTAGGTGAAGCTAGAAGTAGAAACCACAGAGGGGTATGAGGTGAGCTTGCCATGGTGGTTCCTTGGCGGTGTGTGTGAACAGTGCTTTTGAAGTGAAGAAATTACTTGCTGGAATTAGAGAAATTGTGGTGTCGGTGCCTAAAACACTGTTTATAAGCAGAGAAAAGTTTTAGAAAGTGGAGGTTTTAGAAAAGCCAGCAAGGATGCCTGGTCATGGAGCCTTGACTACTACTAGAAAAGAGAAGGACAGTGATTAAGCTGTTTCTGGTGTCTGTTTTGTTATCAGTTTTGTCTTCCTGCAGGTGGCAGTCTTGCTGACTCAGGTACTTTTAATAGCCACATAGAACGGCAGAATAAAGGCTCTGATAGGTGTTGCCTGTACCACTGGAGAAAAGGGATCAAGGTTTTGTTTTCTTTGTTTTTGGTTTTGTTCAGTGGTGTGTGTATGCTTAGTTGCTCAATAACATCCGACTCTTGCCACCCTCATGGACTGCAGCCTGCCAGACTCCTCTGTCCGTGGGTGTTCTCAGGCAGGAATGCTAGAGTAGGTAGCCATTCCCTTCTCCAGGGGATCTTCTCAACCCAGAGACGGAACCTGGGCCTCCTGCATTGCAGGTGGGTTCTTTATCGTCTGAGCGCTGGCTCTTTTTCATTCTGAATGGGCCAAAGAGGTAAGTTGAGGAATGGGATACAGTTTTAACTCACTGTGTCCATGCATTGAATCCAGTGGAAAAAGAGCAACTCTGTCAAAAAGAATCTTAACTGAAAATGGAAAGAGCTGCCCGCTGGAAAGAAGACAGGAGAGAAGGGTCTATGGAATGTAAAGGCCAAAAGGGGAAAAAAAATCTGGTGTGAGGACATCATTTTCTGTTGTCTGGCCAAAGTTTGCATGAAGTTGCAAGGACAGTCAGTGCTTCTCAGGAGGAAGAGGAGACATGGCCATCTCTTTATCTGGATCCGTCGTCACCAAGGACTTGAGGATTACTGGAAGCAAGTGGGCAAACCATGACTACAGAAAGACTGAGAATCTTCTTTTTAAAAGAAGGGAAAATTGAAATAAATTATCCCTGAGAGGAAATATTTACAAAGAATAAGGAGCTGAACTAGGCCAGGAGGGGAGCTAAGGGAGACTCTGGAATTTGTTCTTATAAAATGCTGATGTGTTATTAATTTAGGCTTATCAAACACTTGGTTTTGTGGTGGGAAATTAGCATTAAATAAGGCAATGTCATATTTAAGTACTTTATTAAAAGATCACCAGTCTGTAGAACTGTACTGTCCAACATGCTGGCCACATACGACATCTGCATGCCCACCAAACTCTGCATGACTTAAGACCCTCATGTAAAAGTTAACTGTGAATGTGGTGGTTTAAAGAGGTTCACATGTGAATCATCGCCCTTTGTGTGGTTTCTCAAATAGCATGTAAGAAGGACAGAGATTCACACCAGCTCTGAGATGAGTGAAATGTTAGTAGTTCCAGCGATGGATTCAACTCATACCTGAGGAGTTACCATTTGCCAGTAACCTCAGAAATGAAATGTTTAGCTATCCTAAAGCAAAATGATAGGGTTCCTCGCTGTTTTGGGCTGAACTTTGGTTTTTGCCAATCTCTGAATTTTTTAAGCCCTTGATTTGGTCACCAGTAACATTCACCCAACCAAGTCTACCCCTGTGGAGTAAACGCCTGCCACTCATTTCCCTGACTTTCTGCTTTTACCCCCAGGAAGATAGCCCCAAGATAGATAGAAAAAGAAGATATTTGTGAGCCTTTTAAAAAATGCTGTGAGACTTAGAGAATGAACTTACGGTTGCCGGAGGGGAGGGATAGTTAGGGAGTTGGGGATGGACGTGTACGCACTGCTGTATCTAAAATGGGTAACCAACAAGGACCTTCTGTACAGCACCTGGAGCTCTGCTCACTGTCATTTGGCAGCCTGGATGGGAGGAGATTTGGGGGAGAATGGATGCATGTGTATGTAAGGCTGAGACCCTTCACTGTTCACCTGAAACTATCACAGCATTGCTAATCAGCTCTATCCCAGTAGAAAATGAAAAGCTCAAAAGCAAAAAAAAAAAAAAAATGCTGTGAAAGATCATAGTGGAATGTGCTGTAGGAACTGGCAAGAGGCATTTTTCATTGGAAAAGACTCTGATGCTGGGAAAGATTGAGGGCAGGAAGATGAAGTAGTTGGGTGGCATCACTGGCTCAGTGGACATGAGTTTGAGCAAGCTCAGGGAGACAGTGAGGGACAAGGAAGCCTGGCGTGCTGCAGTCCATGGAGTCGCAGAGAGTCAGACACGACGTAGCAGCCGAACAACACCAGCAGAAATAGAAACCAGCCCAGGCCGGCAGGATGGGGGGAGGAGAGAGGGAAGCGGTTAGTCCTGGGAAAGAACAGCTAGCTTGAAGGTGGAGTCTTGTTTTAATTATTTTTGGAGTAATAAGGAAATGCTAAACATGGAATGAACAATGGGCTAAGTCCCTTTGGAGGCCTGACAGTGAAGATAATGAACACTTCGCGTTTCTGTGTGATAATTGTGTGGATGTGGGTTGCCTCTGACTTCATCACCTAAGTAAGTGGTGGTGTTTTGGGGTCTTTTTATGGACGAGGCCCAGAAGGTCTCCTTATTAGCGCCACAGTGAACCGGAACTGTGACATGGGTGACCTTACTGGGTGTCGTTGTGTTTGGTTTGCAGGGCTTCTCTAAACCCGGAATGGTTCCACAGCTGCCGGTGCTCTTGTAGTGAACACTGGGAGACTTGGGAGCAGACTCTTTTTTAGAAACTACAGTGAAGCTAATAATTTACCTGAATGCTTACATTTAGCTTGCTGCTCATTGTGTGCGTGCGTGCGTGTGTGTGTTTGTGTGTTAATGTTAGTCGCTCAGTCATGTCCCGACTCTGCGAATCCATGAGCTGTAGCCTGCCGGCTCCTCTGTCCATAGAATTCTCCTGGAAAGAATACCGGAGTGGGTAGCCATTCCCTTTTCCCGGGGTTCTTCCTGACCCAGGGACCAAACCCCAGTCTCCTGCGTTGCAGGCGGATTCTTTACCATCTGAGCCACCAGGGAAGCCGGCTATAGTGGAGTGGGTGTTAGTGTTTTAAAAAATGAAAGATCAGAAATCTTCTGCCAGAAGTGCCATGAACCAGAATCCAGCGCCCGTCCCTTTATTAACTGTTTGGTTTTGTCCTTCTGTTGTGTGTCTCCGGTGCTGTGTAGACAAGCAGTTTTTGGTGCCAGTTGTAGTTTTGTGCTTTTGTAGTTTCATATGCTTCGTTGTTTTTGGATTTGATGATTTTCAGGTTAATTAAGGTGGTGACTTTCTTCTACCCCTTACCCCTGCTCAGTGAATCAAACACCCACATATTCAGTGTGAACTTCTAGCGAAGAAAACTTCAAAAATTTTTGAAGGGAGTTAGCTGGTACATGGAGAAGGCAATGACACCCCACTCCAGTACTCTTGCCTGGGAAATCCCATGGACAGAGGAGCCTGGTGGGCTGTAGTCCATGGGTCGCAAAGAGCCGGACCTGACTTAGTGACTGACGACGACATTTGGCTCTGCTGGCCTGCTCTGCCGTGTGCCCCTTCAAAGTAGGTGGGTGCCGAGCTGAGCGAGGCAGAACCCCCGCCTTAAGAGACCATCCTCCCAAGTGGGCTGTGAGAGGTTCGAATGAAAAACATCTAGAGTTCAGTGGATGAAGAGGTTATTAGGAAACTTACAGAAAATGTGGTAATTGAGCCTGGGCCTTGAATTTTTCAGTTCTGTCCTCAGCTACTCGGTTTGTTCCATTGTACTTTTGTAAAAATACAACTGCCCCCTACACTGGGAGAAGGGACCGTGGCTTCTCATTTCAGGGAAGCAACAAGCATTCTCTCCAGACCAGCTCTGCTTCACCTAGATGCATCGCTGTTGATGTGATGCAGGTTGCGAGTCAGGTTGTCTGAATATGTTTGCATGTTTTTCTTGGCATCCACTTCTCTCTGCCTCCATTCTGTTCTCAGCAGCCCTCTTAATTTCCTCCTTTAATTCTTCACACCACATCACACATGCCTCCAGCTCACCCTGTTGGCCTGCCACTGGGTTCTTCTCCTTCCCTACGTTGCATAACCTCCCCTCTGGGTTTTTCAGTCTCCTGTCCTCTCAGAAAGAAGAATGGATGGGGCAGAGAACTCAGTGATGATGGACCCAGTTCCTCAAACGTCTTTCTTCATTGTACCACTCCGGGCCATCTTTGTCTTTATAAAGTAACCTCTTGCCTCTGAAATCCTTATTTTTTTTTCTCTCCTGTTTCTTTTCTCTATCGAACCTATGGGCAGTTCTCATTGCACAATTCCCAGTATGCCCGAATCTCACCACAGTTCAGTGAGATACCACCAGTTCCCCAGCAACACCGTTCAGACTTCAGTCACCGTGGTATATTGTGAGCAAGTACATAAAGTACAGACTTCCCTGCCAGCTTCTCAGCTGTGGTCACAACACAGATGAGAGCTGTGCAGCCCGGCCACCGCTCCTTAGTCTCGTGGCGCTGGGCCACAGCGTATCTGCTACTCCGTTCACCCTCGGACAGCAAGTGTGGGGCTCTGAGCCTCCTCGCCTCCTGGTAATAAGCCCACGGGACATACTACAGAAAGGGATCACTGAGAGACAGGCTTGGACAACAAAGGTGAATCACTAGACGTGAAGTTGAATGCACTGAGGATGATTTGAAAATGATGACAGCAAGGGGAAGCTGGGACGAGAGCTAGACTTACATGAAGCTGTGGAATGAGGCATATTGAAAAGTCCTGTGGGGACTTCCCTGGTGGTCTAGTGGTTAAGAATCTGCCTTGGTGTTACAATTGGACTGCATTAACCTTAGTGCAAGTTAAGGATCCAAGGCTTACTTAAATTTAAGTAAATATTTCCAAGATCCAAGTGATTAGCATTTTTAAAAATTACTTTGATTTTGAGGTCAGAGGAGCTTCATGATCAGACTCTAAGATGCGGCTGCATCAACAGATTGATTAGAATATTGATATATGGATTTGCAGCCCTTTGGGAAAGGATAGGATCCAGTGAGGGCTTCCCTGGTGGCTCAGACGTAAAGAATCTGCCTGCAATGCAGGAGACCTGGGTTCCATCCCTGGGTGGGGAAGATGCTCTGGAGAAGGGGATGGCTACTCACTCCAGTATTCTTCCCTGGGAAATCCCATGGACAGAGGAGGCTGGAGGGCCACAGTCCAGCAGGCCGCAGAGAGCCGGCCATGACCGAGCAACAGGCGCACATACAGGATCCAGTGAAAGTGCTCTCTGCGAAGTCTGATGCCAGTCAGCTGGTTCACTACAAGTAACTTGAGACATTTCACTCTCGTATTGGGTTGACCCAAAAGTTCATTTGAGATTTCCATAGGCAATGGCACCCCACTCCAGTACTCTTGCCCGGAAAATCCCATGGACAGAGGAGCCTGGTGGGCTGCAGTCCACGGGGTCGCTAAGAGTCAGACACAACTGAGCGACTTCACTTTCACTTTTCACTTGCATGCATTGGAGAAGGAAATGGCAACCCACTCTGGTGTTCTTGCCTGGAGAATCCCAGGGACGGCAGAGCCTGGTGGGCTGCTGTCAATAGGGTCGTACAGAGTCGGACACAACTGAAGCGACTTAGCAGCAGCAGCATCTTAATGGAAACACCTGAACAAACATATTGGCCAACTCAATAGTAGAGTAACTCAGTTTAGATTCTGAGGGTCCTTAAGTGAATTGAGTTAAATGGGGAATGTCTAACTGAAGATCAGATTAGAGAAGAATGTGATACTGACATCTTCTACATGTTAATATGTTTAGAGAAATAAAGCAGTGTTTCTTACCACTTGCTTGCAAATTTGATTGTATCAGCTGGCTGATAGACTTTTCTGCTTTAGTGCTCACCTTTAACTGGTAGTCCCGGCTCCAGATAGTTAACTCCAACTTTTTGTACTACAGAGGCTGATGTCACTGAACTTTGGATCTTTCAGAACTGCATATTGTTCTTTCTCTCATTAGCACTGTTGGTACAGACCTTTCTGGCACTGTGACACACTACATGATATTTTTATAGCTTTATCTGCCTGATTAGATCCAAAGCATCTTGAGGATAAATCCCTGTGTTTACTATTTTTAATCTGAAAGCAAGTAGCACACAATCTTGGAGCAGTACAATGCTGTGTTAGTTTCTGCTGTTCAGCAAAGGGAATCAACTATATGTGTACGCGTATCCCCGCTTTTTTGGATTTCCTTTTCATTGAAAATTGAAACATAGATGACTCTCCTTCAGAATCTTCTGATACATTTATAAACATAGCAGTTTAACAGGACGAGCAGTGGATCTAGACAGCCAGTAGCGAATCTCATGAGTGACGTCGGCTTCAACGTGTGGCCTTGTACAGTTCCAAATATGTCAGAGTCGATCTTGTCTTGATCTAAAACCTTATTAAACAGTAATTGTCATCTAATTTAATGTTTTTCTTTCTTTCACTGGCTGCGGAGCATCTTCTGGTACAGTTTATTTTCCTCTGGTCCTAAGGGTTGGTGTTACCACCAACTTCCACAAGATGGCAGACTAAACCCATTTTTGTTAGATTTCAAACCACTTTTAACATACATGCCTGTGCTTTTTATTACCGTTAAATCTTTTTTTGCGTTTTCTTTAGATGGGCAGTATCAAACCGAGAAATGCTCATAGCCCAAAACAGCTCCTTGGAATTTAAGCTACACAGACTCTATTTTATTAGCTTGTTAATGGGTGGAACTACAAATCAGCGAGAGGCGTTGCAGTATGCTAAAAACTTTCAGCCATTTGCCCTAAATCATCAAAAAGGTGAGTCTAGAGTCTGAGGGCTTTAATGGTTGAAACGGCTAAAGCTGCCACTGGAATTGGTTTGTCTTTACTAGATGTAACATGTATTTGCCAAGAAACTGAAACAGTTGTAGATGATGATCACTTAATTAAAAAGCTCTTGACTGGCTCTAAAGCCTCTTGATTGAGGGAATTCCCTGAAGGTCCAGTGGTTCGGACTCTGTGCTCTCACTGACAAGGGCCCCAGGTTCAATCCTAGTCGAGAAACTAAGATTCTACAAGCCGTGCGGCAAGGCTTAAAAACAAAAAGTCTCTTAATTGAAAAACCAGAAGGAAACTTTACATTTTGGAGGATTCTGTTAAACTAAGAGGAAATAAAGTGTGTTCTTGCTCCACCGCTGCCCCGCCACCCGCTTTGCTGCTGTTGTCACACAGCCAGACGTCTGCAGGCCCTCCAGCGTGGCAGCACTTAGCCCCAGGGGTCGGTGTAGGGGCTGGCTGGTTTCACAGCCAAAGAGAGTAATGGCCCCATTTACGACACAGTGGTTACTCCTCCGGATAATGGTAATCACACTGTGCTGTAAGAATAAAATAATTATACATTCAGTGTTTAGCGCTTTCCTTTTCTTGTTTTCCTCGGTGCTGTTTCTTTAAAAGACAGCGAGCTTAAGGACCAGAATATTAAAAAGACATTGTTAATAAGTTATTTTATGCCATGTCCACTGGGGAAATTCTTGCCTTTTTCAGTGTATGACTTGCAAACTCTTGTTTCAAGTGTGAGCATTCATACCTCCAAATCGCTGCTGCTTCTGTTTAGACATTCAGGTCTTGATGGGAAGCCTTGTGTACCTGAGACAAGGGATTGAGAACTCACCGTATGTTCACCTGCTTGACGCAAACCAGTGGGCTGACATCTGTGACATCTTCACCCGGGATGCCTGTGCCCTCCTGGGGCTCTCCGTGGAATCCCCGCTCAGTGTCAGGTATGGACGCTGTCCTGTCTAGTTTTTTTTGTTGTTTATTTTTGAGGGTTCCCTGTGCTCTATAGTTGGTTCCCAGTTGTTAACTATTTTTACATAGTAGCATGTATATGTTGATCCCGATCTCCCAGTCCATCCCATTCCCCCCTTGGTATCCATAAGTTTGGTCTCTACACCTGTGACTCTTATTTCTACTTTGCAGATAAGCTCACCTCTACCATTTTTCTAGATTCCATATATATACATTGTATATATTATATATAATTATATGTCATATATTAATATATAATATATGTAAATTACATATAATACAATATTTATATATATTATACATTATATATACCATATTTGTTTTTCTGACTTACTTAATTTCACTCTCTGTGACAGTCTCTAGGTCCATCTGTGTCTCTGCAGATAGCGTAATTTTGTGCTTTTTAACAGCTGAGTAATATTCCACTGTATATATGTGTCGTGTCTGTTTTTGAAATGTTCATCACATAAATCAGTTCTGCTTAATTTGTGGTCTAGTTCTGGATGCTTAAAGCTGAGAGAACGTTTGTCTTTCTAAAGAAGAGTATAGTTGGTATTTCAGGAGATGATCACCCTTGGCGACAGTTTTAGAGGAGCAGTTAGCAGAGTGTGATTCTCTGGGGGTCTCTGAGAGCCTCTCCCACTGTGTTCTCATGGTGGGTTAAATAAACTCCTCCAACCCTAGCACAGATGAGGGCAGTGGTCCCAAACCCCTCAAAGACTTGCTATATTCCTCACCACTCACACTTGCAGATGTTTTAGCTTTACTTAAGAATGTTGACAAAACGTTAAAAATCATTCACTTTATTTGTGTGCCTGAATAGGAAGTTCAAATAAAGCTCTTCAGCTCATGCTAGGTCATGAGATAATATGATGATGTCTCAAGAAAAAGTGTCTGTATGATGTTTGAATTATGAGCTACAGAACTAGTTGCTTTTTCCTAGAATACAGTTTTTACTCGAAAATCCACTGAAAAACTAGTTATTCACACTCGGGCTTTTGGCAGACATCTATTCAGATGAATGAAGTGGGCCTCTCATGTCAGGGAAAGCAACTGATGGTGTCTTTTGCCACAGTGATGGAATTTTCAAGCTAAAATAGAAATTTGGGGAAACTTGAACCCACCACTGTGAGGTTGACAGCTTCCCAGCGCCTAAAGACATTTCTGATGAAATTGGTGGTGAGAATAATTTTAATTTTTCGACATATAATAAAACGTACTAGCTCTTAGAAGAGTAGTATGATCTTACAAAATCATGCATGAGTCAAGGATTCATTCAGAGTTCAAGACCATTGGGTTTTAGTAGAGCAGAGTACAAAAAATACTGGACATAACAGCATGGATTCAGATTCCACTTTGCAGCTAACCTTTTTAACAGACTGCTACTTTGTGGCATTTTAGTGAGGTATTAAAGAAGAATATCCACAATTACATGAAAAGGCAATTAATGTGCTACATATCTGTGTGAGACTGGATTTTTTTTTCCACTTAAACAGAAAGAATACATTGTAACAGACAGTGCAGAGGAAGGTATAAGAATCCAGTTGTCTTCTGTTAAACCGGAGATTAGAAAGATATGTAAAAACAGAGAACAGTGCTGCTCTTCTCACATGGTTATTTTTGGTTTGGAAAATATAGTTATTTTTTGTGAGAATGTTATCTATCACATGTAATATATTTATTATTTTCAATATTTAAATCTTAAACATTTCTCAGTTTTACTTTCTAATACAATAAATAATGATGGAACTCACAAAACCAAACACCCTTTGAGATCCTTAATGTTTCAGCCTGTAAAGGGGTCCTGAGATCAAAAGATTTAAGAACCTGTTTTAAGAACTGCCTCTTGCAGCTCTTCGATTCCTTTGATTCCTCTAGTGTTTTGAACCCCTGCGCTGTCCAGGCGTTGTGTGGGACGCGGAGGTGAATCAGGTGCAGGCTGTGTTCACAGGGGTCAGAGTCCTACGTAGGAGACAGTGCAGCTCACTTGAACGTGCTGTGGGACTTCAGGGTCAGGTTCCCTGGGACAGACTTGAAATGGGGGGAGACAGACGTGCAGGAGGTTTCCTGGGATCACCCCCTGCAGGGAGCGAGAGCAGCAGGATCAGGAGAGGAAGGCTGAACTCTGATGCAGTGTTGCCAGAGCCCTCAGCCCACCCCTGCAGCGCTCTGGAGCTGCGGTGGCCGGTGCGACCATCCCAGCTGTATCATCAGGTGGAGCAGTCTTAGAATGTGACCCTGGTCAGGTTGCTTCCTTCAGGTGAGGGGAGTCTTGAAGAGGGACTCAGCAGAGAGTTGACTGGACTCAGCAGAAAGTTGACCGCCAGCACTTGCAGATCTGAGAAGTGTGTACTTCTGCCCTGGCTCTCCAGGGTGATCCAGGTCTGGAGGGGCTGTGGAAGGAAACGTTTCAGAGTGTCATTAATGCTAAGAATTCTGTGGGGGGCACAGTTCCTGAGGCACTAGCCTGCTGTTTCCCCTTTGCGTGGCGAAGAAATCTACTCTCCTTCTCATACACTTGAAAGAGAAAAACATCATGCTCACGTGTGGACATGTGCACACATGTGTGTGCACGCACGCTACTTTAGCAAAACAGATGGCTTTATCGTACCTAGAATCCAGTGGGACCCTCTGCACACAGCATGCAGGCTGGAGGAATTGGTGTTGCCCGGGACCAAGCTTTCTGCCACCTGGCCTGGCTTTAACGTTTCCTCTTCTGCCCTCCAGTTTCTCAGCAGGTTGTGTGGCGCTGCCGGCTTTAATTAACATCAAAGCTGTGATCGAACAGAGGCAGTGCACTGGCGTTTGGAACCAGAAAGATGAATTACCTGTGAGTGCCATTTCCTATTGGTTATTACCTCTCCCATCAAGCTAAGACTGTGGATGCGATGGATTTTAAATGCTTACTTTGCCTTTTAATCAGGAAATTTTATTGTAGCCATTTGACAGGGATTCTTTTATCTGTACGGAGACATGGTTAAACAGTAAAAGCCGGGTAGGTGGTAGTGTTAGCCACTCAGTTGTGTCTGACTCTTTGTGACTCCATGGACTGTAGCCTGCCAAGCTCCTCTGTCTGTGGAATTCTCCAGGCAAGAATACTGGAGAGGGTTGCCATTCCCTTCTCTGGGGTATCTTCCCCACCCAGAGTTTGAACCCTAGTCTCCTGCATTGCAGGCAGATTCTTTACTATCTGAGCCATAAGTACATTTTGGAGACATTGGAGTTTTCTTAACATTTTGACTTAGAGCAACAGTGACAGCTAGTGAAGGAAAAGGTCAGAAGGGGGAAAGGAGGTTATACTGAGGCATGAGCGGTGTTCTAAGTGCTGTCGACTTAAAAAAAAAATGTATGAGAGTTGTGAGTTAAGTTTTACTGGGGACAGAATGAGGACCGCAGCCTGGATATGAGGAGATGCAAGGACTGGGCTCATAAAATCAGTTTCTGGAAATACTTAACTATCTGAAGACCTGTTGCCCCAGTTTTCCTGGAGCACAGAGTGCCTCACTCCTGTTCTCCACCCTGCACTACCCTTCAGAGTGTCTGGAAGGTCAGCATCTACTCTAATCACTTGCTAGTTGTCTCTCTTCTCAGAGTGGTAGTTTGTCCATCTCTAAAATGGTGAGGCTGTTAAAGACTAGATAGAGATAACAGAGGAATGCTTAGAAAAATATGGGACACACAGTAGGTCGTCAGGTTTTGTTGCCATAGGAGTTATGACATGGAACCATAACATAGGCCATCGTGTGTGTGTTTCTACTAGGCCTCTGACAGTAGGCACTGGATCTTTGACAGGAATTCTCATTCCTGCCTGACTTGGTCACGGATCCCAAAGGCCAAAAATATGTATTTAGCTTTTCGTATTCTCCTGCCACCTTTGTGTGCAGGTTTATCTGCAGTTCCCTTGTAATTCCAGCTGATAACTGTCAGTTGGTTGCCCCAGCTTCTCAGAGATTAGTTCTGATGAAAGGCGCAGGTGCACACCCAGTCCTGAGTGTGGTCAGGACACAAGCAGTGCCCCGCGTGGCAGCTGCTCGTTGAAACAAGTGAGAAGAACTCGCGCCTTCCCTCACTTTGCTGGGGCAGGTGCCTGCAAGAACCTGGCAGTTTCCCAGCTGTGTTGTCAGTGTCTGACACTTGCATCCTAGAACAGAGCACACTGAAGTCTGAATCCACCCAGCGCCCGGGTGTCCGGGGAATAAAGCAGTTGGGGGTGGAGGGGAATGAGCTGGTTATTTTATCTCGGAATCATTGTTACACTCTGCCAACTTGCTTGGAAGAATCTGGGCAATGTAGACTTTTCTGTTGGTAGCCATTTGAGATTTAGAAGAAAAGAAAGCAGAAAGAACTGCTGTTTGTGAAGCCTCTGTCACATGCTAGCCTCTACGCTACGGTGATTTCATAGCTTTTGTTCACTGCAGAAAGAGAGAGCTGGTAGAGTGCTATGGGCACAGATGGATGGGGTGTGAATTCTCCGGCTGAAATTTAGTTTGAAGCCCTTGTTTCAGGTGGTTTCTCTGGACAGTTGCATACAAAACACAGGAAACCCAGATCTAAAGCCCACACAGCAATAAACAATATTTAGTCTGCCTTTAATGAATTAGCACGCTGAATTGTATCAGTGTGTTGTGAAAACCATCAGCATTTCTGGTGAGTTGATTTATCTGGCCACGCCATGCAGCATGTGGGATCTTAGTCCACTGGCCAAGGATCGAGCCCCTGCCCTGGCAGTGGAGGCACGAGCTCGAAGCACTGGACTGCCAGGGAAGTCCCTGGTGGGTTTACTGTTTCCTACATCTTGATGAGTCTTTAAGAGTGTTTGACTTCCAGAGTATTGCCTTGCCTTTGACCTTTGCTTTCAGGCATTAGAATTTGGTTTGCTATACCGTGTTATAAATAATTTTGAAGGTTGATGAGGTAATACTTTGAGTCCCTAAGACTGTCCATCTTTGAGTTAGTTTAGAAGAGTGCTGTAAAAAGTTACCTTTGTATGAGCAGGTTTGATGAATGTTCTTTGCTGCAGAGTATATACTGGCATGTGGATGGTTTCCTGAAATATAACGTGAGTCCTTTACCTTTTTAAAAACAGATTGAAGTGGACCTTGGTAAAAAGTGCTGGTATCACTCGATATTTGCCTGTCCTATTCTTCGTCAGCAAACAACAGATAACAATCCACCCATGAAACTGGTCTGTGGTCATATTATATCAAGAGATGCCCTGAATAAAATGTTTAATGGTAGCAAGTAAGTGTCTTGACTTTTTAAATGTTAGTAATATATATATGTGGAACTTGTTGGGATAATAAATAATAAGGATAAATAAACATAGCTAGAGTTTAGAAATATATATATTTACTTATTTAGTGGGTGGTATGTGATCTTTTCTCAATCTCGACTGAGAAATTTGTTTAAGAATTTATTAATTAGATTTTAAAAAACAGTTTCAAAACCCTATTTCTAGCATAGGCAGCTGAAGAATTTCTCATTGGAGTTCATTTCAGACCCATTACAGTGAAGTCTTGTCTTTGAAGAAAAGGCCCTGAAGCTGTTTGTGCCCTTCTCAGCAGCTGAGGGCAGGCGGATGCCCACTTGGTTCAGACCATGCTGGTTTCTGATGCCACCGTAGCATGTCCTGTGCCACCACGGGCATGTAGGCCACTCTGGGTTGGCTGTGTGCTGTGTAGGCCTAGCAGCTGGCACCAGTTTTGCTGCACGTGTGTGGATTGTGACACCAGTACATCTGAAAGTCATTCTGAGATAGGTGCAAGCTAAACCTTGGAGAAAAAAAATTGGATTTGCTTCTGAAACCCGAAAAGCAGTTTTCAGAACAGTTGTCTTTGTTTTGTTTTCAAAATACTTTTCACTGATTGCCACTGAAGAAGAGCCGTGCAATTTAGGGTCTGGCTTGGACGGTGTTTATTTTTAACTCTTCATGGGTGTTCTATTAAGGGAAAGCACAGTTATAGATGTGCACAAGCAAGCATATCTGTGAGTGTAATTGTTACAAGATACTCTGTAACTAGACAAAAATTGAATGCTCAGTACTGATCCTATTTCTTGATTCAATGTTTTCTTTCTTGTCTTTAGATTAAAATGTCCATATTGTCCAATGGAACAAAGTCCAGGAGATGCCAAACAGATATTTTTCTGAAGAAATAACTTTAGTTTGCAATTTGTAAGTGAAACTGAATCGAGGGTGCATTTCAGAAGAGAACGTTCCATTTAACGCAGCTAACCAAGGACTCCCATGTTTCTATAAGCTAATGCTCCAGAAACTTTGCCAACATCTTAGTGTGTACACACGGTGGGGAGTGCTCCAGTTGGATATTATCATAGGGCTTTATTATATTCTTGGTCTTCATTTCTGATCAAGTAAATACACCAGCAGTTGTCATTCAATGCAGGTTTTTGTACTTAATTATATGGTGATTTTTTTACTTTTTAAGAGCAGAAACAGAAATTTACCTTCCTGCCATGTGTTTAGTAGTTCTCCTGCTTTTACTTTTGCCATTCTCCTGATAACTGTAAGCCTTGAGAATGTTTGTGAAGAAGTTTTATTTCCTGTTATGTAACATAGTTAAATGAAAATCCTTCAGCAAAAAAGTTTGATAAACTGAATTGTGGTTATGAAACTCATCTGCAGGGTTTTGTTTTTGTTTTGCTTAAGGAAGAAAGCTGTGATAAATTGCGAATTTGCTTTCTGATATTTTCCTCTGCTCCAGCTCTCACTGAGAAGTCAGCAGACCTGCGCCTGAGCTGCGCTGGTCAGCCCCAGCAGGCTGCCTGTTGCAGAATTCCTTAATGAATTTACTAGAAGGTCGGCGTGACCAGTCTTCCACTAGAACAGAGTGGAAGCAGTACTTTGGTTTCTTTGCTTTTATTGCCAAGAAATGCTTGTTTTAAGAGTGTGTTCAATAAAACAAAATTCTGATGTTAGAAGTGTTAAGTTGACATTTGCTCTCTTGGTCTTGGTAGTCCTCTTCTCTGAAATCTGCCTTCAGGACTTGGCTGTGTATATTGCATTTGTATATCATTGCAGACACAGTGTTGTGCATGTGTGTGTACATATATATATATATACATGTGCACCAGCATCAAACATTGTGTATCTGGAAGGGAAGAAGCATGTTCCAGTCCTCAGATGCAGTTATCAGACTCATCACTTTCAGTCCTTAAAGTTAGAAGTTAGCAAATTTTCTGTAGCACAGAATGTTTATTGCTGTTTTTTTTGTATTTGAATAGCATCCTGTTCAATGCCTCTCTTCTGCAAAACGTATCATCTCATTGACTGTGAATCTGTATATTATTCTGATGGATACAGATAATGATCGTTTCTCTTGTGAGGTATCGTCATTTAATGCACTGTCTGGAAATAGCCATGCGTGAGAGTCTTTCTCTGTATGATGAACTACAAGGAAAAGACGTCTGTGGACGCACTTCTGACTTAAACCCATGAAGTTACTTCATTTTGAGGAGAATGTCATAATGGAAATCACCAAATACTTTGCAACTCTATATCATCTGACTCAGAACTGACTATCAATATAGGAAAACTTGCACGAAAAAATGAAGAAAGGAGACGACCCAGAAGCAAAGAGAAACGTGACGCTTCACATTTTAAACTGCAGACTGACTTCGTTTGCGCGGGCGGGGAGGAGGGTGATACCGGATTGGGTGCTCAGTTATTGGAAACTGGCAGCATTTGCTGTTATATACCAGCCTGGATGGTTCATCCTGAAATGTTTACCAGGGAGAGCTTGGATTTATTTGTAAGTGAAGGGGATACTGCTTGGTTGCTGTGTGTGGTCAGGCTGACTGTGAGGGTTGTTACTGTATGCTGTGGGACTGAGCCAGGATTTGATTGGCTGGCTCAGTGCTCGCTTTGCCTGACTTCCTGCTTTGGCCAACTTCCGGCTCAGCTCCACAGCTCTCCTGTTGGAACCCACTGTCTGCTAAAGCAGTGAAGGAAGAGAGCAGAGAGTAGCTCCTCGGACTCCAGGAGAAGGTAGAGAACTCCAGGCAACACTTGGGCCGAGGATGTAAAAGTGATTTATCTTTTTTTCTTTCAGTTAAACCCAGAGTGTCTTTTTTTTTATTATTATTATTTTATTTTTTTTACCTTTTGCTCACTAGGCCAGATTTAGTTTTAGTTACAACTTATTCTCACCTTTCCACCTCAAACACCCACACAATATTGAGGCTTTGTGTAAGAACCCTACATTACTGACATTGCTCTGGAGGCCAGTGGTATGTGTTTTTGACAGCCAGACCCCACAGCCGCTGGCTTAGGCCCCTTTCAAGAAGAGAAGCCAGAAAAGGCTCCGCTTTGTCCCTCTCGCAGTGTTGGCAGCCCTGTTGACAGTTTTCTGTGCAGCTTGTGAAACTTTAGAAAGAATATGCTTTAATGGAAGCATCTGATTTTGCATTTGCCCATGCAGGGTCCTTGTGGTTCCCACTGGGCAGGGTTAGGGCCAAAAATTTGAAACTGTTGATCTGATAATTTAACATGCAAATGATGTCTTGTGACCTTCTATAATTAAACATACAGACTTAAAATTCACTGGTGATTAAATGTGAAGGAAAGAGGTGGATCTGAAGAGACCAGAGCTTAACCAAAGATACGGAAATGCAGCGTGCTGCCCTTTCGACTCCAGAAACACCTTCCCCAGTGGTGTCAGGACCAGGTCGTCGCTGAGACTGTCAGTGCAGTCCTTGCACTCTGCTTTCTCTTGAAGAAGGTCGTGATAGAGCCAAGGTTTTTACAGTCAGATTAATGATAACAGTGCGCATTTAAAGCAGAATCTGAGTGATTTCTTAAATCTCTTGGAATCTATTTCCATTTCCCAGGCTCCGACAGAGGCCATGGAACTATGCTAAACCAATAAAACCTTATCAGATCCTTACATTCTGATTTAGAGCCACTGTGCTTTCAAGTATACACTGAAGTGCAGCGGCAAAGGTTGTCTTTTGATCTTTTTTCTCCTTTGTGCAGTCATCACTGATGCCATTTATGTCATTTTAGTGATGAGTTTATGATAGTTCTAATACATAAATGAACGGGTATTGGTGCCTCTTGATTTTTAAAATTTTGAAGAGAAGAGCCACCTCATATTCATAGGGTGTATGAGTATCTTGTGAGTGTATGAGCATTTGATTGAACCTGAGAAAGTGATGAAGCAAATCTTACTGATTTTTCTGTAGCAGCTGATACGGACACACTAAAACCCACGTCTCATTATGTGGGGAATGAAGATCCTTTTTTTTTCTCTTCGAGTAGTCCCACGGGTTATGCTGTTTAAGTTCAGTATATTGTGTGCTGTGAGTTACTTTCCACCTCGGTGATGTCACCCTCTGGGACAGTAGATTTTGCAAAAACCAAGAACTCTTGGTTTATCTGCACAAGACAAGCTGCTGGTAGACATTAACCCTCCGGTTTTCCAGCTCAATCTCTGATTAAGTGGATTGACAGGCTGGCCAGTCTGCTTAGTCAGCTGACTCAGGTTAATTTCAGGGAAGGCATGGAGGCATGTTTGGTTAACTTCATCGCTAGGCTGTGTAAGGTGAAGACACAAACCAAATACCTTTCATTACTTATCTCTACTTGCATCATCTTTGGGAACACTAGAATGCTGTGGTCTTGAGGGTATGTTGTTAGCAAAGAACACGCAGAAGATTTGGTGCTTTGTAAGGCCGTGCAGCGATGGCAGGTGTTTTGCGGCACAGTGGTGTTTACCATAAACAGGTACAAACTTCACAAACTGTGCTTATTGAAGGAGAATTGAATAGATACCAAAAATAGAATGACAAATGTATTTTAATTGCAGATGAGGCAATTAGTTTTAGGGCAGGTTTTTCTGCTATTGATTTTACTTCAAGACGTAGGGAGAGAAAACAGTGTAGTTCTCAAGACATTTCCCTCTACAGTTTTAAACTGTAGTGAGCATATGCTTCATTTACTTCCAAAGAGGCAGAAACAGCTGGAATTGGCTTATAGCACATGCTTTGTTTGATATTATGGGTGATGACCTACACTCTTATTTTAGCAGTCACTTAATGTTCTCCAGCAAGGCAGATGTGGGGTTCACTAGGACTTAGTGCCTGATGTTTTTCTTTTGGGAAGGGGTGGGAGTGAATGTATCGGGGATGGGAGGGTAGCAGGAGAAGAAATGGGAGAATGAGTGAGTGTGCATGTGTCTGAAATTCACCATTTGCCCCCACCTGTGTCTCGCTGAACAGGTATTTAATGTATTTCGCTCCTGGCTGCAGTGTGCATGTATTTTTTTCCCCATCTCCATGTTTTCTAAACCTACACTTAAAAGGATTCATCGGATCATCTTTTTCAGATGGCTCAGGATTGCATTTCTTTTGCTTACCCTGTGCTCTTTGGTTCTATAGTATTTCTATAATTATGTAACAATAGTGTTGCACTGTAATCTATCATATAGAGCTATATGTATGGAAAATTTTGATCAGTTTTTTTTTTTTAAGAAATGTATTCTGTTTGCAAAGGCACAATAAAGTTGCATCTTATAGACTATAGGCAATAAAGCTAACAATAAACCTTATTTAACACAAACCATATTCACATTCTCTGTTCATTTGATCTTGAGAAAAAGTCGAGCGTATCTGGTAGTTTCAGGGATCTCATTTTAACTTAAAAGGTTCTGATATATTTAATTTATAAAATTCAGGCATATAATAGAGTTTTGGGAAAATATAAGAAATGCTTTGTTAATGTGTGTATTCCTATGTAAATCACATGGCTTCTCCTGTGTATATTTTTCAAAATTAAAGAAATGCACATTTGAAAAGTGTTTTGTGGAACCAGTCTGTATAAATGTGACAGGTGCCAGAGGCAGGAGGGAGGGAGGGAGCATGGAGGTGAGAGCATTGCTGTCTGCCTCTGCTGAGGGTCTGCATGTAAAGAGTTTAAGAAAATATCTTTGTCACCATCTCATCCTTTTCCTGTTGCCACCAGCAGTGTGAGAGGAGGTGTTGGCTGGGCACCGTCCCCAGCTTCTAAAGAAGGGGGATTGGGTTGATAATTACAGGTTCCTGCCTCTCATGCTCATCCTGTGGGTGCCTGGGACCCCCTGAGCAAGCAGACAGCTGCTGGTGGAGGAGGGTGGCTACACCCAGCTTTGCCAAGGAGGAACAGAGGATGCATTGTCTGTCTTCCTCCATGACATCCTGAGGTGGTAGAGACCCAGAATCTTTTTGTGCTGCTTCTGTATTTTCTGAGAGAGACTCATTCTCATCTGAGATTTTCTGTTGAATCCCACACCCAGTGGCCTCTGGAGCTAGGATGTCCAGGAGGTATAGATGAAACCTGGCATCACCACCTATCCCTGCAGCATTTGGGGTTTCTCCAGATTCAAAGTGCAGCCTTCCCTGGTGGCTCAGCGGTACAGAATGAGCCAGTGCAGGAGACGTGAGTTCAATCCCTGAATTGGGAAGGTCCTCTGGAGGAGGAAATGGCAACCGCTCCCAGTTTTCTTGCCTGGGAAATCCCATGGACAGAGGAGCCTGGTGGGCTACAGTCCATGGGGTGGCAAAGAGTCAGACACAATTTAGCAACTAAATAAGACTCATCAGCAGCATCACCTGAGAGCTTTTAGAAATGCAGAATTTCAGGCCTCAGCCCAGACCTACTGAATCAGCATCTGTGTGCTTCTGAGAAAATTTTCTTCACAGTGAGTTCCCTGGATGCTCCCTTATTTTGTCTCATTGACCTGGGGGGTTTTGCAGAAACTAACAAACTGGCCAGCAATTTGTTATGTAAGTGAATATTGAAACGTCTCCAGTAAATAGCATTTGGATAACAAAATCAAGCTCAGGGAGATAATGATGGACAGAGAAGCCTGGCGTGCTGCAGTTCATGGGGTCACAAAGAGTCTGACATGACTTGGCATCTGAACAACAACCAAAGACGTATTACTGTGCCTCTGGTCACTAATGTGCTGTGTGCGCGTGCATGCTAAGTTGCTTCAAGTCATGCCCAGCTCTTTGTGACCCAGGGACTGTAACCTGCCAGGCTTCTCTGTCCATGGGATTCTCCTGACAAGATT
Source organism: Redunca redunca (assembly GCA_006410935.1). Taxonomy (NCBI): domain Eukaryota; kingdom Metazoa; phylum Chordata; class Mammalia; order Artiodactyla; family Bovidae; genus Redunca; species Redunca redunca. The sequence continues at coordinate 55,412 of SJYQ01092066.1, forward strand.
ACTTGAGAGGGTTGCCATGCCCTCATCCAGGGGATCTTCCGAACTCAGGGATCAAAACTGCGTCTCTTACATCGCCTGCATTGGCAGGTGGGGTCTTTACCGCTAGTGCCACCTGGGAAGCCCGTTGTAAAGTATTGATTGATTGTTAGTTGCTCAGTCTTCTGACTCTTCATAACCCCATAGATTGGGGCCCTCCAGGCTCCTTCGTCCATGGGCTTTTTCAGGCAAGAATACCGGCGTGGGTACCCATTCCCTTCTCCAGGACATCTTCCCGACCCAGGGAGCAAACCTAGGTCTCCTGCGTTGCAGCCAGATTCTTCACCATCCGAGCCACCAGGGAAGACGTTACTAAATATCCTCCCTCTTAAATGTGGCAGATAAGGGTCACATGTACTAAACAAAATTTAGCCTTGATGACTAAGTTATGAGTCATTGAGAAAAGTTAAATTTAGTGTGCTTAGAACTCTCTTAGTACAGTTATCTTATAAATCAGTGTATTTCTTTAGGCATCCAGGTAACTGAAAGACTATTTGTTGTTCAGTCACTAAGTTGTATTGACTCCGTGACCCCATGCACTGCAACACACCAGGCTTCCCTGTCCTTCACTATCTCCTGGAGCTTTTTCAAACTCGTGTCCGTTGAATCAGTGATGCTATCTAACCATTTCATCTGCCACCCCCTTCTGCCTTCAGTCTTTCCCAACATCAGGGTCTTTTCCAGTGAGTTGACTCTTCACATCAGGTGGCCAAAGTATTGGAGCTTCAGCTTCAGCATCAATCCTTCCAATGGATATTCAGGGTTGATTTCCTTTAGGATTGACTGGTTTGATCTCCTTGCCGTCCAACAGACTCTTCAAGAGTTTTCTCCAGCACCACAGTTCGAAAGCATCAATTTTTTGGCACTCAGCCTTCTTTATGGTTCAACTCTCACATCTGTACATGACTATTGGAAATTTGCAGCATGGCAAAATTCATTTTCCACCCCTTTCCACCAAAACAGGGAAGAATGAGCTCCAAAGATGTAAAATACTGGGGTTTTGTCATGGCAAAATAAAGACTGAAAAATGCACCCTCTAATGAACAGCTTGATGCCCCTCATCCCCTACCCCCAGAGAAGCTTGAAGATAAACAGTATCCCAGCAAGCAAATGTCACTTCCCAGAGGACACTCTTTGATACTTTTTTTCTGGCAACCAGTAAGAAATTAGTATAATGCTGAATACATGTAAAATGTATAATTCTCAGAATTTTGCAAGAAACTACCTAGTGCTTATTATTTGGTTTATGCTTATCAAGACAGTTGATTTCATGACTCTAATGGGTCAGAATCCACTATTTTAAAAAGCCTTGCATTGGGAATTCCTTGGCGGTTCAGTGGTTAGGAGTCTGCATTTTCATTGCCAAAGGCCCACAAGTCATGAGGCACAGCCAAGATAAAAAAGGAAGCCTTACATTTAGGGGTGATAATGCAATGATCCATTCACAAAGCTTCATTGAAATCGCTGTTAGTATGTATGATAGATTTTTCTTTTTCCTAAAACCTTTTTCTTGCAGTGGGATGTGCTGCTCCTGTGAGTCTTCCATAGTAGCAAATGTAAAATAGCTAAACATTAGAAGCACTGTCTTAAGCAAGGGCACTTACATGTCAGGGAATTTCTTGTTTCCTTAGCTATGTTTTCCTCCAGCTCAGAAAAGCGCAAAGTGCTTCAGGCTAAATATCTGCTTGTGCAACAGAATCCATTAGTAACTTAGGCAGATGTGTGCCTGTGAAATGCAGAAAGTAACATAGTATGACAGCTTCAGTCATTCAACATAGAATTTTTTTTCTTTTTCTTAAGTGCCAGGCATTAGGAAGAAGCAGAGTCCTGGGCCTCCAGGAGCTTATGGACTGCCAACAGGTGCAGAAAAGTAGAAGAGAGTCAAGATCCTGTAGTGTGGTTAATGCCCACCAGTGACCTATTGCAGGATGATGGGAGGGAAGAGAAAGGTGAGATGCAGTGATGCGAGGGATGGTGGCAGGGTGGGAACGAGTGCAAAATCTTAAGTTCCCCAACCAGGGATTGAATCAGTGACCTCAGCAGTGGGAGCTTGAAGTCCTAACCACTGCCTGGAAATTTCCTGATTTGTGCTTTTTAACTTATTTTAATTGAAGTATAATTGCTTTACAATGTTGTGTTAGTTGCTGCTGTACAACAGTGTGAATCAGCTGTAGGTAGGTGTTCATATATCCTCTGCCTCTTGAGCCTCCTTCTCACCCCCACCCCCATCCCACCCCTCTAAGTTGTCAGAGAGCGCTGAGCTGAGCTCCCCGTGCTCTATAGCAGGTTCCCACTAGCTATTTTTGTGTTTTTAAGGTCCACTCTGGCCGCAGTGGGATGAAAGGTGTCTGGGGAGAGGATGAGGTTAGACCCTGGGAGGGCCTGTTTGGTAGGTAATGAAGGTGAGTGTGAGTTTTTGTTGAGCACAGTAGGTCCTGGTGGGCAGCATGGTGAATAAGACAATCTTGGTCTCTCCTCTCAATGAGGGTAATCTGAGAGAAATTAAATGAAAATACAGCAAGATGATGTTTTTGTCACATACAATGCTCAGAAGTTTCTTTCAATATAGTGAAGCATTAAAGTGTTCTTGTCTCTCAAGTGCTGGGACTCCTTGCTCTGATTGTTCTAAAATCATTCCCATTTCTTCCTATTGTCTTCACTTCTGGGTGAGTTTCTAACTTCTCCACGCTCCTTACTCCATTGGCTTCCTACACTATCTGACCTTAGTGATGTTCTGCCAGTCTCCTGTAGGGATTCACCTTTTCACTCCATTTGGAGACCACATTCAGCCACCGAGCAAGTGCTGCTTTTCAAATGAAGGACTTTGGTGTCATTTCCTGTCTGAGGCAAAGATGTGCCTTAAAAAGAAGCTTGTTATTTGTTAGCATTCAAGACTGTTTTTGGAGCTTTCCCTTCTGAACAGATTAGAAATTACATACATATATCACCATGTGTAAAATAGATAGCTAGTGGGAAGCTGCTATATAACACAGGGAACTCAACTCAGAGCTCTGTGATAAGGGTGGAGGTGGAAGGCTCAAGAGGGAGGGGATATATATATATATATTTATATATAGCTGAATCATGTAGAGTAAAAACCAATACAAGAAGATGAGATGGTTGGATGGCATCTTTGACTCAATGGACATGAGTTTGAGCACACTCTGGGAGATAGTGAAGCTCAGGGAAGCCTGGCGTGCTGCAGTCCATGGAGTCACAGAGTCAGACATGACTAGTGACTAAAAACAAAGCCCAATTAAAAAAAAATGCATTTCAGGTTTCCTGTCGTAGCACAAGACTGTGTTGCTTTTAGTTAATGTAGATCAGTGAGCACATCAGCCCTACAGAGGAATTTCACAGGAAATTATTACATTGTCATGAAAGCTTTGAGGGCTGAGGGCCTGTGTCTGTGTTGGTGAGTATCAACAGCACGCATGCAGTAGGCTGTCAGGTTTGTGTGGTGGCTTCATGCCATCAAGGGACCCACAGTCTTGCTGTGTGGCCTCAGTTTCACCTCTGATCATGTCTGTGTTCCAGGCAGCAAGGAGGAAGCAAGTAGGGAAAGAACAAGCTTCCACCTAGGTTAGCCGTTTTGAAGTCTTTTCTGGAAGCTCTACCCAGTGACTTACTAGTCACAGTTGGCTGCAGGGAAGTCTGGGTAGTGTAGTCTTTGAGCCAGGCACATTGCTGCCTATAATAAAAGGAAGGTTCTGTTAGGAAGGAAGAAGTGGTGAATGGTTGTTACAAAAGTAACTTGTGGTCTCTGCCACAAGATGTGCTTAACTGTGCATCTCAGCCAGGTAACAGGTGAAATTTCATTCATAGAATGGAGTTAAGTCATCAATACCAGTAGTCAATGCAACTTCTCACCTGTCCTGAGATGTGAGACAAACGAGTTTGCTATTACTAGAATATCTCCTTGACATACATTTCTTGGCCTCTGGTGGTATTCGTGGTAGAAGCAGGAACCTTACCCTAACTACAGACAGAAGCCCTATTCTATACTTGTTCTAGAACATTCTTGCCATGTGTCAAATTTCAGAGCCAATGATGACCTTTGTTTTCTATCTTGGTATCTGCGTAGGTAAAAAGTGTGCACCTTGGTTTTGAGATGCTTATAAAGTTTTAAAGCATTTTTAAATGCTTTATTGGAAGACCCTATTTTATTGTATTTTGCTTTATTGTGCTTCACAGATACAGTGCTTTTTTTTTTTTTTTTTAAATTGAACGTTTGTGGCAACCCTGCATCTAGCAAATTTACAGGTGCCATTTTTTCATGAGCATTTGTTCACCTTGTGTCTCTGTCACATTTTGGTAATTCTAGCAATATTTTAAACTTTTTCATTATTTTATGTTATGTGATCTGTGATCAGTAATCTTGGATGTTACTGCTGTGACTTGCTGAAGGTTCAGATGATGGTTAACATTTTTTAGCCACAAAGTTTTAAAAATTAAAGTATGTGCCTTTTTTTAGACATATAGTATACATTTAATAGACTATGGTATAGTATAAACATAACTTTTATATGCACTAGGAAATCAGAAAATTATTGTGATTCGCTTTATTGTGATATTCACTTTATTGCAGTGGTCTGGAACCAGATCTACAATATCTCAAATATGCCTGTATTTGCCTAATTTAAAATTAAAGACAGACTGTAAAATAATCAATATAGCAGGGTACTTAAGAGTTTGGCATATGGAATTAGACCTGAGTTCAAATCCTGATTCTACCAAATTCCAGTTGTGTGGTCTTGGGCAAGTGATAGAAACTTCCATCCAACTTCCCTGGTGGTCCAGTGGTTAAGAATCTGCCTCCCATTGCAAAGGACACAGGTTCGATCCCTGGTCCAGAAAGATTCCATGTGGCGTGAGGCAACTAAGCCCGTGAGTCACTGCTACTGAGCCCACACTCTAGAGTCCACTCACTACCAGTAGGGAAAAGCCTGCACAGCAAACATAAATAAATAAAGTCTACGCCTTAAAAAAAAGAAAGAAACTTCCTGTCTATGCCTTAGTTGACCCATCTGTAAAGTAGAATGGTAGTTTCTACCTCATGGTTTTGCATGCGTGCTAAGTTGCTTCAGTCGTGTCCTACTGTTTGTGACCCTAGGGACTGTAACCTGCCAGGCTCCTCTGTCCATGGGGTTCTCCAGGCCAGAATCTTGGGCTGGGTTGCCAAGCTCTCCCTCCTCCAGGGCATCTTCCCAGTCCAGGGATGGAACCTACGTCTCTTACGTCTCCTGCATTGGCAGGCAGGTTCTTTGCCACTGACACCACCTGGGAAGCCCCACCTCATGGATTTGAGGAGGCCTAAATGAGATACCTGGCCCATGGTGAATGCTGAATAGCCGGTAGGTAGGTTTTATTTCATTAAGCCAATAAAATGTGGGACACACGACATACACAAATCATAGCCAGCTCAGAGAGAGCAGAAAAGCGGAACTGGTAGCTGGTGTCTCAGAGGTGAGCTAGGCCCACAGGGACGGGGCCTTCGGTAGGTGCTGAGATGACCAACAGTAGAGCACAAGCTTTTCATACTGTTCCTGCTGTACAAGTTCACCTCTGCCCTGCTGGAGAATATTAAGTGACTGCTAAAATGAGTGCAGGTCATCACATGAACAAAGCATGTGCTATAAGCCAGCTGATTCTGCTTCATTGGAAGTAAATGAAGCATATGCTCACTACAGTTTATAACTAGAGGGAAATGTCTTGAAAACTACACTGTTCCAAGGATGGTAAGACTTGCCACACAGACAGGGTGTGGTGCTCAGGATGCCAGGCTGAAGGGAGCTTCTCATCATGCAGTGCAGAGGCCGTGTCCATCTGAGACTGAGCTCTTGTGAGGTGTGTATGACAGAGATCCCTGCGTATACATAGTACATGGACCCCTCAGGAATGACTATTGTGTACTCCTTTTATGGATATAAGAGAAGTTAGAAGAATCAGAGATGAGTGGCTGTGTTCAGAGTGTAACTGGTACAACAGTAATTTTGACAAGTTTAGTACACGTTCATTTTTTCAGGATACGTTTGTTACTGCATTCCAGAAGCTGTTCTAGGCACTGAAAAAAATATATTCTTGCCAACAACGTTTTGAGATAGGAACTATTGTTACACCCATTTTACAAGTGAGGAAACTGAGGTATCGAGGCATTGTCATTTGCTGGAGAATGCACAGTTAATTTCTAGCACAGCCAAGAAGCTGCTTTCAGTGCCTCTGCATTTAACCTTATTTCTGGTAATTGAGGCCTCCTGCAGTTCCCTTTGGTGGAGAAGGACAACTCAAGTCTGCTTTCAGGAATAGCTTGTAAAATCATGGCTGTCGTAAAATTGGCTATTGCAAAATCACGTGCAGGAAAGATTTGCACACAGGCCCAGCGCAGAAGGGAGGGGCAGCTTCTTGCTGGTTAAAAAAAAAGAGAAAGTTCTCTTTGACCCACTTGCTGAAGTGTCACAGGGGATTTCCGTAGGGTGGGCTCTCTTAAGGCAGTTTAAAAGCTGGGGAAAAGAAACAACCAATTTCTCTTTTTCTTCAACAAATAGGCTATGGTTTTGATAGGAGAATGCATCCTTACTAAATGTTGAAACTGGATTCTGGCCAGCTGAACCAAGCTTACTGCATAGTACAAAAGTGATTTCTCTTAGTTCCTGTTTTTCAGGATCCAAAAATGTGTTGTGGGCATCTTTCACGTAAGAAAATTGGTAAAAACCAGTGCTTCAGGCTAGAGATTGGCAAGTTAAAAAAAAAAAGACTGTTGGGACTGAGGCCTCCGGCTCTGGACTGTCGGTCCTCCTTCTGCACGGGTAGAACAAGCAGGCTGGATGTCTGTGGTCTCGTGAGCCCTGAGCCTAGATCCACAGCCCACCCCTGGTGTGCCTTAGGCCTCCTGCTCCGTACTCTGCTGCTCTGTTTTCTTCCTGGTCTCGAGGGCCAGTTCTAATGGTTGATTTTTCCTGTGTTAATATTTTTACTCTCCAAACTGTTGTTTTACCATTTTATCTGTGGTGAGTGAAGAACTCCTTTCATGTGTGTGTTAGTTGCTCAGTTGTGCTGACCTTTGCAATCCCGAGCACTGTAGCCCACCAGGCACAGATTCTTTACTGTCTGAGTCATCAGGGAAGCCCACCCCTTTCATGGGGGATATGAAAAAAAAATCAGGGAGTATTTAATCTTTTCTGGAGCCTCATGGCTCCTGGTTGCTCACACCTGAGCTGCAAGTTGGAGAAAAAATGTAGAAGAATGTAGCCCAGAAAGAATGTGGCCCTTTTACTGTCCCTCCCTTTGAGGAATACTCCTCCTCACCTCTTTCAGGAAACACAGAGACAGCCCAGAGCCTGCAACCCACTCCAAGCTAGGCCTCTATCTCTGGGTTGTGCCCCCTCCATCCCCATTCTAGTTAGCTTGATAGGTTTGGGAGCAGGGGTCAGAGCCAGATTTTGTCTTGAAGAAACCTTCCCAGTTTCTCTTCTGCTTTCCCACACTGATGATACTTTTTCCTCTAGATTTTTGTTCTCTAAAAGTAGACTGCTTTTTAAAATTAAGGCTGTGGAAGGCCATTTCTAGAGGGCAGGGAAGTTCTGTTTCTGATGTGGTGCCGGTTATATGAGAGTTCATTGAATAATGACTTGGAATTGTACGCTTACAGTTTGTACACTTTTCTGTATGTCTATTTCACCTGAAGGACAGAATGAAGATTTTGTGATTTATTACGAGAGGAGTAGCAATTCGTCTGTTACCAAGGAAGAACAAAATGAAGGAAGATGATACAAGAAGAGATGAATTGATTTTGATTGATGTGAAAATGGGGAGTCTGAGGTGAAAGTGGGCAGTGACCCTAGAATTTTAAGTATTTGTCCTCAAGATGTCTGCAGCTTTTTAGTAGTATTTGTTATTACAGTAGTGGAAGATTGGAAACAATGAAATATCAAGTCATGGTTAAATAATGGCACAATCAAAAATGAAATATGATTTTGCTATTAAGAAGTAAGCCATAAATGTTTGTTTATTAAAGCCACTTATAAAAGCATAGTGCAATCCCATTTTTAAAAATTATATATTTTATATGTAGGCATAGAAAATAATCAGGAAGAATGTAGCCTATAATATTAACAATGGACTATCCCTGAGGTAAAGAATTACGGATGATTCTTACTACCTTAGCTACATTTTTTCTTCCAGTGAGCATGCATTTTTTGCAGAACACAGTAAGAAAGGAAATGCCTCGTAGGGCTGCAGCTGGGCTCGTAACCTCCTCACCAGAGTTTGTCTGCACATCCCCTCAGCTACTAGCCTGGGGTGGCCAGGGCCTGTGCCAGCTGCTCAGTCACAATTCTCCCCTTACAAACTATAAAAACTCACCGATGACCCAGGAGCATGTTTGAATATGGAATCTCAATGTTTAGAGAGAGTTGAACTCCATTCAACTTTCAAAACATTCAAATCATGCTTGCAGAGGGTGGCCTCTCCTCTTTCATGGATCCTTCCGCAACACAAGGGCTGGGAGAACCGTCTTGCCTCCAGGCTGGGATTTCCCAGAGACTTTCTTCAGAGGTCAGGTTGCTCATTTTCCAGGGTTCAGTTCACTCCTTCCACTTCATTGGAAGAATTCCTATTATCTGTGTAATTTCACGCTTGATTATAAAAAAATAATCTGATCCTGTTCAGCAGTATCACAGAACTCTGTCAAGTTTTCTTCTCCTATTTCATTACCTCATAGAGGCTCTGGGTACAGTCATGGGTCTATCACAGGTGCTTCAGAAATAACTAGTTCTCTTGAAGCTTGAGATCCAGCTCTCCACGCTGAGACAGAGGCCTCTGGAAGAAAGACCTCAGTTGTGTGGAGCCCTGCTAGGACTCTGAGCCAGCTGTTCCCCATCTCTGGGCCTCAGCGTCCTCCTTTGTAAAATGGGTGGAGGAGAGGTTGGCGCTGAGTGGGTGCCAAGGCCCCCACCAGTTCTCACAGCCAGGTTCTGAGAACACAGCTTGCGGTAGCTCTGGCCTGCCCACCCTCTACCTCAGTATGGGAGCACAACAGCGTCATCACCCTTGTGGTATGCCTTAGACACAAGAGTCTTGTTTTGTATCAAAGTAAATAATAAAGAAAAAGTAACTCTTCCCACCCCACCCCCATGAAAAAGAAGAATAATGAGAAGGAAGGAAGCCAGGGAGAAATCGAAAGGGAAGGATTCTTGCTCTCCCTGTCAGGAGAGTTCTCAGAATGAAGTCTTGTAGTGGCTGTCACAGGGGGCCCATCGCCATGTTAGACGTATTTCTCCGAAAGGTTGGGCTTGCCTCCTTGTCGGACCACGGGCCTGAAAGAGAGGTGGGTGACTGTCAGTGCAGCAAAGAGTCCCTGCAATCCCATGCAGCATCTACTCATGTCTACCCACACAGCCCCCCACCAGCTTCCCAGCCTTCAGGAGTCCCCAGGCCACCAGCATGGGACTAGGTGAAGGACCTCAGCAACCCTGCCAAGAACTTTCCTTGTGCCATCTTGAGATGAGAGGCTGGAGAATGTGCCCAAGGTCACGTGGCTAGGAGGGGCTGGAGCCAGCATCTGAAGCCAGTTAGTCTAGCTTCTTGGAGACTTTGTCAAGGTCCCCATGGAGGTGTGAGAAGCAAGCTGATATACAAGCCATCATCTGAGTTGATTCTCAGCCCTTGAAAGGATCACAGCGATAGGGGAGGATGTGAATGAACCACCGTCTGTCAGTCAAGTAGAGCTATTTTACCTAAAAGTCCCTTTGATGACCCAAATTTGATGTGTTAATTCACTACTGGGCTAGCACCTTATAAATGGGCTGATTCATCGTGAGTGTCATGTCTATACACACCTTCCTCCAAAACCTCGGGGTTGAAGCTGAGCTGCCCTTGGTCATCACTGAGCTTATTAACTCAGGTGTGTGAATTGCTCATAGTTTTAATCTGCATGGTTTTGTATTTTGGGACAGAGTTTTATTCTCAGTTACTCATTTCTAAATTTCAGAAAAGATCGAGATAACAGATGATTCTCCTCCAAAAACTTTCCAATATTGACACTGTAAAAAATCCTTCTCTGCTCTTAAAGGGTATCCATTGGTATATCACCTTTAGTATATGAATTGGAAATTCATTACATTTCCATTGTTAAAAAATAACAATGTATAAGACACTGAACTTGGGTTTCTGCAGAGAAATATCAAGGAGTGTGAAATGCAAACCTCCAGTATAAAACTTTAAACATTTTCATCTACTGAAAGGAACTGGTGAATAGAGTTGGTTATTGTTAACCCCCTCTGCCCTGGCCCCCAACCACAGAGAGGAGCCTGGGCTTTGAACAGAAGTTGCAGCTCTCCTGCTTGCTAGCAGTATGGCCTCAGACAAGTCACTAAAGGTCCTAAGCCTCAGTTTCCTCATCTATAAAATGGTAACCACACTGACTACTTTAAAGGTTGTTATGAAACTTGAAACTTAAAAACTTATATGTTTTCATATATATAAAGCACTGGTAAACTTTAAGGTTGTTATGACTGAGTTGGCCAGAAAGTTCATTTGGGTTTTGGGAAAAACTTAAATGAACTTTTTGGCCAACCCAATATTATTGATGGGTGGCTCAGTGGTAAAGAATCCACCTGCCAAACAGCAGATGTGGGTTCAATTCCTGGATTGCGAAGATCCTCCAGAGAAGGAAAAGGCAACCCACTCCAGTATTCTTGCCTGGGAAATCCCATGGACAAAGGAGTCTGGTGGGCTATAGTCCATGGGGTCACAAAGAGTTGGACACGACTGAGCAACTAAATAACAGCATTATTGATAGCTAACCTGTAAGCATGACTCTGCCATCTTGGCTAGATTTCCTGATGTCTGAGCCAGTGACCTGTGAGATGGCACTGTGGTGTTCGCCTATTGGGTTGCTGTGAGCATAAGGAATTCCCTGGGTGTGACTCCCATCACTGTGCTGGGCTAGAGAGGGCACTTGCTAGATGTTAGGGCAGTGCTGCCTCAGACTAGGCTGGAAGGAGAAAGGAGACTGAGGCCTCTCTTTCAGACACCGTTTTTCACTTATGTCTTTTCCTGATCATTTCAGAGTGATCATGGGCTGGAATTGGATGAGGGAGTCACTTGAACTGCCAGATAGTTCTTTGCCTCTCTCCCTGACTTCCCCTTCTTCCCCCTCCAGTCCTTGGCAGTAAATCAAGGCTCTGAGTTGCCACAGGGAAATGAGCAACTGAGGCCATTTTTTTTTTTTTAAATCAAGTGATATTTGGTTCAGGTGATAAAACTGACTCTCCCCTCCCACCCCCCAAAAGCTAGACCAAACCAATGGGAAAATAAAAAAGTTTTCTTAAGAAAACAATAAGACTCGGACTTCCTTAGTAGTCCAGTGGCTAAGACTCTGTGCTCCCAGTGCAGGGAGCCCAGGTTTGATCCCTGGTCAGGGAACTAGATCCCACATGCTTGCAGCAAAGAGTTCACATGTGCTGCTAAAGATCCTGTGTGCTACAATGAAGACCCAGTGCAGCCAAATAAATAAAAACTTTAACAGAAAGAAATCAATATTTATGAAAGAAAGAAAGAAAACAAGACTCAGACGGAATCGTCCAGATAAAAGAACCTCGGGTCTTTGGGGGCTTCCCAGGTGGCGCGGTAGTAAAGAATCAGCCTGCCAACGCAGATGACAAAAGAGAAGTGTGTTCGAGTCCTGGGTCAGGAAGATGCCCTGGAGGAGGAAATGGCAACCTACTCCAGTGTTCTTGCCTGGAGAATCCCAGGGACAGAGGAGTCTAGTGGGTGTCCACGGGGTTGCAAAGAGTCAGACATGACTGACCATGAGTGGATATAGGATTAAGTGGGGGAATACTTCAGGTTAGGCCAAATAAGATGGACATTTCCTGAAATCACACTGCTCTTTCCATTAGTCCAATTTCGCCTCCATCTCCTCCCCACTGTCAGCCTTCTGCCTGCATCTGTTCAGACACTATAGTAACTCCCTGGACCTCAGGACTCTGCTGCCATGGCCTCTGTCTGGAAAAGATCCCCACCGTCTGCTGCCTGGGATGAGCAGGTCCAGAGACCATAAGAGACTCACCTGGGACATTTGCAGACACGTCTTCGGTTCCCTGGTTAAGGAAAAAGAAGGGGTAAGATGATCATCTCACCATGGCCAACAGTTCCAAACATGATTTCTGCTTCACTTTTCCTGTTTATTTAGGATTATAAGTTTTTTCTAGTGTGGCTATGACTATTTTTTTCAAAGCAAACAATAACTACATCAACATTATAAAAAATACATCATAGGTGTTTGGTGGTCCAGTGTATAGGACTGCACACTGCCAATGCAGAGGGCCAGGGTTTGATCCTTGATCAGGGAACTAGATCCTACATGCTGAAACTACTAATAAAAGATCCCACGTGCTGCAACTAAAACCCAGCACAGCCAAATAAATACATATTTGGAAAAAATGCATCATAATAAAGTAAACTTGTAAAATGACAGTGCATAATAATGATTGACACTGAAAAGAAGATTAATTTACTAAAACACAAACTATAAAGCATAATATATTTACATTTTATAGTTTTAATAATTATTATTAAAGTTAAAAATCGAAGTATAGTTGATTTACAATATTGTGTTTCAGATGTA
>SJYQ01092066.1:68947-88179 GCA_006410935.1 Redunca redunca
CCATCTTTCTAAATTCCATATATATGCGTTAGTATACTGTATTGGTGTTTTTCTTTCTGGCTTACTTCACTCTGTATAATCGGCTCCAGTTCCATCCATCTCCTTAGAACTGATTCAAATGTATTTTTTTTAATGGCTGAGTAATACTCCATTGTGTATATGTACCACAGCTTTCTTATCCATTCATCTGCTGATGGACATCTAGGTTGTTTCCATGTTCTGGCTATTATAAACAGTGCTGCGATGAACATTGGGGTACATGTGTCTCTTTCTATTCTGGTTTCCTCGGTTCTGCCCAGCCTCCTTCCCAGGCCCCTGTCCTGGTCTTTCCTATTCACCCCCCACTACATGCCCATAGGGCAATCTTATGGTGCGCTCAGTCATGTCTGACTCTTTGTGACCCCATGGACTATAGCCTGCCAGGCTCCTCTGTCCGTGGCATTTTCAGGCAAGAATACTGCCAGCGGGGTTGCCATTTCCTACTGCAGGGGAATCTTCCCGAGCCAGGGATCAAACCCGTGTCTCCTGTGCTGGCAGGCAAATTCTTTATCACTAGCGCCACTGATGATCTGAACTGTGCGCTCCCCATGCTGGAATGCGCTTCTGTTTCAGCCCCTGGCCAGCTCCCAAGCCTTGGGATCTGAATCTCATTCTTCTGGCTCTGGGTGCTTGGCAGGCACATGTGTCAGCCTGGGTGGAGACATTTCTTCCTGTCTGAACCTGATACACACTTGGCCCCTTCCTTTTTTGTCTGCTGCTGTCCTGAAACCTTCCACCCCATAGTGGGTCCCCTCTCTCATTTCTTCCGGGTCTTCCCACTTTGCATCCCATAGTGCAGCAATGCCCAAACTGTTTGACATCAGGGACCAGTTTAGTGGAAGACAACTTTTCCACCGACTGGAGGCAGGGGATGGTTTGGTGATGATTCAAGCACAATTTATTTATTGTGCACTTTATAATTATTATTATATCAGCTCCACTTCCAATCATGAGGCGTTAGATCCCAGGGGTTGGGCACCCCTGCTACAGTTCATGCCCCTCATGCTGCTGCCCCCTGTTTCTAGAGACAAACCACCTGGGGTTATCTGTTCCATGTGTCTGCCCCATCCATGAGTTCTGCCAGGTGGCGAGGCCTATGTCCCAGACACCCTCCCAGATGTCACATGTCATATCCGGGCAGGCTGAGCTGTGTTTGTAAAACTACAAAACTCCCTTCATGGAGTCAGAGCTTGAGTCTTGGATGGGATTTTTTTTTTAACTTTGATGTCAACCCTCTCCCTCACCCCTCTACCCAAGGCGTCCAAGGTACTTACTCTAACACACACCATTTAACGTTATATATTTAGAGATATTTTTTAAAAGTGTCTTTTAAATTACAACAGTTATATATTATTGAAAAACTTCAGACAATAAAAAAAAAAGAGTATGGGGAAATTTCCCTGTCTCAACTCTCCTCCCATCGTCCATTCTGTAGAGAAAACCACTTATGTGTGCCCCTCATATATAGTCTATGCACAAACAGATGCTTATATATCATTTTAGACACATGGTTGTACTATACACATATTTTTTTTGCAACCTGCATTTTTTATCTAACATTTTTTATCTAGAAGAGGAAAGCTTTTCATGTCAGCACCTGTAGATCCACCCATACGTCTAAAGGAGCGTATTTTATATGCTTAATCATGTTTAACTCTTTTTTTTGACCCCAAGGACTGTAGCCCACCAGGTTCCTCTGTCCATGGGATTTCCCAGGCAGGAATACTGGAGTGGGTTGCCATTTCCTTCTCCAGCATTTTATATGAGTGTTCCATAATTTAGTTTCCCTATTAACAGACATTTAAGGAGTTTCTCAATTTTTAAAAAGGCACTTCTTTACTTATTTGGTTGTGCTGGGTCTTAGTTGCAGCATGTGGGATCTAATTCCCTGACCAGGGATGGAACCCTGGGCTCCCTGGATTGGGAGTGTGGAATCTTAGCCACTGGACCACCAGGAAACTCCCAGCAGTTTCTCAATTTTTGCAATTACTAGTAAAGCTGGAGTAGATCCAGTGTGTCTATATCAGTGAGCAGTCACTCATGTTCATGGAACATTTTCAAATGGAGGACTAGGGAGGTTGAGGAAGGAAAACCCTTTGTAATGATGGATATGACTATGGCACACAGCAGTGTGTGTGCGTCCCTGGCATACCAATATGTGTGTGTGTGTCCCTGGCTGTGTAGACACAGAGCTGTGCCTTAACTCACATGAGTGAGGGTCACAAGGAAACAACCAAGTCCTGATAGGCCACTGACAAGGCAGTCCTCATTTTAGATAATTTCCCATTTTGCTTCATCTCTGTTCCCACTACAGGAGTGTTAAATTGCCCTTTTAGCCAAAGGATGCCATCAGGAGGGAGGTGAAGAGGATGGCCGGCCACAAAGGTGCACCTTGCTGGTGGAGGAAGCATTGGAGGGAAGCCAGAGTCAACCTGCAGATATTTGGATCTTGGGGACCAGGTTCCTGAGGATGACGATGCCCAGATTCTGGGGTACAAAGCTTGAAAATAGAATCATCCTATCCCATTCTCACGGAAGTGAGCTGTAACTGGCATGGAGGTCTTCTAGCCTTGCTACTTAGAAAAGTGTCAACCAGGGGGCTGGCAGCCCCCTTGTGCAGAGCATGACAGAGGATGGGGGATGTCAAGGCAACATGTCAAACCCACCGAGGAGGCTCTGTGACCCCAATGTTATTTTTCAGAGAGCTGGTAGATTTTCGGCATAACCACAGTGACATCCGCCCTGCCGCAGACAGAACAGATGCAACTGTGCACGTTCTGGCGATGCTTGTTTGCTGCAGGGCCAGGTGTGCAGAGGGCTGGGTGAGGACTGCCAGGTGAGCTCCGCATCCCACACTGGCACTCACATGGGGTAAATGAAGAAATGGGAGCAGCCTCACTCTCAAAACTCCTTATTTTTAAACACATGCAGGGAGTGACAGGGTAACAGAGTCACCAGTTTCTATGGCAGAGAGGCTGGCACTCTTCCAGCGCTTCTGGTCCCTTTCAGTGCAGACCTTGTCCTGCTCACCTGGTCTGTGCTCCATCTTGCCAGGGCTTTCCATGGTCCCTTAGAAAACATCAGTTTTTATGCTGGTTTAAACAGGTCACCAGTCTCTAGGCCAAATTTAAGCATGTCTTTGTTTTCCTCAAGGTATATGTTATTTTTTTTAAGATTTTTTTTTAATGTGGCCCATTGTAAAAGTCTTTATTATTGAATTTGTTACAATATTGCCTCTGTTTTATGATTTGGTGGTTTTTTTTTTGGCTGATGGGGTATGTAGAATCTTAACTCCCTCACCAGGATTCGAACCCACACTCCCTACATTGAAAGGCAAAATGATAACCAGTGAACCACCAGGGAAGTCCAAAAGTGTGTGTTGTTAAACCACAGAACTACTCAGCGGTAAAGAAACGACTTGCCAAGCAGGAGACGCAGGTTCAATCCCTGGGTCAGGAAGATCCCTTGGAGAAGGAAATGGCAACCCACTCCAGTATTTTTGCCTGGGAAATCCTATGGATAGAGGAAACTAGTGAGCTACAGTCCTTGGGATCACAAAAGAGTTGGACACGACGGAGCACGCACACACATACTCACACACATTAATTAAAGACCTATTCAGAATATATAACTGGGTGGGGTAGTGGTAGGAAATTAGTCAGGGCCCTCTGCTCCAGCTCCGAAGATGCTGACCCAGGGCCAACCTGGAATCATGGTGTTGGAAGTTAGCTGTTGTCTCCCCTTACTGGTCCAGGAGATATTACCATCTCCTGGAAAAGAGTTAGCTTACTTGGGCCTAGAAAGGTCTTTGAACTCTAGAATTATCAAGGCCTTGCTTTATCTCAATCACAAACACCTGTTAATTCTATCTCACTTCTGCCATTGCCACTTTTCTCTACCCTCAACCCCCCAAGTTCAACTAGGCAATCATCATCTCTTATCTTGACATTTTGCAGTGGTCTTCTAACTGACCACCCCATTTCTACTCTGGTCTCTTCCAGTGCTCCTGGTCCCGTTCAGTGAAAATCTTGTGCTGCTAATCCTGTGCTCCATCCTACAAGGGCTTCCTATGGTTCCAGGGGGAACACTGGGTGATCCTGAATGTTGTCGGAGGCCCTGCACACTTGGCTGTGCAGCTCTGTCTTCATCTTCTCCTGCTTGCCTTCTTCACACATCCAAAGCTTGGTGTCTCTTGGTTTCTCAAAGAGACCTTGCTCCTTTACACCTCAGTGCCATTAAACATGCTATTCTCTTAGCCTGGATTGTTCTCAGCTCTGCTGTCTGCTTAGTAATCTCCTCTTCCTCAAGTCCCAGCCCAAGCATCTCCTCCTTCTGGGGCTCAGTACCTTACCCACCCCTCCCCCTGCTCCTAGGAAGTATAGACCATAGGCTTCTTGGTGTCACCTGGACCTTGGGCATTCCTAGACTGAAGCACTTACTCTGCCCAGAAGTGGTTCATCCAGCTTGATGACCAGAACCTTGGTCCCTTGAGGAAGAGACCTCATCTTGTTCATGGTTGTTATCATGGTGCCTAACAGGACATGCTACACACTTGGTCCTCAAAAACCTTGTTTGGTAAAAGCTAAATGCAGGTAAAAGCAGAGTAGAGCAGACAAGAAGATGTGGAGATAGTTCATTTCAGATAAGAGTGCTTAGGAAAGGCTTTACGAAGTGGCTGGCTTATAGATAAAGTAAGAATAGAGAGCGAGGTTGTTTTTAATGAGGCATTTAACACATTTCCCTGGTGGCACAGGGGACGAGAATCTGCTGGCCAATGCAGGGGACACAGGTTTGATCCCTGGTCTGGGAAGATTCCTCATGCTTCAGAAAAACTAAATCTGTGTGCTGCAACTGCTAAAGCCCTTATGTCTAGAACCTGTGCTCTGCGATAAGGGAAGCCATCACAATGAGAAGCCTACACGCTGCAACCAAGAGTAGACCCCCGCTTGCCACAACTAGAGAAAGCCCGCACGCAGCAATGGAGAGCCAGCACAAGCAAAAATTAAACGAATAAATATTAAAAAAAAAGAAGAATGAGGCATTTGACTCCTAATCAAGATGGTGCTAATAACATGTTTTAATATGTAGTAACGGTATGGTTGAAGGGAGAAGGAGGAAGAGGAGAAGATGGACTCATTCAAAAGCAAGGTGAATATGTCCTCAATGTAGGGGTGGAAGCAGGGCTGAAATCAGAAGCCAGGGACTCTGTTCTTGAGCCTGTGTCTTCAGGGTCCATCTTGAAGCAGTGGCACTGAGGGTTTGACTTCTTCAGTTAACAGGGTCCCAAAGTGCTTCATCTATGGAGAGAGGCTGAAGCCAGGCTCTCTGTTTGAAACAGGGGGTTGGGTCAGGATTCCTCAGTGAAAAGACTGGAGAAAGCTGTGCATTTGTCCATAGTCATGGCTCATATGGGGCTGTGTCCCTACAGTGATGCAGGGCAGGCCAGAGACTGCAGTCACCTGATCTCCAGTGTCACCACTGAACACAGCCCAGAGCCACCAGAATAAGGCCTGGTTCTGACTGTTGCCCTGAAAAAAATAGGAGGATGAAGTATAAAAAGAGAGTTTTTGCTTTTTGTTTTTTTAACTTTCATTGTGTCACTGAACTTTATTACCAATGTCATCATTTCTGCCTACATCTGCTGAGAAAAGGAGAAACTGACATTTACTGAGCACCCTCAGTGGTCTAGAACTTGGCAGGACTTATTTTAAATCTCATGGGCCTTCTGAAGTGGGTGTAGTTCTCCCTTTTCTCAGAGAAAGAAACTGAGGTTCAGAGATGTGAGAATAACTTACCCATGGTTGCACAACTAGTAAGTGGTGGAGATGAGATGGAAACCCAGCTTGGCTCCTAACTGATCCTTTAGTCCCACATTTCCTCTCTTTCTCCCTCTCCAAAAAGAGAGATTTTTAAAGTCCCCATTCAAGGTGAGATTGTATACACACTGAAAATTCAAAATACATGTAAAGATCACGTACTAAAATTGGGATGGGAGTTCACTTCAGAAGAGATACAAATTACAGAGCAATCTGAAAAGAGTTTAAAACAGAGGTATAGAAAATGCAGAAATTAAACAAGAGCAACTGAATATGATAAATACTGAGAATACTGGAAATAAAATCTATATATAGTTTAGATATAAACTAGGATACACCCTACACTGGACATAATTGGAGGAATAATTAGTAAAATGGAAACTAGCAGTGCGGAACTAACAGATTGCAATGTGAGAAGATATAGAAACAGTTTGAAAAGCTGCTCAGACGTGGATGAGCACTGTGAAATATTTAATAGAATTTCAGAAAGAAAAGAATAAAGAGAGCGTGGAGAAGGAACACTGGAAGAGATCTTGGCTGAAGATTTTCCACAATTAAAAGACATAAGCGCTAGGATCAAAAGGGCTCCCAGAATGCCAAACAGAATAAGTAAAAAGATGTTCATCTCTGAACATACCAAGTTGAACCAGAAGACTTCAGAAGCACAGCGAGGAAGGCAGCCCAGGAGGCCAGAAGAAGTTGAGATAATATTTAAAATATTGAGAGTAAGAACCTGATCTGTGACGGGAAAAACCCACACGTCAACAGACAACTTATAATGATGCTGTGTCATTCTCTTGGTGCAAACACACGCTTGCTGTAAAGTTGGTGGCCAGCTTGCTACAGATCTTTAATGTCAAGAACATTCAAACGAAAGCATCCTGAATGCAACTGGAGACGCAAGATTTGAGCTTGAGAGAAGGACCAGGGCTGGGAACCCAGCCTGTGCAAGGTTACATTCATCTAAGTTGTGAGAGTGGGTCTGATTGCAAAGGCAGGCAGAGAGGAAAGGAGAAGCAAAGGAGCATATTGAACCTTTAGGGAAGGCGCATTTTTAAGGAGAGGGAAGAAAACATTGGCAGTAATTTAGGTGGTGTAGGAACTTCAGGATGGGGCTTGAGAGGTGGCAATCCCTTATGGAGAGGTGGCTGCTGTGGATTTGGGCTATAAAGGAGCTTTGGGAGGACATGGAAGCTTGGGATGACTTGAATGCAGCCTGTGGCAGGAAGAGATTGTAAGCCTGTGATCAACACCTGGCCTACTAAGGACATCGACTCCCACATGTTTGTCAGAGGAAGACTCCCAGGTAAAGAGGGAGGTGGGGGCAGGAAGGTAGGCTGGAGAGGGTAGGGAGCTAGAGGAATATTGGATGAGGTGATGTTGATGTCTGGATTTCATTTATTGTTCATTCACTTAAATGTTTCTTCCATTCACCCTTTAATTTTAAAGAAAGAATTTGAACACAGAAAAATGAGCAAATAATATAAAAACATCCATAGGCTCCCCAGAAAGCACCCCTCAAAACTAATGTGTTAGCATTTTGTCACATTTGCTTCAGATGAACATTACAGATAAAATTGTACATCCTCAAATACCTTGCCTCCTGTCCAGAAGCAGCATCTGGGGTCTATCAATTATGAAATTTGGATGTTTCATTTCCCGTTATGTTCCTGGATTTGTCTGTTTCTCCCTTTAACTCTGTCCATTTTTTGCCTCTCATATTTTGAAGCTTTGTTGTTGGGTACAAAAATTAAAAGACGCTTACTCCTTGGAAGGAAAGTTATCACCAACCTAGATAGCATGTTGAAAAGCAGAGATATTACTTTGCCAGCAAAGGTCCGTCTAGTCAAGGCTATGGTTTTTCCAGTGGTCATGTATGGATGTGAGAGTTGGACTGTGAAGAAGGCTGAGCACCAAAGAATTGATGCTTTTGAACTGTGGTGTTGGAGAAGACTCTTGAGAGTCCCTTGGACTGCAATGAGATCGAACCAGTCCATTCTACAGGAGATCAGTCCTGGGTGTTCTTTGGAAGGAATGATGCTAAAGCTGAAACTCCAGTACTTTGGCCACCTCATGCGAAGAGCTGACTCATTGGAAAAGACTCATGCTGGCGGGGATTGAGGGCAGGAGGAGAAGGGGACGACAGAAGATGAGATGGCTGGTTGACATCACTGACTCGATGGACGTGAGTTTGAGTGAACTCTGGTAGTTGGTGATGGACAGGGAGGCCTGGCGTGCTGTAATTCATGGGGTCGCAAAGAGTCGGACACACCTGAGCGACTGAATGAACTGAACTGACACACACATTTAGGATTGTTCTGTTTTCTTGGCAGATTGACCCTTTTATTGTTACAAAATGTCCCTCTTTGGTGATACCTTGTTTTGAAATCTAGTTTGATATTCTCACGGCCATTCCTGCGCTCTTATGTTTTCTGTTTTGTTTTGTCTTTAGTTTTTAATTGGAGGATAATTGATTTACAGTGTTGTGTTGGTTTCTGCTGTACAATGTGAACCAACCATAAGTATATGTATCCCCCTGTCTGTTTTCTGTTGAATTTTTTAGTTTTTGAGGAACCTCCTTACTGTTTCCATAGTGGCTGCACCAGTTCATTCTCACCCACAGAGTATACACATAATTTTAAGGGGGTTGTTTTCCGGATCCTCAAAGCCTGTTTATCCTTTTTCCTGAGATGGATCTGCCCAAGAACAAATGGCTTTTTCTAGTTTTCACAGATTCTCTTTCTCCACTTCACCTTTCACGATTGCTCTTTTTTCCTGCTTTAAAACAAAACAGCAGACCTCCCAACCTCCTGTATCTTACTGTGGTGCAAAGGAAAGGGATACATGCACCCGTATGCTCAAATATTTTTCATTTAATGTCTGTCTGCTTAGGAATTGACAAAGAATGCATTTCTTTTGAGAAGAGTCTCTGAGATGCTGGAAAACAGGACATTGGGCAGAAATGCTGGAGGCTGAGCTCCTTTATGGCCAGCTCCTGAGCTTCATCACTCTACCAGCCTCTCTACTGTAGAGCTGGAGTTCAGAGAGAGACAGATGTTATGGGATGCACATTAACATGTTCATTGGAGAACTTCCCTGGTGATGCTGAGGGTAAGAATCTGCCTGCCAATGTGGGGGACACAGGTTCGACCCCTGATCTGGGAGGATTCCACATGCCACAGAGCAACTAAGCCAGGGACCACAACGACTGAGCCCATACTACACAGCCTGAGAGCCACCACTACTAAAACCCGTGCATCTAGAGCCTGTGCTCCACAACCAGAGAAGCCACTGCCATGCGAAGCTCGAGCACGGTCATGAAGTGTAGCCTCTGCTCACCGCAACTAGAGAAAGCCCATGCAGCAGTGAAGATACAGTGCAACCCAAAATACATAAATTAATTAATTTAAAAAACATGTTCCATGGAATTGCAAAAGGAATCAGACTTCTTTTTTAACAGAAGGTAAGCTTGATTTGCTGGTTGGTTTGACATCGAAGCCTGTGCCAATAAGGAGAGTTGGCAGGTTTTTTTTTTTTTTATTTTCTATGAATCATATGAGAGAAAACTTTAGATACAAAGTTTTGGTGAAAACAAGGTGGAAAGCCTTTGATAAGATAAAAATGTTTTTTTTGGTAAATTTGCATGGTAATTAAAAATATTTATATTTCCCCAACCGTTTCTAAGTTCATCAGGGTAGGCAACTGCTTTTCAGTGAGAGAAGGTCAGTAGCTTTGTCAATAGCTGCCTGAGAGACTATAGTATAAAGCCTGTTTCAGTGACTCCAGAAACGGAGAAGTGAATAAGTCTAAAGATCATGACCAATTCACATGTAGGTCAGTGCTTCCTGAGTCTTAGATTCCAAAACAATTGAAAGAGGACCTGCTAGAGTTGGTAAGTCTTACAGATTGATTTATGTTCCCTGTCCCCTCCCCACCACCCACAAAAAATTTACATATGTGTGAAGTCCTAATCCCCATTACCTCTGAAGTTGGCCTTTTTTGGAGATAAGGTTTTAACAGAGGTAATCAAGTTAATGGGCTTCCCTGGTGGCTCAGACAGTAAAGAATCCACCTGCAATGTGGGAGACCTGGGTTGGGAAGATCCCCTGGAGGAGGGCATGGCAACCCACTCCAGTTTTCTTGCTTGGAGAATCCCATGGACAGAGGAGCCTAAGTGGGCTACGGTCCATGGGGTCGCAGAGTCGGGCACAACTGAGTGAATAAGCATTAACCAAGTTAATGGGCTTCCAAGGAGGCACTAGTCGCAAGGACTCTGCCTGGCACTGCAGGAGATACAAGATTGTGTTGGGAAGATTCCCTGGAGTAGGAAATGGCAACCTGCTACAGTATTCTTACCTGGAAAATTCCATGGGCAGAGGAGCCTGGTGAGCTACAGTCCCTGGGGCCGCAAAGAGTTGGGCATGACCGAGTGACTGAGCACATACACAATTAAGTTAAATGAGATCACTAGGAGGGGTCTTTGGAGAAGGCAATGGCACCCCACTCCAGTACTCTTGCCTGGAAAATCCCATGGATGGAGGAGCCTGGTAGGCTGCAGTCCACGGGGTCGCTGAGGGTCGGACACGACTAAGCGACTTCACTTTCACTTTTCACTTTCATGCATTGGACAAGGAAATGGCAACCCACTCCAGTGTTCTTGCCTGGAGAATCCCAAGGACGGGGAAGCCTGGTGGGCTGCTGTCTATGGGGTTGCACAGAGTTGGACACGACTGAAGTGACTTAGCAGCAGCAGCAGCAGCAGGAGGGGTCTTAATCCAATTTAACTAGTGTCCTTAAAAAGGGGGAAATTTGGATACAGGCAAACAGCCAGGGAGACCATCAAGTGGAAATAAAAAGACATAGATGGGATGGCTCTTCTACATGTTAAGGAACCCCGAAGACAGCCGGCAACCCACTAGAAACTATGAAAGAATCATGGAACAGATCTTCCTTTCAACGTTCAGAAGGAACTAATGTAGCCAACCTCTCAATCTTGCGTTTCTAGCTTCCAGAACTGTGAGATAACACATTTCTGTTGTTTAAGCTACTTAGTTTGTGGTACTTTGTTAGTTGCAAACTTATGAAGGAACTAATAGCTCATTAAAACTACATTTTGATGATATATCACTATTATGGGGTTATTGTTGGTTTTCTTTGGCCAAAATTTTTTGAAGAAGTGAAAAAACTTAATGACTCTGCTATAACAAAGTGTTAGTCACTCAGTCATGTCTGACTGCAACCCCATGGACTGCACCCTGCCAAGCTCCTCTGTCCATGGAATTCTCCAGGCAAGAATACTGGGGTGGGTTGCCATTCCCTTCTCCAGGGGATCTTCCTAACCCAAGGATCAAACCTGGGTCTCCTGCATGGTAGGTGGACTCTTTACCATCTGAGCCACCAGGGAAGCCTGTTGTAATAAAACCAACTATTTATTTGTGGGAACAAAATTTCTCAGTGCTTACACAGTGTGAAAAAAACAAAACAAACAGAAAACTAATTGATGCTGAATCCTGTCTCATTCTAACAATAGGTCATGTTATCCCATGGGTTCATAAACTAATTGGACCCTATTCATCTCATTAAGAGCTGAATTTCCCCTCCAATTTACTTTTAAATAAAGCTTATTATTTTGAGATGATTATAGATTGACATTGTAATTGTAACAAGTAATATAGACAGATCTTATGTATCTTCCACCTATTGGTAACATTTTGTATAACTTTATAGTACTTTATCAGCATAGGTTACTTTTTATGTTTAATAATTATTCTTTAATAATTTAAACTTTTATAATTCGTAATTAATTTTATTTGTAATTTGTTATTTTTGAGTAATTGTGTACTATGTTGCAATGGTGGCATAATCTAAATTTTTAGTACTTAGGAATTTATGATTCTAAAAATTTAAAACTTCAATTTGTTTGCTTTTGTGGGGGCTGAGAAATATGATCAATAAAAGTTCTTCAAGCATAAGAACATATCAGAATAAATGTCTATGGAAGAAGTGGGATAGAATTAGTAAGTTTGAGGGGGAAAAAAATGATGGAAAATTTCCAAAAGTTAAAGAACTTGTTTTTATATTTTCAAAATGGGTGATTACTGAAATAAAATTGATATATAATTTGTTCTATTAGGAACAAAAAGGGTGATGTAAAGTTTTATTTTAAAATATTTATGGGGAATTCCCTGGCAGTTCAGTGGGTAGGACTCCTGGCTTTCACTGCCAAGGGTGAGAGTTCAATCCCTGGTTGAGGAACTAAGATTCCAAAGCCTGTGTGGCCAAAAAAAAAAAAAAAAATCAAATTTTATTTACAATACATTGGAAATTATGTACTTTACAAGTATTTATGATGGAAAATGTTTGATGTCAAGTTAAAACTGGGTGAAGAAGTATACCATATTCATAGCAGTATTATTCACAATAGCTAAAATGTGGAAGTGACCTAGATGTCCACTGATGGATGGATGGATAAGCAAAATGTAGCATATACATACAATGGAATATTATGCAACCTTAAACTGGAAGGAAATTTGACATATACTACAGCATGGATAAACCTTGAGGATGCTATGCTAAGTGAAATAAGGCCATCACATAAAGACAAATACTGTATGCTTTACTTAGGGCTACCCTGGTGGCTTAGGTGGTAGAGAATCTGCCTGCAGTGCAGCAGACCACAAAGTACCTGGAGTAGTCACAATCAGAGACAGAAAGTAGAGTGGTGGTTGTTAGTGGCTGGGGGGAAAGGGAAAGGGGAGTTATTGTTTAAAGGGTACAGAGTTTCAGTTTTGCAAAATGAAAACTTCTGAAGGTGGATGGTGGTGATGGCTGCACAAGAATGTACTTCACACCACACATTGAACTGTACACTCAAAAATGGTTAGGAGGGTAGATATTATGTTCCATGTAAATTACTACAAATTACTTTTTTCATGAGTGGAGCACATAGTCTTTCATATTTGGGGGGATACAAGAGAAGTAGTCAATCTGATTTCGGTATTGACCATCTGGTGATGTCCACGTGTAGAGTCTTCTCTTGTGTTGTTGGAAGAGTGTGTTTGCTATGACCAGTGCCTTCTCTTGGCAAAACTCTATTAGCCTTTGCCCTGCTTTATTCTGTACTCCAAGGCCAAATTTGCCTGTTAGTCCAGGTATTTCTTGACTTCCTACTTTTGCATTCCAGTCTGCTCTAATGAAAAGGATATCTTTTGGGGGTGTTAGTTTTAGAAGGTCTTATAAGTCTTCATAGAATCGTTCAACTTCACTGTTCAGCTTCAGCTTCTTCAGCTTTACTGGTCCGGGCATAGACTTGGATTACTGTGATACTGAATGATTTGCCTTGGAAACGAACAGAGATCATTCTGTTGTTTTTGAGACTGCATCCAAGTACTGCATTTCGGATTCTTTTGTTGACCATGATGGCTACTCCATTTGTTCTAAGGGATTCTTGCTCACAATAATAAATATAATGGTCATCTGAGTTAAGTTCACCCATTCCAATCCATTTTAGTTTGCTGATTCCTAAAATGTTAATGTTCACTCTTGCCATCTCCTGTTTGACCACTTCCAATTTGCCTTGATTTGTGGACCTAACAGTCCAGGTTCCTATGTAACATTGCTCTTTACAGCATTGGACTTTACTTCCATCACCAGTCACATCCACAACTGGGTATTGTTTTTGCTTTGGCTCTGTCTCTTCATTCTTTCTGCAGTTATTTCTACACTGATCTCCAGTAGCATATTGGGCCCCTACCAACCTGGGGCGTTCATCTTTCAGAGTCATATCTTTTTTTGCCTTTTCATACTGTTCATGGGGTTCTCAAGGCAAGAATACTGAAGTGGTTTGCCATTCCCTTCTCCAGTGGGCCACCTTTCGTCAGAACTCTCCACCATGACCTGTCCATCTTGGCTGGCCGTACATGGCATGGCTCATAGTTTCATTGAGTTAGACAAGACTATGGTCCATGTAATCAGACTGATTACTTTTCTGTGACTGTGGTTTTCATTCTCTCTGCCCTCTGATAGAGAAAGATAAGAGGCTTATGGAAGATTCCTGATGGGAAAGAGTGACTGATGGGGAAACTGGGTCTTGTTCTGGTGGGTGGGGCCATGCTCAGTGAATCTTTAATCCACTAGAATCTTAAATTAAACTTTAAATTAAAGGTTAACAGAATCTTTAATTCTGTTGATGGGCAGGGCTGTGTTCCCTCTATTATTTGACCTGAGGCCAAACTATCGTTGGAGGTAATGAAGATAATGGTGACCTCGTTCAAAAGGTCCCGTGTATGCACTGATGCACTCAGGGTCCCCAACCCTACAGTAGGCCACTGCCGACCCACGCCTCCTCCGGAGACTCCTGGACACTCATGGGCAAGTCTGGGTCAGTCTCTTGTGGGGTCACTGCTCCTTTCTCCTGGGTCCTGGTGCACACAAGGTTTTGTTTGTGCCCTCCAAGAGTCTGTTTCCCCAGTCCTGTGTAAGTTCTGGTGGCTCTGTGGTGGTGTTAACGGCGACCTCCTCTAAGAAGGCTTATGCCATCCCCAGGCACCCAGAGTCCCTGCCCTTGTAGCAGTCCACTGCTGACCCGTATCTCTGCAGGAGACACTCAAACACCATTCTGTCTCAGTCTCTGTGGGGTCTCTGGGTCCTGGTGCACACAAGGTTTGTTTCAGCCCTCTGAGCATCTCAAGTGGGTATGGGGTTTGATTATAAATATGATTTCACCCCTCCTACCGCGTTTCTGGGGCTTCTTTGCCCTTGGACATGGGGAATCTCCTCAAAGTCACTCCAGCTCTGCACAGCTGCCACTCCAGTTGTTGATGGATATCCCCAAGAAAAAGACTCTACATGTGGACATCACCAGATGGTCAATTCTGAAATCAGATTGATTATATCTGTTGCAGCCAAAGATGGAGAAGCTCTATTCAGTCAGCAAAAACAAGACTGGGAGCTGACTGTGGCTCAGATCATGAACTCCTTATTGCCAAATTCAGATTTAAATTGAAGAAAGGGAAAAGCACTAGACCATTCAGGTGTGACCTAAATCAAATCCCTTATGATTATACAGTGGAAGTGACAAATAGTTTCAAGGGATTAGATCTGATAGACAGAGTGCCTGAAGAACCTGATGGAGGTTTGCGACTTTGTACAGGAGGCAGTGATCAAGACCATCCCCAAGAAAAAGAAATTCAAAAAGGCAAAATGGTTGTCTGAGGAGGCTTACAAATAGCTTTGAAAAGAAGAGAAGTGAAAGGCAAAGGAGAAAAGGAAAGATATACCCGTTTGAAGGCAGAGTTCCAAAAAATAGCAAGGAGAGATAAGAAAGCCTTCCTCAGTGATCAATGCAAACAAATAGAGGAAAACAAAGAATGGGAAAGACTAGAGATCTTTTCAAGAAAATTAGAGTTACCAAGGGAACATTTCATGCAAAGATGGGCACAATAAAGCACAGAAATGGTATGGACTTAACAGAAGCAGAAGATATTAAGAGGTGGTAAGAATACACAGAAGAGCTATACAAAAAAGATCTTCATGACCCAGATAACCATGATGGTGTGATGACTCACCTAGAGCCAGACATTCTGGGATGTGAAGTCAAGTGGCCTTAGGAAGCATCATTACGAACAAAGCTAGTGGAGGTGATGGAATTCCAGTTGAGCTATTTCAAATCCTAAAAGATGATGCTGTGAAAGTGCTGCACTCCATATGCCAGCAAATTTGGAAAACTCAGCGGTGGCCACAGGACTGGAAAAGGTCAGTATTCATTCCAATTCTAAAGAAAGGCAATGCCAAAGAATGTTCAAACTACTGCACAATTGCACTCATCTCACACGCTAGTAAAGTAATGCTCAAAATTCTCCAAGCCAGGCTTCAACAGTAGGTGAACTGTGAACTTCCAGATATTCAAGCTGGATTTAGAAAAGGCAGAGGAACCAGAGATCAAATTGCCAACATCCGCTGGATCATGGAAAAATCAAGAGAGTTCCATAAAAATATCCACTTCTGCTTTACTGACTATGCCAAAGACTTTGACTGTGTGGATCACAACAAACTGTGGAAAATTCTTCAAGAGATGGGAATACCAGACCACCTGACCTGCCTCCTGAGAAATCTGTATGCAGGTCAAGAAGCAACAGTTAGAACTGGACATGGAACAACAGACTGGTTCCAAATCAGGAAAGGAGTATGTCAAGGCTGTATTTTGTCACCCTGCTTATTTAACTTATATGCAGAGTACATCATGAGAAATGTTGGACTGGATGAAGCAAAAGCTAGAATCAAGATTGCTGGGAGAAATATCAATAACCTCAGATATGCAGATGACACCACCCTTATGGCATAAAGCAAAGAACTAAAGAGCCTCTTCATGAAAGTGAAAGAGGAGAGTGAAAAAGTTGGCTTAAAACTCAACATTCAGAAAACTAAGATCATGGCATCCGGTCCCATCACTTCATGGCAAATAGATGGGGAAACGGTGGAAACAGTGACAGACTTTATTTTGGGGGCTCCAAAATCACGGCAGATGGTGAGTGCAGCCATGAAATTAAAAGACCCTTGCTCCTTGGAAGGAAAAATAATCAAACTAGATAGCATATTAAAAAGCAGAGACATTACTTTGCCAACAAAAGTTCTGTCTAGTCAAAGCTATGGTTTTTCCAGTAGTCATATATGGATGTGAGAGTTGGACTATAAAGAAAGCTGAGTGCCAAAAAAATTGATGCATTTGAACTGTGGTGTTGGAGAAGACTCTTGAGAGTCCCTTGGACTGCAAGGAGATCCAACCAGTCCATCTTAAAGGAATCAGTCCTAAATATTCATTGGAAGGACTGATGCTGAAGCTGAAACTCGAATACTTAGGCCACCTGATGCAAATAACTGGCTCATTTGACAAGACCCTGATGCTGGGAAAAATTGAAGGCAGGAGGAGAAGAGGATGACTAGGATGAGATGGTTGGATGGCATCACCGACTCAATGGACATGAGTTTGAGTAGGCTCTGGGAGTTGGTGATGGACTGGGAAGGCTGGCGTGCTGCAGTCCATGGGATCACAAAGAGTTGGACATGCCTGAGAGACTGAATTGAACTGAAGAGAAGATTTGATGACAAATGCCACTGTTTATTTCTCCAGTCCTCTGTGGATGAACCTTTTGGTTGTTTACAGGTTTTGCCATTGTAAACAACATTGCAGGGAACATCCTTCTACATATACTCCCTAGAGTCCATACACAAGATTTTCTCTAGTGTATCAACCTGGAAAGGAATGACTTAAAGAAGACACTGGCCTTGAGAGGAATGATGGCTTGAAGCATCTCCTTCTGTTACCCCCGTGTGTGTGCTCAGTTGCTCAGTCGTGTCCAGCTCTTGGCAGTCCTATGGGCTTGTAGCCTGTGAGACTCCTCTGTCCAGGCAAGAAAACTGGAGTAGGGTGCCATTTCCTACTCCATCTTACCCCCATGGCTATTCACAAAGTTCTTTCCAAAGTAATGGTAACTGCTTATGCTCACACCAAGCTATGGATGAATTTCTGTTTGCCCACATGCTTTTTAATTCTTGGTTTTGCCAGTCTTTTTTCAATTCAGTGTGAGTTGGTATCTTATTGTTGTTTAAATCTGTATCTCCTTAAACATGGTTAAGATTGAGCCTTTTGTCAGATGTTGGCCATTTAGCCTCTTTCCCAAATGGCCCATTTGCTTTCCTTGTCTTTGAGTGTCAACAATGTTTGGGTAACTCCTTCACACCAGGTGCTGTCCCTGCCTTCCAGAACTCACATCACTTAAAATGCTATCATTGGTGCTTAAAGAACCTGCTTTCTTTTCAATCAGTTGTTTACTACTAATTTCAACGATCAAATGAGACTTCAGCTCTTCTGTCCACAGAATCCAGAGTCCTGCTGTATTCACAGTTCAGGCTCTGTGAAAAAAACTTGGTGGGGCAAAATAAACTATTAAAAGGCTCCTTTCTTTCTGTCCTCTCCCCCACTTCCTCCCCCCACCTCCTCCTTTTTCACCTCCTCTTCCTCCTCCTTTTTTTTTGGTGAGATGATTTGTTGCCTGGAAACAGTTTACCCAAAATAGAAACTTTAAAAAGGCAGTGGAAATTTTTCTTTTTACATAAGAGGGTTAATTCTTTTATTTGGCGCATCCGTGAAGTAAGCTCAGTTCAACCAGTAAGTTTTACATGGTCACATTTTACCAACTATTACTTTGCAGGTGGTCAGCACCCCGGGCAACTTTCCGGGGGGGTCTGAGTTGTGTTCTTGAGTCACCCGTGTGGTGAGCTGTGGAAGCTGGAGGGCAAAGCAGTGGAAACACTGCAGGAGGGGGAACAACTGTTTTCAGAGCTAACCACCAGAACCAGAGGGCCGGCCCTCTAAAGGCCCCCAGCAGCGCCTGCAGCATGGAGACCCATTTATCAGAGCCTTCCCAGGGAAGAAGAGGAGGAAGGTGTGGACCTGGAAAGAGGGAGAAAAAGGCAGAAACGGGGAAGCTGGGAAAGGAAAGAAAACGTGAGGGAAGTTGAAGGCATTCCCCTCCATTCTCTACTGGTCCTCCAGCTTCCCCCGCCCCCGCCCCCAAGTCCCCTGCCTTTGTTGGGCTTCAAATGATGGGGTTTAGAGGATTTCTCAGGGTGGTTTGCACCTTCTCAGTTTAGCAGGAAGGAGAGAGAGGAGCTGCTCGCTCCACACCTCAGACACTGGGGTAAAGCGCCCTTCAGGAATGTCCCTGCTTATGTCCAGAGGACGACGTATGAACTAGGATCTCTCCAGTCAGGTTCTTACTGTGAAGGCAGAGCCGGCGCCCTCCGCCCCCCCTCCCCCGCGGTTGTGCAGTGGAGAAAAGTACAGGGAGCTGGGGTGTGGGTGGGGTTTGCCGTGGGTGTGGGGACAGACAAGGGAACACGTGATGATACCACGATGTGGGTGCCAGGATGTGGTGGGTGCAGCCCCCGGACAGGAGCACTGGGAGCCCAGCCGCCTGCCGCCCCCAGCCAGGTGGGGTGCGGATTGGGGAGGGCGATCAGGGCGACTAGAGCCGGCTGCGCCTGAACTCAGTCTTCCTGGAGGCGAAGAAGCAGGCGTGCTGGGATTGGAGGGGTGGGTGGGGAGCCAAGCT
The DNA here is from genome assembly GCA_006410935.1 of Redunca redunca. Classification (NCBI taxonomy): domain Eukaryota; kingdom Metazoa; phylum Chordata; class Mammalia; order Artiodactyla; family Bovidae; genus Redunca; species Redunca redunca. Next base: position 87,915 of record SJYQ01092066.1, read on the forward strand.
GCGGGCAGGCAGTGTTGCCAAGGCGCTAGGCCGAAACAACTCTCAGTGTGTCTGGGGAAGCCAGCACCTCGGAGGGCTGTTGAGGCACAGTTGATGCTGGAGAGGAGGCGGGGCCGGTTCACACTCCCTTCTTTTCTTGGTCATTCTGTTCTATACAATTCTCTGGGCCAGACTTGGCAGAGGTCTAAAAGAGCCACACCGATGGATCCAAGGTCAATCGGTGATCTCCCTCCACCGTTTCTCCTAAGAACTCCACCCGCCCCCC
>SJYQ01092066.1:88705-123254 GCA_006410935.1 Redunca redunca
CCTTCAGAATGGACTGGTTGGATCTCCTTGCAGTCCAAGGGACTCTCAAGAGTCTTCTCCAACACCACAGTTCAAAAGCATCAATTCTTCAGCACTCAGCCTTCTTCACAGTCCAACTCTCACATCCATACATGACCACTGGAAAAACCATAACCTTGACTAGACGGACCTTAGTTGGCAAAGTAATGTCTCTGCCTAGACAGCGTATTAAAAAGCAGAGACATTACTTTGCCTATGAAGGTCCATTTAGTAAAAGCTATGGTTATTCCAGTCATCATTTACGGATGTGAGAGTTGGACCATAAACAAGGCTGAGTGCCAAAGAATCGATGCTTTTGAACTGTGGTGTTGGAGAAGACTCCTGAGAGTCCCTTGGACTGCAAGGAGATCAAAACAGTCAGTTCTAAAAGAAATCAACTCTGAATATTCACTGGAAGAACTGAGCTGAAGCTAAAACTCCAGTACTTTGGCCACTTGATGTGAAGAGCTGACTCATTGGAAAAGACCCTGATGCTGGGAAAGATTGAAGGCAGGAGGAGAAGGGGGCAATAGTGGATGAGATTGTTGGATGGCATCACCGACTCATTGGACATGAGTTTGAGCAAACTCTGGGAGATGTTGAAGAAAGGGAAGGCTGGCATGCTGCAGTCCATGAGGTCACAAAGAGTCGGACATGACTGAGCAACTGAACAACAACAAAGGAGGGAAGAATTGTGAATTTAGTTCGTGCTTGCCCACCTGCAAAACTGAAGCTGGTTCATGGTCCCTCCCAGCCAGCTGGGGGCCAGCCATCTTCAACGCCCCCACCCAGCTGTCCCCCATCAGTGATTTTGGACCCCGCCTTTCTCAGGATTCCCACCCCAACTCCCAGGAGTCCTTTTACTGCTACTACTGCTGCTAAGTCGCTTCAGTCGTGTCCAACTCTGTGTGACCCCATAGACAGCAGCCCACCAGGCTTCCCCATCCCTGGGATTTTCCAGGCAAGAACACTGGAGTGGGTTGCCATTTCCTTCTCCAGTGCATGAAAGTGAAAAGTGAAAGTGAAGTCGCTCAGTCGTGTCCAACTCCTAGCGACCCCATGGACTGCAGCCCCCCAGGCTCTTCCATCCAAGGGATTTTCCAGGCAAGAGTACTGCAGTGGGGTGCCATTTCCTTCTCCAATGCGTGAAAGTGAAAAGTGAAAGTGAAGTCGCTCAATCGTGTCTGACTCTTAGCAACCCCATGGACTGCAGCCTACCAGGCTCCTCCGCCCATGGGATTTTCCAGGCAAGAGTACTGGCGTGGGTCGCCATTGCCTTCTCCAAGTCCTATTACAGGCCCCTAGAATTCCTCTTTTCTTCCTCCCTTGGGGGATGGAGTGGAGTGGGATGGAGGGTAAGACTTGCATTTGACTGGGGATCAAAAGACTGGTTAAAGATGGAATTTCTGGCTCCAAATAGAGGGGGGCCAGGATATGCTTCCTGTAGACCCCTAACCTCCCCATTCCCTCAGTATCTACCAGTAAGTCCCTGTCCTTAGAAAGAAAATGTTGATGCTTTAAGGGTGGAATGAATGCATTGCATGCATGCTAAGTCGCTTCAGTTGTATCCTACTCTTTGTGACCCTCTGGAGTGTAGCCCGCCAGGCTCCCCTGTCCATGGGATTCTCCAGGCAAGAACACTGGACTGGGCTGCCATGCCCTTTTCCATTAAGGGTGGAAGTTCAGTTCAGTTCAGTTCAGTTGCTCAGCCATGTCCGACTCTTTGTGACCCCATGAATCACAGCCCGCCAGGCCTCCCTGTCCATCAGCAACTCCCAGAGCTCACTCAAACTCATGTCCATCGAGTCGGTGATGCCATCCACCCATCTCATCCTCTGTTGTCCCCTTCTCCTGTCCCTAGTCTCTCCCAGCCTGAGAATCTTTTCCAATGAGTCAACTCTTCGCATGAGGTGGCAAAGTATTGGAAGGAGTCCTCAAATTGAGAACTTCTTTCTTCTCTGTGCTAGGCTGCTAGTTCTGCCAGCTCTCCTTCCCTCACTTGTCAAAAACGAAAAGGGACCTGACGGGAGATCCTAGGTCATGCCCAGCTCTGGAAGCCCCGCCCGGGACTGACCTGACCTCTCTCTGCTGGACCCCTGGCGCAGACAGCGGGACCAAAGAGCCGAGGGGACACGGATGAGGTACTCTCAACTGTTCACCCGGACCTGCATCCCCGAGTGGGGGTGGGGATCGGGCCGAGGGGAAGGAAGGAGGGACGCACCGGGCAGGAAGCCAATGGGGCATGGGGCTCGGGATGTCCTGGGGACAGGTGGAGCGCCCGTCCCTGGTCGCTGGCGCCCGCGGGACGCCGAGGTCGCGGTGCAAGGAGAGGTCTAGGCAGCGCTGGGCTCGGGCTCGTCCGGGAGAAGGGAAAGGCTCAGAGCGCTAGGTGGGAGGATACGGGGGCCAGGGCTTCTCTGAGGTTCCTTGGCCTGGTTCACCGATTTCGGCTTTTGCCATTAGTTTACATGGAAGGCCCAGCCCCGCGCTGGTCTGGGCGGAGCTCGGAACCAGAGCCGCTCGGTCAAATCATGTCCGGCTGTCAGGAACTAGCAAGTACCTAGGACCGGCCTGTTTCTTCTGGTGATGTCAGTCTCCTTTTCTGGTTCCTTACATGAACCCTGAACTGATTAGATACTGAAATGGAGTAGGGGTCGGGGTCGGGGTCGGGGGGGTCGAGTGGGTGCAGCGGGTGCCGCCCCACCCCACCCCCGCCCCCTGCACTGACCTTGTGACTCTAGCTCATCCCTAAATACTCTCTGCCTCAGATGGATGCCATCAATATTTAACCCCAAAAAGGTCTGCCTGTTTTTCTAGGTTAAAACATCTTTTGGGGAGGGGGAGGAATACAAAAGAAAAAGTAATCGCTCATAGTGCCCGTATGGAACTTTGTGTGTTTGTTGAGTCACTCAGTCCCGCCGAACTCTTTGCAGCCCGTGGACTGTAGCCCACCAGACTTCTCTGTCCATGGAATGCTCCAGGCAAGAATACTGGAGTGGGTTGCCATTCTCTTCTCCAGGAGATCTTCCCGGTCTAGGGATCATACCCTGGTCTCCTTCATTGCAGGTAGATTCTTTACCGTCTGAGCCACCAGACAATCAATCTGTTTTAACATTTTGGTGTATTTATTTGTGGTCTTTCATTTGAATCCTATATTTATACATTAAAATTTTTCCCTTTATTGTCATATTTTCTATTTTATTGTAAAAAGGATGCTGTTTACAATTCTTTTACCATACACAGTTCTTTTCTAACATGTTCTTTATGAGTCTCACCTGATCTCTGCATAATATTCTGCTCATGTTTTGCCCAATCAGTCCCCAGTTAGTAGGGCATTTAGGTTGAGTTCATTATGATACAGTGGTTTCCAAATAGTGTATAAATTTTTGTTTTTTAATCATCCTGAATGTTTGTTGAGAATGTTACAGTTTTTTTAAGTTTGTAGATTTTTTTCCCATTTGCTTTTCATTTTATTGTCTGGTGATCTGAAGATGTGGCTTGTATTTACGATTTTGGAATTTATTGAGCTTTTGATTGATGGTTAATTTAAAAAATAACTTTAGGCATAGTTCTGACTGACTGAATACAAAACTGTATTAGATCAAGGTTAGTAAATATATATTATCCATATTTGCTATGTTCTTGATTTTAATCTACTTGATTTGTTAATTTCTGAAAGAACTGTAAATTTTCAAAATATGTTTATGAATTTACCATTTCCTATTTACATGTCTAACAGATTCTGCCTTACATATTANTCACTTCATATAGTTACATTTCTTTTTGTGTGTGGGTTGAGAACATTTAAGATTTACTCTCTTAGCTCTTTTCAAACATCCAAGATAGTACTATGAAGTATAGTCTCCAGGCTGTACAGTATTTCCCCAGAACTTATTCATCTTATAGCTAGAAGCTTATACCCTTTGACCATTTTATTTTCTTATTTTAAAGTAATATTCTTGGTGTAAAAACCACATGACTCTGGAGCTGATAAAGAAATACAATATCGGTATATGTGTCTTTTTATACATTTTGAGTTATTTTTCTTGGTCTGAATTTTCAGAAGGAAATGGCCTTGAAAGCCAAATTGGCCTCTTAAGGATTTGACAAATGCACACTTTTGGCTGCATATGGTCAGCAAAAGTTATAAAAAGAACACAAACAAATAAGACAGTAAGAATCGCAGATGCTTTAAAAATTTTGCTTTGATTTTTATTGAGGTTGACCTGTTTTTTTTTTCCTGGTAGGTCTAATCAGTTCTGTTTTCTTTTTTTGTGACTGGTTGTCTGTTCTTGCCCTTTTATGCTTTTTTTTTTCTAACTTTTCATTTGTGGAGGTTAGTCTCTTTCAGCTCTTACATTCTAAGAATTACGTTCAGTAGCAGTAAGTGTTCAGTTGCTCAGTCATGTCCGACTCTGAGGCTTCATGGACTGTAGCCTGCCAAGCTCCTCTGCCCATAGGATTTCCCAGGCCAGAATACTGCAGTGGGTTACCATTTTTTCTCCAGGAGATTTTTCTAACCCAGAGATCTAACACCTGAGTCTCCTGCATTGGTGGGTGGTTCTTTGCCACTATTACCACCTGAGAAGCCCAAAAATTATGTTTATTCTGCCATAAAACACCTTTTTGAAAAATAAAAATCCATCCCTTCAAACCTGATACCCTAAATCCACCCTGACTGCCTCTCTCCTTGCTGCCCTCGCACCTGAGCAAGTATTTCAGGGTGGCACACAAAGCGGGTAGCAGTTCTGTGGGGCCCAGAGCTTATACAATTGTGGGAGAGATTTCTTTAATTCATACTTAGAACAGTGAGGGGACTTCCCCAGTGGCTCAGTGGTAAAGAATCCACCTGCAATGCAGGAACCACAGGAGACCTGGGTTCGATCCCTGGGTTGGTAAGATCCCCTGGAGGAGGGCACAGTAACCCACTGCAGTATTCTTGCCTGGAGAATCCCATGGACAGAGGAGCCTGGAGGGCTACATTCCAGTAGATCACAAAGAGTCGGGCACTACTGAAGCGACTTAGTATGCACACAGGACAGTGAGATTTTAGGATTGGTTGAGCTGAAATACAGGGAAAAGTGAAGTCCAATAAGATTACATGATTTTCCTGGAACTGACAGATTCCTGTTCTAATGGCCCTCAGATAAAGGGAGTGTTGTTGGGGAAGTGGGGTAAGGTGTGGGGAGCTGAAGTCCTTTTTTTTTTCAGGACTAAGAAAGAGGAGGAACGGCCCGGCTTGTCAGACACAAGTAGTTCCATCGATTTACAGTATCCCTTCAGCATCCCTTTAATGTCCATGTGCTCAGTAGAGATGACCCTGCTTTCATTTCTCTGTTAGTAATTTGTGTCTGCTCTTCTTTTTTCTTGGTTAGCCTGGTTAGAGATTTATCAATTTTATTGATCTTTTCTAAGAACCAGCTTTTAGTTTCATTTTCTCTATTATTTCTGTTTTTAATTTCATTGATTTCTGCTCTAATTTTATTTCTTTTCTTCTGCTTGCTCTAGGCTTAAATTGTTCTTCTTTCTCTTATTTCCTAAGGTGAAAGCTTAGACTTTTTATTTTAGATCTTCCTTCCTTTTTAATATATGCATTTAATGTTATAAATTTGCCTCTAAGCACTGCCTTTGCTGCATCCCACACATTTTGATAAATTGTGTTTTCATTTTCATTTAGTTCAAAATATTCTTTAATTTCTGGGGACTTCCCTGGTGGTTCAGTGATTAAGAATTCGCCTTCAGAGGACATGAATTTGATCCCTGGTCGGGGAACTAAGATCCCACATGTTATGGGGCAATTAAGGCTAAGCCCCAACACTAGAGAAGCTTGCTTGCTGCAAGGAAGAACTGGTACCCAGCAATGAAGACCCAGTGCAGCCAGGGGAAAAAAAAAAGAAGCAGAATATTCTTAATTTCTATTGAGACTTATTCTTTGACCCATGTGATATTTAGATTATGTTATTTAATCACCAAATAGAATATATTATTCAGGTATCTTTCTGTTATTGATGCTAGTTTAATTTCACTGTCTTCTAAGAACATACTTTGTATGATTTCTATTCTTTTAATTTTGTAAAGGTATGTGTTATGGCCCAGAGTCAGGTCTGCTTTGGTGTGTATTCCATATGAGCTTGGGAAGAATGTGTATTCTGCTGTTATTTGATGGAGTATTCTATAAATGTCAATTAAATCAAATTTAATTAACTTGCTGTGCAAGTCAGTTAACTCATGATGGTTTTCTGCCTGCTAGCTCTACCAGTTACTTAGAGAAGGGCATTGAAATATCCAACTATAGGGACTCCCTTGGTGGTCCAGTGGTTAAGATTCCAAGCTTCCAAGGCTGGGGATATGGGTTTGATCCTTGGTCTGGGATCTAAGATCCCACATGCTAAGTGGCTGTTAAGTCACTTCAGTCATGTCCGACTCTGTGTGACCCCACAGATGGCAGCCCACCAGGCTCCCCCATCCCTGGGATTCTCCAGGCAAGAACACTGGAGTGGCTTGCCATTGCTAAGTGGAGAGGTCAATTAAAAAGAAATCCAGCTGTAATTGTGGATTTGTCAGTTCCTCCTTGTGCCCGCTCAGTTTTTATCTCAAATGTTTTGATGCTCTGTGGTTAGGTGAATTCATGTTAAGGACTGTTGAGTCTTCTTGGAGAATTGACCCCTTTAATAATATGTAATGACCCTTTTCAACCCTGTTAATTTTCTCTGTTCTGAGGTCTGTTGTGTCTGACTGCAGCTTTCTTTTGATTAGTGTTAGCATGCTAAAGCTTTTCCATCCCTTTACAACTCATCTGAGTCTTTTCATTTAAAGTAGGTTTCTTGTAGACAACATATGGTTGAGTCTTGTATTTTTTGCTCTGATGATCTCTAGGCAGTTTTGGAGGAGGGAATGGGGATGAAGTCAATACTAATATTTATTTCTTGAAATAAAAAAACTGAAACAAACTGGAAAAATGTTAAACTTTCTAAATCTGACAGGGGTCTCTGTGTATTTATTATATGACTTTCAGTACTTTTATTTGACATGTTATACAATTTAAGATAACATTTTAAAAACTCCATCCTCTTTAGATATTTAATAGAATAATTACATGTAATAAGTACCTTCTGTGTCCTATGAACTGCTTGAAGTACTGGAAATTCCAAGGTTAATGAAGCAGCTGTTTCCTGGCCTTGAGTGGGGATGGGATTTAGGGTATTCAAAAATAGCCAGGGAAATCATATATCTGATAAGAGGTTAATATCCAATATATATGGGCTTCCCAGGTGGCTCAGTGGGTAAAGAATCTGCCTTCAATGCAGGAGATACAGTAGATGAGAGTTTGATCCTTGGGTCAGGAAGATCCCCTGGAGGAGGATGTGGCAACCCACTTCAGTATTTTTGCCTGGAGGATCCCATGGACAGAGGAGCCTGGTGGGCTACAGTCCATAGGGTTGTAAAGAGTTGGACACAGCTGAAGTGACTGAGCACGCATACATTCAACATACTAAAGCATTCATACAACTCAATAGCAAAAAAGTTGAACAACCCTATTAAAAAATACGCAGAGGAACACTGAATAGACAGTTTTCCAAAGAAGACATACAAACGGCTCATAGGTATATGAAAAGGTGCTCACTGTTACTCTGTCAGGGAAAGTGAAAGTGAAGTCGCTCAGTCGTGTCCGACTCTTTGCAACCCCGTGGACTGTAGCCTACCAGGCTTCTCTGTCCATGGGATTCTCCAGGCAAGAATACTAGAGTGGGTTACCATTTCCTTCTCCAGGGGAATCTTCCCGACCCAGGGATCGATCCCAGGTCTCCTGCATTGGAGGCAGATGCTTTAACCGAAACGCAAGTCAAAACTGCTCTGAGATTTCACCTTGCTTCTGTCAGAATGCTATTATCAAAAAGACAGGGAAAAAAAAAAAAAGACAGGAGATAGCAAGTGTTGCTGAGGATGTTTAGAGAAAAAGGAACCCTTGTACACTGTTGGTGGGACTGTAAATTGGTGCAGCTACTATGGAAAATAATATGATTGTTCCTTAAATAATTAAAAATAGAACTACAATAAGATCCAGCAACTCCACTTCCCAGTATTTATCCAAAGAAAATGAAACCACTATCTTGAAAAGTTATTGGTATCCCCATGTTCATTAAGCATTATTAAAGTAGTCAAGATATGGAAACAACTGAAGTGTCCTTAAATGAATGGATGGATAAAGAAAATGTGGTATATATAAACAATGGAATAGTATTCAGCCACAGAAAACAAAGAAATCCTGCCATTTGCAACAACATGGATGGGCCTTGAGGGCTTAACAAAATGCAGTAAGTCAGAGAAGGCTAAATACTGTATGATCTCACTTATTTGTAGAATCTAAAAACACTGAACAAAGCAAAGCAAAGATTAGCAATTACGAGAGGTGGGTAGTAGGGAAAATGGATGAAGGGGATCAAAAAGTATGAACGTTCAGATGGAAGGATAAACAAATTCCAGGCATGTAGTGTACAGCATGGTGACTGTAGTTAACAACACTGTACTGTGCATTTGAAAGTTGTTATGAAAGTATACCTTAAAAGTTCTTATCATAGAAAAACTTGTAACTGAGATGAGGAACCTTAACTAGACTTATTCATCATTTCACTATATGCGTATGTCAAATAATTATATTGTATACTTTAATTGAATACAATAATTTATGTCAATCTTATTTCAATAAAACTAAAGAAAAAAATAGCCAGGATCACTTGCCCAGCATCACATGGCAGCCCAGGTCTGCCAGATACCAGCCTCTGTCTTAACTACTGAGCAGTTCTGTCTGCCCCCAGGGCTCCCACCACTTCCCTTCCAGTCTCACATCTTTTCCTGAACCAGTCTGTGTAGCTGGACTTCATTAATTTGAAATTTGAGAAGTTGAAGATTCATTAATTTGAGAATTTCTTCTCTAATAATTCAATTACTCAGACTTTGATCAGGTTACACAGGCTTCTCCCAAGTTTTTCTACCAGACTAACAGCTTTTCATCTCCTCAAAGTCTTAAAGAGCAGCTGGGTTATTTCTGGCACATGTGTGTAGTAGGTAAAGCATTGGAGTTAGATCCCTGGGAGTTGGAACCCAACACTTCGATTCATTAAACGCTGTGTGATTTCAACCATGTTGGGGAGCCTCTCTGAGCCTCAGTCTCCTCACGTGTTAAAGGGCTCACTAAAAGTGCTGGCACCTGGGGGGACCCAGTGGTTGGGAGCTTTATTACCCATCTTCATCTTGTGATGAAGCAGCTGGGGTCTAGGCCCGCCAGGGCTCACTTGAGCTGAAGCGCTCTGGGGTTCCTTCACCCCTGGCCCACTCTGGAACGCAGGGTGAGTTGGGGCTCACTGCCTTCGGGCTTGGTAACTAAAAGCTGGCGGACTGTTTTCAAGCCAGTGTGGACCCCCTAAGTGGAACATCTTCCCTCCCAGGGCAAACCACTTCAGAACCCTTGGAAAATCACAGTTTCACTTTTAGCAAGACCACGATGCAGTAGGGGAAAGCCCCCACATTAACGAGCCCTCCGAAGTCAGAGTCCACATAAGGGATAGGGTTGCACTTGTTCTCTGCCCCTTGCTTCCTGCACCCTTCCCTTCCCACTGTTAACCCCATCTTGCCTTCATTATTCTTTTGCCTTTTCCAACTCTGCTTCTCTCTTATTTTGGAGAACTACTGACTGCTCTTAGGTTCTGGGTTGTTCCTCGGCCCTCTGCTTGCGTGGGGGTGGGGTGGGGTTCTGACCAACAACTTTGGTGAAGACTCCCTTGGTGTCACCTTGAGCAACTCAGTGTAACCTACTTAGATTACCGCTAGTAAATAATCCTGCCCTAAGGGTTTGCTGATTTTGTTTACAGGCACCAGATACCCTCCTTGGTATGCAGGCAATGTAGCAAATAGAAAAAAGAAAAAACCTCAGGGTGGGTATCTGGTGCCTGGAAACGAAATTAGCAGATCCTTGGGGCAGGATTATTTGCAAGTGGTAATTTAAGTACAGGTTTCCCTGGTGGCTCAGACAGTAGAGAATCTGACTGCAATGCAAGAGACCAGGGTTCAGTCCCTGGGTAGGGAAGATCCCCTGGAGAAGGAAATGGCAACCCACTCCAGTATTCTTGCCTGGAGAATTCCATGGACAGAGGGGTCTGGAGAGCTACAGTCCATGGAGTTACGAAGAGTTGGGCACAACTGGGTGACTAACACACACACACTGCTGCTGCTAAGTCACTTCAGTCGTGTCCGACTCTGTGCGACCCCATAGATGGCAGCACATATATATACTGGAGGGTAATTGCTTTGCAATATTGTTCTGGTCTCTGCCGTACATCACCGCGAATCAGTCATAATTATATGTGAGTTCCTGTAGTGTTTCTAGCATAAGTTCCATGCTTTAGGTCTATAAACAGAAGAGCAGGAAGGTCTGTGTACTACAAGGAAAGCTGTTCCATCTGGGAAACAGAGTTTTAAAATGCTGCATTCTAAGTCACGATCCATGAAAGAAGTAAATGATAAGACAGACTTCACTGAAATAAAACTTCAGCTCTGCTAAGACAATGTTGAAAGAGTGCTAAGACAAGCCACAGACCGGAAGAAGTATTTGCAAAAGATGCATCTGATAAAGGACTGTGATCCAAATTATACAAAGAACTTTAAAAACTCAACAATATGAAAATAAACAACCTGATTAAAATAAGGGCTGCAATCTTAACAGATACCTCACCAAAGAATATATGAAGATGGTAATTTAGCCTGAGAAAAGATGCTCCACATTATACATCATCAAGGAAATGCAAATAAAAACAGTGAGCTACCCCTACACACTTATTAAAAAGACCAAAGTCCAAAATGTTAACACGGACAACATCAAATGCTGGTGAGGATGTGGAGCAACTAGTGCGAATGCAACATGGTGCGACCACTGTGGAAAGCAGTTTCTCAGTTTCTTTCAGAACTAAACATATTTCAATCCTATGACCCAGTGATCATAGTCCTTGGGTTTACCCAAAGGAGTTGAGAGCTCACGTCCATACAAAAACCTCACAGAGATGTTTACAGCAGGTTTATTCGTAATTGCCTGATTGGAAGCAATCAAGATACCCTGCCAGCTTCCCTGGTGGCTCAGACAATAAAGAATCTGCCTGTAATCCAGGGGACTCAGGTTCAATCCCTGGGTCAGGAAGATCCCCTGGAGAAGGGAATGGCAACCCACTCCAGTATTCTGGCCTGGAGGAGTCTGGTGGGCTACAGTCCATGGGGTTGCAAAGACACGACTGAGCGACCAACACTGACAAGATACCCTTCAGTTCAGTCAGGTCAGTTCAGTTGCTTAGTCGTGTCTGACTCTGTGATCCTATAGACAGCAAGCACACCAGGCTTCCCCCTCCATCGCCAACTCCCAGAGCTTACTCAAATTCGTGTGCATTGAGTCAGTGATGCCATCCAACCATCTCATCCTCTGTCGTACCCTTTTCCTGCTGCCTTCAAACTTTCCTAGCATCAGGTTCTTTTCAAATGTGTCAGCTCTTTGAATTAGCTGGCCAAAGTATTGGAGTTTCAGCTTCAATATCAGTCCTTCCAATGAATATTCAGGACTGATTTCCTTTAGGATGGACTGGTTGGATCTCCTTGCAGTCCAAGGGACTCTCAAGAGTCTTCTCCAACACCACAGTTCAAAAGCATCAGTTCTTCGGCATTCAGCTTTCTTTATAGTCCAGCTCTCACATCCATACCCTTTAGTAGGTGAATGGATAAGTAAATTATACATCTATAAAATGGAATAGTATTGAGCACTACAAAGAAAAAATAGCACTAAAAAGAAATGAACTATCAAGACATAGGAAACAAATGCATATTACTAAGTAAATGAGTCAATATGAGAAGGTTTCAAATATATAACATTTTGGAAAAGATGGACCTATAGAGACAGTAGAAAGACTAGTGGTTGGCAGGGATTAAGGGAAGGGAGAAAGTTAAGGGAAGGGAGAGATAAACAGAAGCACAGAGGCTTTCTAGCATAATGAAATTACGCTACATGACATTATAATGATGGATATATGCCATTACACATTTGTCCAAACCTATAGAATGTACAACACCAAGAATGAATGCTAATGTAAACTATGGACTTTGGATGATAATGTTGTGTCCCTGTAGGTTCATTAATTGTAACAAATACACCACTCTGGTGGGGGATGTTGATAAGAGGAGAGGCTAGTCTTGTGTCGGGGCAGCGAGTATGTGAGAAATCCCTGTACCTTTTCAATTTTGCTGTGAACCTAAAGTTGCTCTAAAAATATAAAGGCTTTGAAAACTGTGGCAGTCTTCTAATACCAAATCATATCGATACTGAAAAAATATTTCCCACCCATAACTCAGCAGGGGGAGAAATGATACCTATTGTGGATGAAAGTGGTGTAGAATTGTTGATGGTCTGAAAAGCAATTGATACCAAGTATTAAAAACTATAAAAAATATTTATACCCCTATGCCCAGTAATTCCAATCTGGAAAAATTCTCCAGATTATATATAATCTTAGACTTGGTACAGGATATGAACAGAGATGTTAAAGGTTGAAAACAACTGGAATGTTCAAAAATAGAGGGTCATTAAGTAAACTGTGATAATCTGTTGATACAATCTTAAGCATTACAATTATGAATCATAATTATAAAATTGTAGAAGAATAAGAAACTGCTTGTAGTATAAATACATATATAATAAATAAAAACATAAAACATATAAAAATATGTATGTATGTACATGTGTATAAATATACACATATATACATATGTATAAAATATGTACATATGTATAAAAACATACACATGTATAAAAATATGTATATAAGTATATGTTTAATGAAAGCATACTCAGTATAGAACACAAACTCATGCATGCTCAGTCGTGCCTGACTCTGCTACCCCATGGACAAGGGCTCCCCCGGCTCCTCTATCCACGGGATTTTCCAGGCAAGAATACTAGAGTGGGTTGCCATTCCCTTTTCCAGGGGATCTTCCTGACCCAGGCATTGAGCCCATGTCTCTTGCATCTCCTGCATTAGCAGGCAGATTCTTTACCACTGGGAAGTCCACACTCGGCATGATTAAAACTAAAACATGTTTTAAAAGCATTAGATGAAAATACATCAAGATGCTTCTTCCTCACTCTTTTTTTCTAGTTTATAGTCTCTGCCATGTATAGTACCATGACTGTATTACTTTTACAAATGGAAGACTTGAAAATAACTCACTTCCCTTCTTGGGAAGAGATGCTCAGCACAAAGCCACACTCCGCCCTGAAACAGCCTTCAGAACTGGGCTGTGTCTTTTGGGGGCTTAATCACGTAGTACACGTGTTGCTTTTGCTCCATGTTGTCTGTGTCATTTATTCATATGTTGTTTCAGAATTTTCCAGTTTAATATATTTATGTCTTTCCCACAGCTATTATAAATTTTAAAAATTGTGGCAAAATGTATGTAACAAAATCTACCATGTTAACTGTTCAGTGTGCAGTTCAGCAGTGGTGAGTACATTCACATTGCAACATTGGCAGCACCGATCTTCAGAACTTTCTCATGTTCCTGTTGAGCACTAACCTCCCTGAGCTTCTCCAGTGGCTCAAGGGTAAAGAATCCACCTGCTAAGGCAGGAAACTCGGGTTCGATCCCTGGGTCAGGAAGATCCCCTGGAGAAGAAAATGGCAAGCCACTCCAGTACTTTTGCCTGGGAAATCCCATGGACAGAGGAGCCTGGTGGGCTACAGCCCGTAGAGTCACAAAGGAGTTGGACAAGACTTAGCAACTTAACAACTAGCCTCCCTCCCCTCACTGTTCTACTTTCTGTCTCCATGAATTTGACTACTCTAGGAACCTCATATATGTGAATCATGTAATATTTATCATATTCCACAATCATTTTTTAAAAATCCCCAATTGTTTTCAAAGCTCAGACTAAGTCTCTGATTTATTTTCATTTTAAACATATTGCATCTTTGCTCATTTATGTAAATACCGTAGTGCTAGGCAGAGCACTGAGCAACGGCTCAAGAAACACATGTGGTCTTTGAGGCTGACAGTATAGTGGGGCAGAGAGAACAGGAAAAACACAGAGAAAGACAGAATATGAGAAGTACACTGAGTGTTTGTATTTGGTCGCTCAGTCATGTCGATTCTTTGACCCCATGGACTGTAGCCCTCTAGGCTCCTCTGTCCATGGGATTTCCCAGGCAAGAATACTGGTGTGGGTTGCCATGCCTTCCTCCGGGATCTTCCTGACCCAAGGAACGAATGTGCAGCTCCATTTCCTATGTCTCCTGCATTGCAGGCAGATTGTTTATGCGCTGAGCCATGTGGAGACAGTGAATTTTTTGGGGGGGAGCTTTATGGAAAACCTGTGTCATAGGATGAGTGGGGGAGGCGTCCCCTAGGATGAGGGGAGGAAAAGAGGAGCCCTAGGGTGCCCAGGCAGAGGGAGGGGAGCACAGAGTGTGAGGAGGAAGCGGCCTTTGTGCAGTGTGTGTATATGTGTGCGTGCGTGTGTGTGTAGGGGTCCTGGATGCAGTGACTTGGGGTATTGGGGGAACAGTGGTATACTCTAGGTGTGGTGGGAGTTTTGAGGAAGAGGCCCAGATGAGAAGTGCCTTGGGCTTGGCCAAGTGCACAGCCAAGACTAGGAACAAATGCCACTACTTCATGTGGGGAGTTCACGCTGCCACACGATATACCTGCACGACCTCCGGGTCCAGGTACCCGGGAGCTCCTTTTCTCAGACACCAAGGCTGAGGCACAGATGAGTGCAGTCTCTCACCCGGCATGGCCTTGAGCCCGGGATCACCACTTTGTTCCATGCCTTCATTTACTGCTGAGTGGTTGTGGGTACAGTAACTGATGTAGGGCAGGGAGGCGGTTGTTCTAATTTGTAGGAGTGAAAACAGGCTTAGGGACCAAAAGCCAGCTTGCCCAAGGCCGAGCAGCAAGTGAGTGAAGACTGAATGAGTGATCGAATGAAGTATCGAATGAAAAGAGAAAAAAAAAAAATCGTATCCCCTCACCCCTCATTCCCTTATTCCCTCACTCCCCCATTCCCTTCCAGGGTCATGGCGGGTGCGGTTCATCACTCCACTGTGGGGTAGAGTCGACAGAGGGATGCCTGTGGGGAGAGGTGGGGAGAGGAAGGGAGAGCAGGGTCCACCACAGAGGGTAAAAAGAAGATTCTAGATTCTCTTGCTTCTTACCTACAGTCTCATCTAGACCTTACTTACTGTAAATGCAACGTTATGTTCTGTTTTTCCATTGTGAAAGAAAGTGAAAACGTTAATCACTCAGTTATGTCCGACTCTTGCGGCCCCAAGGGCTCTAGCCCACCAGGCTCCTCTCTCCATGGGATTGTCCAGGCAAGAATACTGGAGTGGTTTGCCATTCCCTTCTCCAGGGTATCTTCCCAACCCAGGGATGGAACCCTGGTCTCCTGCATTGCATGCAGATTATTTATTGTCTGAGTCACCAGGGAAACCCATTAGTTATTTGCATGAACACTCTGAGTCTCTTAAAAAAAATCTTTATGACAGTTATTGAGTGTTGAATAACTGTCCGCCAAGTAAATGGACCATAATGTATTAAAATGTCCTCTTAGCATCAGTTATTTGTGTTGTTTTGATATTTCTGAAACATGTGAACCATGTTACTAATATTAAATAAAGCTAATAATACCGAGAGCAGTCTTTCCTGAGGATTAAGCTCCAGTCTGGGTTTCAAAGGTCTGAGTGGTTTCTTTGGGAGCTGTTGGTTTGGACCTTCCAAGGTGCCTAAGGCCGCTGTGGGCCTGCCACAGAGGACAGAGCCAGGACATGGCATTTGTGCTTGTAAGCGAACTTGTTCCTCTTACCAAACAGCTGCTGGAGGGGAAGGGGCCGCCCTACATAACGTCCCCACATAAAAGAGACGGGTGTGCAGGTGGGACCTGGGTGGCAGCAACTCCACCTGACTCCCCTCGATCGTGCATGGGCGGCAATGGCCTGCCTTGAGCATCCCCCACCCCCCAGCAAAGCACTCCCTGGGTCTTTCCTTTTAACTCCCCTTGGGAAAAAGTCCAGGGTACAGGGACCTTTGCACATTTTAATCCGACCTCATCTGAAGTGCAGCCACAGGGTCCCTAACTGTCACAGCAAACCCCAGGCACGCAAAGACAGAGGCTTGTGGCTGGCTTGCGGTCGCTGTGATCAGCCATGATCACGCTGCAGTCAGAACGTGATGGGTGCTCTGTCCTAGTGGACAGAAGCTTTGGGGGAGACCCTGACCTGGGAGCCTGGGCTCCAGCCCACTCAGCCTCCTACTTACTGGCTGATGTCCATGGGCCAGACCCCTCTGGGAAGAAACCAACAGAAAATATACAGAAGAAAAGTAATATGACCAATCTTGGTGCTGCCTCTAAGCCTGAGTACTCAGCAGACCATAACTGAGGTGTGGGAGCTTTCCAGAAAGGACCACCTCCGTTGGGGTCAGCTCACCTCCTGCCCATCCACTGTCACCCTCTACTGCCCTTACTTGTCAGGCCGAGTGACTCAGCGTGTGTCTGTCAGCTACCTGCAAAGTCACACCGAGAATAGCCATGACCCTGTCCTCAGGGAGGGGACGCTGCTCGGTCGTGTACAGGAGCACGTACCTGCATGGGTGGACATCGCTGGCTGGAGCTCTTGGAGGAAACATCCAAGACAGCTTGCCCAAACTCTAATAACTCTGCAGACCCAGCAGGCTGAGGCACTCATGTTTTTAGGTAGATTTTTAGGAAGCCTCATTTATCTTATGCTGATGTGCCCTTGAAACCCCAGGAGGAAATGTAGTCTTGTGGGGAGCGGCGGTGCCGGTAGCCTGCATTGTCTTCTGAGCTCTGCCACTAGCTGTCAGAAGAGTCCATCTGGGCCGCAGGAGTGAAGAGGCGGTCACACCTGTCCCCCTGCTTAGCCAGCTCACCACCCTGGTGGTGTGGCAGGGTGATGGAGATATCTCCTCTCAATCAACAAAACAAAGAGTGATTCTAAAATGACGATTTTCTTGCAAACAATGGAATATTCAGAGAATCTGACATGTGTGGGCTTGTCAGTGAAGAGGAAACAAGGGCCACGGATCAACTCATAGTGATACCATTGAAAGTGCTGGGCCAGGGGAACACCAACAGATGAGTTGGGAAAGCAAATGACCCAGGAAGGGTGGCTATACATCCTTAAGTACAGGTGGGTGCATTGCTTAAGCCCTACCACGTGGAAAGAACCCCAACTCACCTTCTCAACCTTCTCTATATGGGTAGCTTACTGGGTCACTGCTGGGTGTGACGTGTGGCAATTAAAAATATCCACTTCCTGAAATGGAGAGCAGGTTCAGGATTATTCTTTGATATAATACAGTATCACTTGCATTGCTGTTGGCTTCCTTGTGTGGGCTAGAAAGCAATGGAGTGACAGCTGGCACACTGGGAATCAGCCATGGAGATGGTAACATGTGGATATAGCTGTGAATTCTGAGGGGTTCTTGAAGCATGAAGGGTCTTCCTTTGAGAAAAAAGGAATTCCACCAGTGGAACTGTTGCAGAAAGGGGGACCCCTTACAGGGCCCAAAAGGAGGCTCTTGTCTAACACTTGGAAATGAATTGCCCAAGGAGACACATGCGCAGGCAGAGCAAGAGACTTTATTGGGAAGGGGCACCCCCGGGTGGAGAGCAGCAGGGTAAAGGAACCAGGACAACTGCTCTGCCACATGGCTCACAGTCTCGGCTTTTACGGTGATGGGATTGGTTTCCTGGTTGTCTCTGGCTAATCATTCTGACTCAGGGTCCTTCCTGGGGGCGAGCATATCGCTCAGCCAAGATGGATTCCAGTGAGAAGGATTCTGGGAGGTGGTAGGACATGTGGCATCTCCTTTGACCTTTCTCAAATTCTTCCTGTTCGTGGTGGCTTGTTACTTCTGTGTTCCTTATCAGGATCTCCTGTCATAAAATAACTCACAAAAATGGTTACTATGGTGCCTGGCCAGGATGGGCAGTTATAGTCAGTGGGTTTACCCAGCAGAATTAGTTAAATGTGAGTTGGATTGCCCAGAGAATGTGAGATCCATGTCACAGAAGATATTTAAATGGGAGGTGGATGAACTCTTGGCAAGGTTGTGGTAAAGGGTGTTCAAGTATTGGGTTGGTGAAAAGATCCATTTGGGTTTTTCTGTAACACCTTATGGCCAACCCAATATTATTTTGGAAGCTGAATTCTATGGGCTTTCAGTTCCTTTCCCAACATAGAGATCTATAACTGAAGGATCAGACTTAACCAGTTGCAAAGATTTTTGAATTTTAGTTGCAGTTTTCTGCTGCTTTAGCCACAAGTAAAGTAGGGAAGGAGCCCACAGCATAACTTCTATGTAGGGATCATACATGAACTCTGGGACTTTGTATAGTGAGAAGATTGGGTAAGTTTATGCAGGAGCCAAGTTTAACCACTCTTGTACTAGTCTCTATAGGTTGGGGTCGGGGACAGGACATCATACCAGGTGTCACTGGGTGGTGGTATTTGAATAAAGTCCTTTCTCTGCCATTTACTTTCCAGCCTGGGGACTGGATGGAGCTTGGGCTTAGCATCCTGCTTATAAAATAGCAAGAATACGTCTGTGCTTAAGGGGTTAGTTGAGACAGTGCAGATAAAACAGTACAGTACCAAGGACATGTATGTGTGTGTGTGTGTTTGCACACAGTTGTATCAGACTCTTTGTGACCCCATGGACTGTAGCCTGCCAGGGTCCTCTGTCTATGGGATTTCCCAGGCAAGAATAGGAAGTGGGTTGCCATTTCTTCCTCCAGGGGATCATCCCAACGCAGGGATCGAACCCACGTCTCCTGTGTCTTCTGTACTGGCGGTCACATTCTTTATCACTGAGCCACCTGGGACGCCCCACCAAGCACATAAGTGCTTAATAAGTGGAGACAGTGACTGGCAGTTGAGGTCAAATCGAATGTCAGTAAACAATGTGTGAAGACGTGGGTCATCTGGTAACTTTAAGTGAGATTGGAGTCAGGCAACCCTCCACTGAAAACAAGTAGAAATGTGTATACGAGTGTGGTCAGACCCACAGACAACTTTTAAAAATAGGTCCATAAAGTCCATAACCTTATTGATATGTTGGAAATTTTAAATTTCTTTTGATGATCTTTTTTTCCTCTCAAAGGAGATTTTTGCAGCTGTGGGGGACGCTGTTTTTGAGCTCAGTTCAAAGGGCTGCCTTTCTGACAGCCCTGGACTCAGAGACATGAAATCTTCATGGCGGCTGGAGATGGTGAGTCTGTGATGTTTGCAGCCAACATATAAGTGTGAAATTCTGTATGTTTTAAAAGTATGTTTTAACTGAGTATGTTTTAAATAGGTACAGCCTGAAAAAAACATTATTTTCTTATTTTTCAAAGTCATGTATCTTTTAAGAGAAAATTTAGGATATAGCAAAGCAAAGAGAAGAGGAAAATTAAAATATTCATACAATTCTATGCCCAGAGATATAACCAGCAACCTCTGCTACGGCACTTTCAAGATTCTCTGTCTTAAAAATGGGACCATGTTCTGGATGCTCTGATAATTCTTCATAGCTTTTTAAAAACTTTTTTAAAGCAGTAATTTTTGTCATTATACATTCTCTTCATATATATTAAAAAAAATTAAAATTGCTTACTGTTTTGTCTGGCTATAAATGTAATACACAGATGGAAGCAATTCACATGCATAAACAAGAAGGTAAAAACCACCTGTAATCTGCCCCCTCCCCCAACCCCTATAACAATCCGACTGAGCATTTTGGCACATAGTCTTTCTGACTCTCTTTTTAATATGTCTTTTTTATACACAGATAATTCCCCTCTCCTCCAAGATTGGGTTCCTATAACATTTGATGTTCCATGAACTTCTTTTTAAATTTGAAAATACATTGGGTACAGACATAGAAAACAAACTTTTGGTTATCAAGGGGAAAACAGAAAAGAGGGATAGATGCAAAATTTGAGATTAACAGATACATACTACTATATATAAAATAGATGAACAGTGTAGAGCATAGGGAACTATATTCAGTATCTTGTAATAACCTATAATGGCAAAGAATCTGAAAAATAATACATATATACATATAACTGAATCACTTTGCTGTACATGTGAAACATTGTAAATCAACTCTACTTCAATAAAAAATAAAAAACAAGCAAATATATTGTGAATATCTTTCCAGTTATTAAGCATTCTTATATAGCATTGTTTTAGGGGCTCTCTTTACAGTGTATGGATGTATTCTTTTATTCCACTGGTGGATATTTAGGTTTTTTGCATGTTTACAATATGCTTACAATAGCATGATACATATCTTCGCTGTTACTAACCCCTATGTATAGCCATAACCACCTTTTCATGATATAATTCATAGAAGTGGAATTGTTGGATCAAAAAATATAAACAGCTTATGTCTCCTGTTACATGTTAACAAATTGCCCTTCACAGTGGTGGCACCAGTCTGCATTCTGAGCCATGGAATACAACTGGGCTCATGTATCAGCATTCTCATCTATCTAGAATATTATTTTCTGCTATGATCAGGTGAAATGCATTTAAAAAATGAATTTCTATTTTTTGTTTACTTGTTTAAACAACTTCAGTCTATATTAGAAACAAATTTGTCTTTAATTCTTGAAACAGTCACTTATTGAAACCACCTAAAATTTCTTTTGGTGCAAGATATAAAAGGCTAAAACTTCCTTTTTCCCTAATAGTTATCAATTGTCTCAATACCCTTTATTATAGAATATTATAGAATCCATTCTCTCCCTGTGTATGTGAAGGCCACTCGTAGCATGTAATCCATGTATTCTACTGGAGTCTGTTCTTTGAATCACTGTATTCTAATTATTGGGATTAGTAATTGTAAATTGACCAGTATGTGTCTAGTAGCTGTCACTTCCTTCAGGAGGGAGAGGCTCTCACTTTTGAGAAAGAAAACTTTCTGACTCTAAAAAGATGATTGAGTCACATTCTTCTATCTCTGCAAAATTTTCCCTCTGTTGGGACATAAGGATGGGAAAAACAGGCCACCACAGTGAGGAAGCAGGAATTCAGAACATGACCAACCAGTTACAAAGCTGTGAAAGCTTAAGCTCTCCCAGTCCCCAGGGGTGGAGGGTCATCACAGAAAAAAAAACAGAAGATCAGCCTCAGGGATTCTGGCACTTTGAGAAATCAGCTAGATTCGGGAACCCTGATGAGAAATTAAAAACTAAGAGTTTTTAAAGAGTTTTTAAGGGTTTTAAGGAGATCATGAAGGACAGGGAAGCCTGGTGTGCTGCAGTCCTTGGGGTCGTAAAGTGTCAGACATCACTTAGTGACTGAATAACAACAAGAGTTCAGGGAGATGCAGGAAATTTTATTCTCCAGCTTTTATGAAAAATAAATAACTTTTTAAAAAGAATCAAAGAACCTCGTCTCAGTAAGTCAACAACTTCATTGGACCAATATGCTCAAAATGCATCTTTTGGAATGCAGAAACTTGTTCAGCTACTGCAGTAACAAATTCTTTCTGTGGAAAAAAGTACAGTCGAGTCAAAATTGTGCTCTATCATCTCACCATGCTTCTGAGCGACCTGAGTGTTCACACCATGAACCCACAGCCGGAGCATCACAGCCCATGGGGGGAGGCGAACTGTAATTATAGATAAATTTAGAAGAGAAAATAAGTTTCCTGGAGTGACTGGAAAACTAAAGCTGGAAAGTAAGAGGTGATATCATTTGAGGATGAAGGACACAGAAACATCGAGTTTTACCAGTGCAGATAAGCTGGCTTAGAGACGCTGAAGGCCAGCTGGGCCTCTGTTATGTTGCCACGGCTCTGTCCCATTGCCGGTTCATCCTTTCTTATGGCTCCCTCCCTGCATATAGCTTTGTAAACTGCCCCACATCCTTTTGGAAATTGAGCAGTGCCGGAATAAATAAAAATATTGATTTTTAGGGGCTTTTTGATGTATTGTGAAATTGAATTTTAACAGTCAAGGTAATTAAAATAAAAGAAGGGTTACTTTTGTTTTAATCTTTCATTATTGAAATGAAACTAGTTCCTCAGTGCTTTTTAGCACTTGTGCCTCATGTTGGTGGTCAGGCAGGTGTCCTTCTATAGCGGTATTTATTGATAGCTCCTCATGCAATTATATATGCTCAGCTGTATGTCTGTAGGTTTTCTACAGGTGATTGTTTGCTTTATAGAAATAGGATCCTTTGGGGGTTTTTGGCCATGCAGCATATGGGATGCTAGTTCCCTGACCAAGGATGGAACCCGTGCCCCCTGCATTGGAAGAGCAGAGTCCTAACCACTGGACCACCAGGGAAGTCCCAGCATTATATTTTAAATATACTCTGTTTTTGTTTTCTGAGGATCCCTGGTGGTCTTGCCAGATCACTCTTGTAAGTCATTCTTTTGATGACTATGTGATATTTTAGGATGTGGACAGATCACGATTTATTTAGTAATTCCCCACTTGTTGCTGCTGCTAAGTCACTTCAGTCGTGTCTGACTCTGTGCGACCCCACAGACGGCAGCCCACCAGGCTCCCCCGTGCCTGGGATTCTCCAGGCAAGAACACTGGTGGGTTGCCATTTCCTTCTCCCATGCATGAAGGTGAAAAGGGAAAGTGAAGTCGCTCCGTCGTGTCCGACCCTCAGCGACCCCGTGGCCTGCAGCCTACCAGGCTCCTCCATCCATGGGATTTTCCAGGCAAGAGTACTGGAGTGGGATGCCATTGCCTTCTCCTTAGCTTGGGGTTATTTCCACTTTTTATTTTACCCAAATAAAGGAAACTGCAATAATCATGTTTATATATTTATTCTAAGGTAATGTGCTTTTACTTTATAGAACTACTGAGTTAGAGTATGTAATTTATATTAGACGTTACTAGGTGGTTGTTGTTTTTGTTCAGTCACTAAATTGTGTCCGACTCTTTGCAGCCCCATGAACTGCAGTATGCCAGGCTTCTCTGTCCTTCACTATCTCTTGGAATTTGCTCAAATTTATGTCCATTGGGTTGGTGATGCCATCCAACCATCTCATCCTCTGTTGCCCTCTTCTCCCCCTGCCCTCAGTCTTTCCTAGCATCAGGGTCTTTTCCAGTGAGTTAGCTGTTTGCATCAGGTGGCCAAAGTACTGGAGCTTCAGCTTCAGCATCAGTCCTTCCAATGAGTATTCAGGGTTGATTTCCCTTGGGAATGACTGGTTTGATCTCCTTGCAGTCCAAGGGACTCTCAAGTCTTCTCCAGCACCACAATTCAAAAGCATCAGTTCTTTGGCACTCAGCCTTCTTTCTGGTCCAACTCTCATGTCTGTACATAACTACTAGATGTTACTAGATACCGCTAAACTGTTTTCTTGAAGTTTCCATTGTTTCATGATACTATGGGCAACGCCTCTGAGGTTGTCCACATCCTCTCCAGCAGTGAGTGGTATCCTGCACTTACATTTTCACCCACTGACTGTTTGTATGTAAATGACAGATTTCCATTTTCTGGAAAATGTATTCTTAACCATGACAGAGTCACAACTCATTCTATGAAGATGAAATTTTGCTGTAGAGGTGATGGCAGGAGATGGAGAACAGTTTGAGTTAACCCTCCTCTCATAAACACACAGATACACGCAAAGATCTTAGTTTAGTTTGGTTGGATACTAAAGGCAGGATACTAAAGGTTGGATACTAAAGGAGGCAGTGGGGAGATTTTGTGTTAACATCAGCAGAGTCTGACCAGGTTCAAGTATGAGGACAGCTGTCTATTGAAAGGCCTTGTCTGTCAATAATCAGGAATATGTTCATGGCAAATACACTGACCCACTTTACTTGCCACATATATACAGGAGCACACTCAGTCGGAAACTACATAGATGAAACCCCAATGGCATCATTCTCTTTTCCACAGGTTAGCTCCTTATGCTCTGGCTGAGCTAACAGAGTCCTGGCACAGGAAGATGTGAACAGCCATTTGAAAGACTGGCTCTTGTTTGAACTTCCCTCCCCATTCCATCCCTCTGGTTGACCCGGTCACTGGCTTTGAGTGCCATTTCATTTTCTTCTTGCTTTCTTCAACCCTCCACATGACTGGGTGGGCCACCAGAGAGATGGGGTTCTGAGTTTCTGAGTTTGAGTGGGGTCCAGAGAAGGTCTTCCACAAAGGCCTGCTTCTCTTGTGGGAGTCATTTTTCTTCCTATCTCCCAATCTCCCTGGGCCCCCCAGGCTTGGCTGAGGCCTGGAGTGTGGTGAGGGGGCAGAGACAGGTATCACAGCACCCCTTTTGCCTGGCCTGTCCCTCCCCTGACAGCAGATCTAGCCAAGCCACCAGCTTTCTGCCCACAGGATGCTGAGGGGCTGCTGGGGGAAGGGATGCTCTGGGGAAGGGGGGCCTCTGCCACCTGCCAACACTTCAAATCTTCCCCTTTTCATTTTGCTCCCACCCAACCGCAGAGACCTCCACAAAACTACTGTGAGCAGCTGCAAACCCTTCTGTCAGTAGAATACAACTCTTTTATTTTATTTTATTTATTTTTAATGTTTATTTATTTACATATTTGGCTGACCCAGGTCTTTAGTTGCAACACATAGAATCTTTTATTAAATTAATTTGTTTATTATAATTAGAGGCTAATTACTTTAAAATATTGTGGTGGTTTTTGCCATACATTGATACGAATCAGCCACGGGTATATATCTTTCGAAATTCCATATATATGCATTAATATACTGTATTGGTGTTTTTCTTTCTGATTTACTTCACTCTGTATAATAGGCTCCAGTTTCATTCACCTTATTAGAACTGACTCAAATGCTTTCTTTTTAATAGCTGAGTAATATTCCATTGTGTATATGTACCACAGCTTTCTTATCTATTCATCTGCTGATGGACATCTAGGTTGTTTCCATGTCCTGGCTATTGTAAACAGTGCTGCAATGAACATTGGGGTTACATGTGTCTCTTTCAATTCTGGTTTCCTCGGTGTGTATGCCCAGCAGTGGGATTGCTGGGTAGTATGGCAGTTCTATTTCCACCACATTATTGATACTGTGTACAAAATAGATAACTAAGCGGAATCTACTGTATAGCACAAGGAACTCTACTCAGTGCTCTGTATTGACCTAAATGAGAAGGAAACCCAAAAAGGGAGGATACATGTGTATGTATAGCTGATTCACTTTGCTGTGCAGCAGAAACTAACATGACACTGTAAAGCAACTATACTCCAATGAAAATCAATAAAAAATAATCATATATGAATTGAGATAAAGTCTAAGATGGGGTGGTGAGTTGCTAAGTAGTGTACCACTCACTCTTTGTGGCTCCCTGGACTGTAGCCTGCCAGGCTCCTCTGTCTATGGGATTCTCCAGGCAAGACTACTGGAGTGAATTGCCATGCTCTCCTCCAGGGGATCTTCCCAACCCAGAATTGAACTTGTGTCTCCTGCATTGCAGGTGGATTCTTTACCAAATGAGCCACCAGGAAGTCCTAAGATGAGGACCTGCATGTAAAAGGCAGTCAATTAATGGAAAAAAACTGGACTCCGGAGAGCCAATGAGACCTCGCAGGGACAGAAGTGCCCTTTTCAGCACTTCTGTTTTCGGTTTGATAAGAATCACACGTGTCACACGTATTTCTGGGAATCCCAAATTCATCCGTGTTGGGGCCTATGGTTTCCTTCTGTTGGGGTTGATGCACGGAGCTTTGCAGCGGGAGGACTCCAGGAACCAGTGACTCACAGCCACCGAGGAGTGTCGGTGACGCATCTGAGGAGGTTTCCCAAGAAGCAACAGGGGAAATCTCTTTCATCCTCCACACCTAGAAAGGCCCCTAAACACAGGACTCTTTCTCTCTTTCCCTTTGACTGGGGTAGTAGATTCGGATCAGCTCTGCAGCCCACACTGGGGAGCCGGGGATCACGTTCTGAAAACAAGTTGCTCACTTCCTACAGGTAGAGAGCAGCCGGGGCGTGGGGGTGGGGGTGGGGCTGAGTCAGGGTGTAAGGGAAGGGGATGTGAGAGCCCCCTTTCCCTTTGAACTTGGCCTCCACTGGGTGAGGGGACACACTCTTGCTTCCCACTGAGAGGAAGGGAGGGGAGGAAACCAGCATTGCCCCAGACCCTCCTATCTGTGGTCATTCAAGGCCAACAGCAAGATCAAGAAGGAGATACCACCGGACCCCCCATTTCAAAGGAAAGAACAGGTTCACAGAGGTCAAATAGTCTGCTCAAGGTTATAGAGCTGGTAGAGTAAGACCCTGTTGTCCAGCCACCTCAATGTGTATCACTGATTTCCATTGTACAGATTTTTAAAAATCATGATTTAATAACAAATCCCTCATTGATGGCTATTTAAACTGATTCCAGTTTTTTAATATTACAATCACCAGAGCTTCTTTTAATAGAAGCTGTTTCTTTTTTCCAAGCTTTTCTTTCTCCCCAATTATAAAAGTAATAGGTGATTGTTTTGGAAAAAAAAATTCACAGACCATAGAAATGTACGATACAGAAATGGAAATTCCTCATTGTAATTGCCATTAACAGTTTGGAGTCGATTTTTCCAGACCTTTTCTTATGCATATAGGGACAAACATGTTCAGAGGTCTCAATATATTATTAGAGAAAAAAAATCAAGCAAAACGATTCTGTGTTCTATGTTTTATATTATACATTATATTTTATAAGATTCCAAGTTTTGGTTTAGAAAGTGCATGCAGAGGGACTTCCCTGTGGTCCAGTGGCCCAGTGCAGGGGGCCTGGTTTCCATCCCTGGTCAGAGAACTAGATCCTACATGTCCCAGCTATGAGTTCACATCCTGAAACTAAAAGTTTCCACAGGCTGCAACTAATACCTAGCACAACCAACTAAGTAAAAAGAAATACATTTTTAAAAAAGATAAGACAGAATTTTTAATAAATAAAAAGTACATGGAGTTTTTAATAAATTTTTTTAAGTACATTTTGGAAGAATAAAAAACTTTAAAATACCAATTTTATACATTTCTGCAATGTTCTGTACTGAGATTTTTAAAATCTCTCTTTTTTTATAGAAGTATAATGTACATCTATTTCCATAGCTATATATGAAAGTTGAGGGTTTCCCACGTGGCTCAGTGGCAAAGAATCCGCTTGCCAATGCAGGAGACACGGGTTCAATCCCTGAGTCAGGAATATCGCCTGGGGAAGGAAGTGGCAACCCACTCCAGTATCCTTGCCTGGAAAATTCCATGGACAGAGGAGCCTGGTGGGCTATAGTCCTTGGGATCGCAAAAGAGTCAGACACGACCTAGTGACTAAGCCACAATATGAAAGTTGACATTGCATGACTATACAGTTGTATGACTTTTCACAAACTGAATCCCCCCTGGGACCAGCTCCCATATGGAAAAACAAAACATGTGCACCCCAAACCTCTGCTCCCTTCTCATGATCATCCTTGCACCAAGGGTACCCATATCCTGACTTCTAACTTACATACATTTGCCTGTGTTTTAAAATCTGTGCTTGAATTTTAACGATGACCACGTATTACAATTAAAAGGAGAATAATCTGGGACTTTTCAGGCATTCCAGCGGTCAAGACTCCGTGCATCCACTGCAGGGGACTCGGGTTCGAGTCCTGAGCAGGGAGTTAAGATCCCATGCCTCACAGTGAGGCCAAACTAAGTAAACAACAAAAAGAGAATAATCCATGCAGATGTGAAAATAGATGGCCACAGATGTAGTGGAAATCATTTGATGGCAGCGAATAGGCATCAGTTCTTTTCTTCACAGCTACATGGAGTCCCTTGGACAGCATTTGATCTAACTGGCCCTTTTTAAGGGACCTTTGGATTGATTCCAATTTTTGGCTCACAGGCAACACTCCAAGGAACAACCTGATGCATATTTCTCTGCCACATCACTTTGGGATGTGTCTCGTTAAGATACACACCGACGAGTGAAACTGCTAGTCAAAAGACAGCTAAATCAAGAAACATTTTTGGATATTTTGCTGTAACAGCCCTACAGAAAGCAATAAATGCTCTGTTACTTCTTCAAAACAAGAGTCAGGTGCTGAGTGCAAACCTCCTCACCGCAGCCCCCCTCACTGGCAGCCAAGTCTGTACACCTGGCTCCCAAGGCAGATGGAGCCCAGGCAGCACTGAAAACAGAGGGCCCCCCTCCCCCACCCAGACCCCCAAACCTCACTCCATGAGAACGTGCAAACAACTAAACACTACCACAAAGATGCAGTTAAATAGCAGAGCTCGTAAAGGGATGAGGCTGTTGAGGCCTGCTCTTAACTTCCTCTGCGGACGGGGTGTGAGCTTCAGGGAGGGCAGAGTGCTCATCTGGGCCTTAGTCTCTTATTAAATAGGGCATCTCGGAGCTAAGTGAACCCTGGAGGACTCCGGTCCAGGCTTCCCTGTTGGCTCAGATGGTAAAGAGTCCACCTGCAATGCGGGAGACCCAGGTTCAGTCCCTGAGTCGGGAAGATCCCCTGGAGGAGGAGATGGCAACCCACTCCAGAATCCTTGCCTAGAGAATTCCATGGACAGAGGAGCCTGGTGGACTACAGTGTGTGGGGTTGCAAAGAGTCAGAAACTACTGGGAGACTAACACTACACTTCTAAATAGGGCATCTTGGAGCAAAGTGAACCGTGGAGGACTCTGGTCTAGGTTAACCCGGCCCTTTCCGCTGACCCGTCAGCCTCAGAAGACAACCTGATCTGTTGACCTCACAGCTGCTGGGCAGAAAATGTTTGCTTCTCTTCCGTGCTTCCTTCATCTAAGCCCTTCTGCCTCCCATCCACCACAACTACACTTGCCCTGCCCTCCAATTCCACAGGGAGCCTTTCAGATGCCAGAAGATGTTTCACACCAGCCTGAGTCACAGTCACATTCTGTGGCTGCCAGAGGCCTCTGCATGGAGCCTGGTTTGTCATTGCCCTTCTTAAATTACACCTCCCAGCCCAGGGCAGGCCAGGAAATGCAGGTGGGACTCTCTCCTCCTTTGACCTGGGTCGGGTGCTTCTATAACATGGCCAAAGGTTGAATTCTTCTTTGGCCCAATAGCTCTCAAGTTGCTCAAGTGCAGGCTGGGAAACTAAGATAAGATCCAGGACTCTTATGACTCCTCCATTCCAGCTCAGCATCTTCTCCTTGTAGCTTTCTTCTCTGACTACCGAAGCTGAGAGACAGTAATATTAATGGACATGCTGCAGAGACCCCGAGGTCTCTCACCTTCCCCTCTCCCTCTTTTTATTTTTTGATATGGGTCATTTTTAAAGTCTTTATTTGGTTTGTTACAACACTGCTTCTGCTCCATGCTTTGGTTGTTTGGCCAGGAGTCATGCAGGATCCCAGCTCCCCAAACTGGGGAGACTGAACCCGTCTCCCGTGTTGGAACGTGTAGTCCCAACCACTGAACCACCAGGGAAGTCCCTCTCACCTCTTCTTTGATGCAAGTTCTCCTGCCTCATGGCCAGGCGTCCCCAGGGTTTCATGCTCAGTAGAAACGAACAGGTGCTAGTGAAAGCAGTTTGGGGGTTGGGCTGGAGCGGGGGTTGGCCCTGGAGGCACCTGCTTCTTGGTTCTAGGTGCCCTGGGTGCTTCCATCCCCTCCAGGCTTTCTCTACAGCTACAAAGAGGACTACAGCATGTTTGGGGGCAAATGAGGGTGCTGTAATGGTAAAGAACCCTCCTGCCAATGCAGGAGACATAAGAGATGTGGGTTCAATTCTGGCTTGGGAAGATGCCCTGGAGGAGGAAATGGCAACTCACTCCAGTATTCTTGCCTAGGGAATCCCATGGACAGAGGAGCCTGGCAGGCTACAGTCCACAGGGTTGCAGAGTAGGACACAACTGCAGCAACTTAGCAAGCACACACAAGGAGCTTGATGCAGAATGAAGCCATAGTCATTTTAACCTCGTTAATTTCTTTTTAACTGAGCACCAACATCTTTGCCGCATAGAGGAGCTTTTGTGCATTTACATCACAGGAGCCAT
Source organism: Redunca redunca (assembly GCA_006410935.1). Taxonomy (NCBI): domain Eukaryota; kingdom Metazoa; phylum Chordata; class Mammalia; order Artiodactyla; family Bovidae; genus Redunca; species Redunca redunca. The sequence goes on from SJYQ01092066.1 coordinate 118,778, forward strand.
CTGCATTTTTTTACTCAAGACTTTATTGTTCAACCAAGATATTATCATAAAAGGAACAGCGAGCAAGAGAAGAAATATATAAACGATGGGAGGGCAGAAGTGAAAGCCGAAGAAATTCCTAGCGGGAGATCAAGGGGCCTCTTGTCTCCCAAACCACAAGTTCCCAGGCCCAAAGGAGGTCCTCAGAAACTGAAGTGACCCTGAGAGCCAGATCAGCCCCTTGGAAGCCTCATTTCCAATCTGGGTCTGCCCTCAGGGGCCACCCTGTGGAAAGGGTTAGCCCCGGAAGACCAAGGGGACGCATCCCATCACCATCCCATGAGAGATTCGAGTCTCAGTGTCATTGCCCTACCTGGGCAAAGAAATGTGGTGGCTGGACACAAAGTTCAACACAAAGTTCCCAGCCCAACCCAGGCTGAGTTACAGGAGCCAGAAGTGGTGCACTGGGCGCCATTCTGTACTCAGTCCTCCAGAGTGCCTTGCAAGTAGCAGGAAGTGCCGTGGGGTTCTGAAGCCTTCTCTCTAAGATTGCCAGTGATCATGTAACAAGTAGATCCCATGCAGGAGGCCCATAGAAAGAACTTGCTGTAGTTAAAAACAGGCAGCTTCGGCAGTTTCAGTGACATTTCCATGGCTGAGTGTGTCCATTCTCATTTTTCTGGATCTCGCTCTTCACTGACCAATATTTTTATAGCGGGACACCAGAAAACATATTCTCTGGTCACTTGTAAAACCTGAAAACAAAGGGGAACTTGTGAAACCACTTATTTTCAGGCAAATGCTATTGAATTTCCTGTAAGGGAGATAAATAGCTCCTCAGGATGCAGGGCTCCAGTCCCAGTAAGTAGCCTAGGGCCAAGAGTTTGTGTTAGAATGTTTTTAAGGCCCATCTTCGTCATTAAAGAAAAATTTAAAATGCCTGGAGAAGGAAATGGCAACCCATTCCAGTATTCTTGCCTGGGAAATCCCATGGACAGAGGAGCCTGGCAGGCTACAGTCCATAGGGTAGCAAAGAGTTGGACATAACTTACCAACTAACGCTAACACTTTCACTCTCAAGGATGGATTTTCTAGCTCCAATTCACCTTTTGGGGAACTGCCTCACTTTGTACTGCTTTGTGTAAACATAAAGACTATTGTTTAAGACACACGCAAAAAATTAAAATGCTTAAAAATAACGCAGCCCTATGAACTCTAGCTTTGAATAGTGTTACCTCTTGCGGTGCCTTCTAAGATAAGCAATTCACCCATGTGCATTAAGGGACCAGAGGAAGATGACCTGCTGACAGATGATTTTCTAAAGCCAGTTAGCAGGTGGGGAATGTCTGCCCCCAACTGCAACCTGAATTTGTAACAGCTGCTCTTTGAGGCCCAGGGACTATTTCATCCACACCTGGATTGTGAGATTAAACCCAGAGGTGGTTTCCAAACTTCTTTTAGCCTCAGACCCTTTTGTTCAACGACATTTTACAGGTAAGTGTAACTATGGGCAATGGATGAGAGGAGAGCTGTTTGGAATGAAGAGGGTGAAGGGGCTCGGGTCCCAGCTAGGGCCACCCGCAGCCCCTTGCTCGACTGACCTGATCCTCAGAACCCCTGGGTTTTCCACAGTATGAAGTCTGGCAAAAGACTCCCCCTAAACTGGCATCAAATCACAAGGGGAACAAATTAAAACAAAGTGGTGGGAGGGAGGCAGAGCCACAGGCTGCTGATGGGGAGACATTTTCCATAAAAGGTCACCACAAGGAAGATAGGAATGAAACACACCGGAGGTATAGGGTGAGACAAAAGCTCTTAAGTTACTGTCTCCTAAATGTGGGGGAGTTTGTGAATCTACCACCTGAAGTAAAAATTGCAGACCATCAAAATGATCATCGAACGACTTCCCTGGTAGTCCAGTGGTTAAGAATCTGCCTGCTGATCCAGGGGACATGGGTTCAATCCCTGGTCCTGGAAGATTCCAGCTGCGAGGCAGCTGAGCCTGTGCACCACAACCACCGAGCTCACACTCTAGAGCCCAGGAGCCCCCAGCTACTGAAGCCCACGTGCCCAGAGCTTGTGCTCTGAAGCTAGAGACGCCACCACAATGAGAAGCCTGCACACCACAACTAGAGAAAGTCTGCTCACAGCAATAAAGACCCAGTACAGCCAAAAAAATTTAAAAAAATTATCATTAAAAAAAATGAAATGTAGCAGGCATGTTTAAGCAACTGTATAGTACAACATGTATAAATATACACAAATGCAATGTGTATGATAATGTAGAGCATATAGTATAGTGAGTATATTTGAAAATTTATAATTTCAGAATATTTAAAAGTACATTGGGTCTTCCCTGGTGGTTCAGTGGTTAAGAATGTGCCTCCCAATGCGGGAGACACAGGTTCAATCCCTGATCCAGGAAGATCCCTCTTGCCTCAGGGCAACTAAGCCCAGTGCGCCACAACTACTGAGCCTGTACTCTGGCGCCCAGGAGCTGTAGCCACTGAAGGCGGAGGACCCTAGAGCCTGTGCTCCAGAAGGGAAGCCACCGCAATGAGAAGCCCTTGCACCACAGCTAGAGAGTAGCCCCTGCCCACCTAACCTGGGAAAAAGCCTGTGTAGCAGAGAAGACCCAGCATCACCAAAAATAAGTAAATAAATAAAAATAAACATTTAAAAACTACTCTGTATGTTGCACACCTGAAACTATTATAATATTGTATGTCATTTATAATCAACAAGAAAACATTTTGTGTCTTGGTTGTTGGGCTCGTAAAATTGTCTTTTGTAAGTAGCATGAGCTGGTGCTTGGACTCCAAGAATACAGGAGCTGAGCACTTGGAAGGTGTTTCCCCAGTAAGTCCTTACAATAGCCATGTAGTTGTTACTGCTGTTCCATTTTATAGATGAGGGATCAGAGGCTCAGAGAGGTGAAGTGACTCGCCTTGACAGTCTGCTTGAATGGAGCTAGGGCTCTTGATCTAGGCACAGGAACTTTCTTTTTTTTCAAACACCTCTACATAGAGGGGAATGTAATTAATGAGATAGGTAAATGTGAAACTATCTCTGTTTTGAGGCAGAAAAATCAGTCCAAGGGCACTGCCCATGTCCAAATAGTGGTCCAGAAGCCCTTCAGTATGGAAGCAGCAAGCAGCCTTGGCTTCTGCTGGAGCTTACACAGTTCAGTGGGCCTAGAGAGCAAGCTTGTTGCCCCTGTGTATGTGTGACTCAGCCAGTGGATCTGCTGACTTCTGGGACCCAGGGGGGTCAAGTGCAACACACAACACCAGCCAGGAAGGAATTCCACTGCCTGTGGGGGTCAACTGACTTGTCTTCAAGTTACATTCTGCTCTCTACTGCCCAAAATGCTTTGAGCAGGTCTTGATCTGTAAAAATAAACCTCTTATGTCATGCAGGACCAAGTTTAATGAAATAACAGGTGGCAAAAGTTTGGGATATCCTACTGGTTCTATCCAAGCAGGAGTGGATTGTTTAGTCAATAACCTATAGTGTAAAAGAATCTGAAAAATAAAATATATAAAACTGCATCACTTTGCTGTACACCTGAAGCTAATGCAACAATGTAAATCAACCACATTGCAATTAGGGAAAAAAAAGAGTTCACTGTTATCCTCAGAAAAGCTAAGAGCTAAATCTTACCACACTTGACATAAAGTTAAACAACTAGCCAGTATTCTGTTCGCTTAGTTTCTCTCTTTGCCTGAACTCCATCACCGCATCTACTTATACAGTGTGTGAGTTTTTGAAGGTGGTGTCTGGCTGGGACACTTCAGATGCCTGTGAGCAGCCGCCAGGGGTGAGAAAGGCAGGGTCACACCCAGGGCTGCAGGCTGGGCACTTTTTCAAGACCTTAACCACTTACTGTTTTAAGAGACGAAGCCGGGCTCTCCTCTGCAGGCCTGGAAGGAGAAAACAAAAGTGCTGGTTGATATGGGTTGTGAACTGCAGATACCACGCCCCAGAGAGCAAGCAGAGAGATGAGAGGGACAGCTAACACCTAGAACCACTTCTTTTGGTTCCAGGCTCTGCTCCAAACATTTCATGGGTTTTAACTCCTTTAATGCTAAGGGTTGAATTTTATTATCTCATTTTGCATATGGGGAAACTGATCTAGAGAGCGAGTGTGTAATTGAGTAACTTGCTTAAAATCCTGTAACTAGTGAGTGATTGTTTGTGTGCCCTTGAATGCACCATCTTGCCCTTCACGGCAGGTCACGAAGGAGAGGCTTACAGACAGGTGGTCTTAAACCAGAGCTTGTGGACTCTGGGGTTGTACAAGATTTCCCCTTGAGATGTAAGAAGGAAATATGAGCATGTATATTTTCATGTTTATCTCATCCTTTTTATTTCTGAAGAACATTTAATAATATATACAGTATTGAGTTGGCCAAAAAGTTCATTTGGGATTTCTATAAGATGGTACAGAGAAATCTGAACCAACATTTTGGCTAATGCAACATATTAAATAAACCCA
>SJYQ01092066.1:123301-151929 GCA_006410935.1 Redunca redunca
AAATGTTAATAATTTATTAAATAAATATTATAAGTATATATTAAATATATACATACATATCAAAAATACAGTTAGTTGCAGTTAGTATTTATAATTAAAAGATTTTTTTCACTGATGAGTTCATTGAGTAAAATGTTTGCAGACCCCTGAGCTCTAATGGTTCTTAGAATGAAGTAAATGGATCCTTTTTTGGGTGGCAATTATATGCAAGTGTGCACACCATGCATTTCCCTGTAGAGAGGTTAATTGTGATCATATGTTCAAAGGGGTCTGTGACTTATAAAAGAGCCACTGACCTAGTCCATGTTCCAGTGGCCCAACCCCTCTCATTTTATAGAAGCCCAGAGAGGGTGAGTGGCTTGCTCAAGCCCAGAGAGGCACCAGTGAGGAGAGTCAGGACTAGAGTCTGGGGCTCTGGGGTGCTGGCCTTCCGTGAAACTACCCTGAAAGTGAAAGTGCTAGTTTCTCAGTCAAGTCTGACTCTTTGTGACCCCATGGACTGTAGCTCACCAGGTCCTTTGTCCATGGAATTCTTCAGACAAGAATACTGGAATGGGTTCCCATTCCCTTCTCCAGGGGATCTTCCCAATCCAGGGATCGAACCCAGATCTGTTGCCTTGCAGGCAGATTCTTTACAATCTGAGCCACCAGCTCCCCTGGGGGCCCACAGAAGGAGGTGGTCCTACCCTTGAAGTGGCCGAGAACAGCAAACCATCTCTGAGTTTCCCAACAACCTCAAGGGGAGGATTTCTAGTTCTGGGGAGCGAAATGCAACCCCCAGTGTAATTTCCGAGCACTATTTCCACCCCAACTGTTCCTGGGTATTCCTGCTTACAGAGTACATGCCCTGGGGCAGGACTTTACAAAAACAACCCGGGGAGGTAAGTAATATGGTTACCCTGGGTAGGGCCACTGAGCCTCATCGGAGCCAGGGTATCTGCCCAAGTCGCTAAATCAAGAGTTGAATTCAAATCCAGGTTTGTCTGACTCCAGAGACGGGCTGGTCTCTGACTCCTGCAGCTTGGCCTCAGGCCAAGAATCACTTTTCAGACTTATCATGGGTTTGGGGCTGGAGGAGCAAACTTCCCACCAGCTGCCACCTGCCCTGTTCCCCTAGAGAAGAAAGGACCCTCAGGGACACATCCAGCAGCAAAAGGAGTCACCATGAAGACCCAGGCTTGCCAGGTGGCTCAGTGATAAAGAATCTACCCGGAGAAGGAAATAGCAACCTACTCCCGTATTCTTGCCTGGGAAATCCCATAGATAGAGGAGCCTGGCAGGCTACAGTCCTTGGGGTTGCAAGAGTAGAACACGACTGAGCGACTGAGCAAACACATGTACATGGCGGCCCAAGAGGGCACAACTTACAGCGCAGGTGGATGGCCACACCCAAGGACACCAGAAGAATCAGGACACCGGCCACCAGGAGGCCGATGATGAGCGGGGCACAGGACAGACCTGGAAAACACACGCATGTTGAATGAACGTTTGAGATGTGCAGATAAACACAAAGAAGGAAAAATCCACAGGAAGCCCCACCCGCCACTCAGAGAATACCACTTTTTTGCACACTTCCTTCTAGTCTTTTCTAGGCTCTTTAAACATATTGAGATCATTTCATATATAAAACTTCAGGAAACTGCAAGTGAAGTCACTCAGTTTCGTCCGACTCTTTTCAATCTCATGGACTGTAGTTCACCAGGCTCCTCCATCCATGGAGTTTTCCAGGCAAGAATACTGGAGTAGGTTGCCATTTCCTTCTCCAGGGGATCTTCCCGACCCAGGGACTGAACCTGGGTTTCCCACATTGCAGGCAAATGCTTTACTGTCTGAGCCACCAGGGAAGCCCAATCTCCAGATCCCACATCCAAATTTAAACAGTTAATAAATTCAGTAGCTACTTTTGTTCAAAATGAGATAGACAATTTGCATGCCTGTTAACTGGATTTTTATTATTTATTTAAAAACATTTTTAATTTTAGAAGAAATAGCTGAATATATACTCACTGTAGCTCCTTCACAGAAGTAACTACCACTGTTAATTTGCACATACATATATGTAATTTACATAGACACATCACATATAGTTTTTTTTAATTTATTTTTAATTGGAGATAGTTGCTTTACAGTGTTGTGTAGGCTTCTGCCATATATTGACATGAGTCAGTCATAGGTACACATAGGTCCCCTCCCTCTGGAACCTCCCTCCCACCCCTCTAGGTTATAACAGATTACCAGGTTGAGCTCCTTGTGCTATACAGCAATTTCCCATTACCTCACACTGGTCAGAATGGGCATCACCAAAAAGTCTACAATAAATGCTGGAGAGGGTGTGGAGAAAAGGGAATCCTCTTGCGCTGTTGCGGGGAACGTAAATTGATACAACCACCATGGAGAACAGTATGGAGATCCCTTAAAAAACTAAAAATAAAACCACTATGACTCAGCAATCCCACTGCTGGACATATACCCTAAGAAAAGCATAATTGCAAAAGTCACAAGTACCCCAATGTTCATTGTAGCACATATAGTTTTAAAAATACAGAGGCTTATACAGTACAAATTGTTCTGCAACCAGGCTTTTTTCTTAAACATGCCAGCATATTCTTTTTTCTAACAGCATGTCATCTGAAGTATGGCTGTACCATGGATTATTTAGCCATTAATGTACATTTTGTTTGCTTTTTGCATTTTACAAATAAGGCTGCAGAGAACACCCAGGTATGTTTCTCCCTGTGCAGGAGACTGCCCAAGGCAGATACTGAAAACAAGAACAACTAACCACAGACTATATCCATTTTCAATAATAACAGATACTGTAAAATGCCTTCCAAAAAGGCTTCACTGATTTCCATTCCTAATCACCAGTCATGTACCCTACCTACCCTGACATTATCAGAGATTTTAATTTTTGCAGAGCAGTGGGTGAAAAATAATATTTCATTTCAATTTCCTACTTGCCAATTTCAGCCTATTTTCATGTACTGACCATGCATGATTTTTCTTCTATTTGCCTATTTGTCCTTCTGCCTACTTTGTAAATTATGTAAACAGCAGAGTTTATATCAAATATAAACTGATATCCCAAATCTTTCTCTGATACTCTTTCTTTCCCTGTGACTGGTCCTTGTGAGCTTCAAAGCAGGAAGAATCATGGGTGAAAATGGCAAGGCTGCAGACTGACGCCCAAGGTTGAAAAAGAAAGAGTTTCGGATGTCAGAGAAGGGGTAGAACGTTTACCGACTGAAGATTTGTTCTGTGTCAAGTATAGTACTAACTGCAAAATTCCATCTTGTGAGGAAGGAAGGGATTACTATCATTTTTATCTCTCATTTTACAGTTCAGAAAAAACAAGATTCAAAGAAGTTCAATTACCTGCCCAAGGCTATCTGGATAGTAAAAAGCAGGGCCTGGATACAGACTCAAGTCCCCTGAGTTCTGCAGTCCCTGGCAGTCTCATGGCTACAGCTTTAGGGCAGGAGAGGTGGTGGGGAGGAGCGGGGTGGGGAAGGGAGGAAGGAAATGGCATGGGCTGCTCTTGGGGAGGGAACCACCATCACCAAGGCTGGATAGTGCCACGTGGAGAGGAAAGTTTGGTGAGAGGCCCTGGGAGGTCCTTTTCCCTTCTGAGCCATGAAGCTTCTGTCTGCCTCCCTCTCATCTCCATGGGTTTCCTAACCTGGATGAACCTCAGAAATGTGAAGTGAAAGAAACCAGGCATGAAAGACCATATACCATATGACTCCATTTGTACGAAATGTTCAGGAGAGATGAATCTATAGCGACAGAATGTAGATTAGCAGTTGCCAGGGGCTGGGACGGGGGATAGAGATTAACTATAAATAGGCACAAGGGATCTGAGAGTTTGATGGAAACATTCTAAAACTTGTTCATGGTTATGGTTGCATTGCTCAGTAAATTTATTATCACTGAGTCGTGCACTTAAAACGGGTGAATTTCATGACATGCAGATTATGTCAGGATAAAGTTTTAAGTAATGGAGGTGGGCACAATCTGCAGGGATGTGGAAGGTAGAAAGACCCCTCTCTTCTGGGCGGAGAGGGGTCAGGGGAGGCCTCCTGAGCTATGACCTGAACGAGAGACCTAGACACAGCTAAAGGTCTTCGGTGAAGTGTGATCACCTCCCCAGAATGTGACTCCAGGGAAAGCTGCTGCTTGCCTGTGCACCGCAACTAGAGAGTAGCCTCTGCTCACCACAACTAGCAAAAAGCCTGTGCAGCAGTGAAAACCCAGCACAGCCAAAGAACAAACAACAACTTAACAACAGAAACAAAGAATAATGCTTCTGGGAACATTCATGTGCAAGTGTTGGGCAGACAGATCCTTCATTAGGGGCGCGGGTAGCTTAGTGGTAAAAAAATCCGCCGGCCAACGCAGGCGATGCAAGTTCGATCCCTGGTTGGGGAAGATCCCCTGGAGAAGGAAACAGTAACCCACTCCAGTATTCTTGCCTGGGAAAGTCCATGGACAGAGGAGCCTGTTGGGCTATAGTTCTTGGGGTTGCAAAGAGTCAGACTCGACTTAGTGACTGCACACTGAGTCCTTCATTAAGTTTTGTCCTGTGACAATTTACGAGTGTGTCCCGCACTAGAATATGAGCGATTGGAAAACAGCATTGCTTCGCACTCAGCTCTCCTTTAGACTCCAGCTCAGGGCTAGAGAAACGGGCTAGAGTCCACACCTGGGAAGAGTTTATGGAAGGAAGAGAGGGAGAGAGGGAGGAAGAGTGTTGGCTGTGCTTCTGAGAATCCGGAGGAATGGGAGAACTCACGTTTCCGAGTCATCTGGTTTGGGGATCGGCACACTTTCTTTTTAGGGGTGGTCTTCTGGGTTGGCTGGGGAGTGGTAGGAAGTACATCAACTGCAAAAACAAGCAAGACATATATCTTAGCCAGGTAAACAGCAGGTGGACTCAGAGACAAAACTTACAACTGCATGTCTGATACTCAGGTATTAAAATCCTTCTCAGTGTTCCCTAGGCTGTCACGGGCTTGAAGGTCCCAGATCAATGGGATTTTTGATCTAGTAATTCTCAGATGGATCTGAGGGCTCAGAGATGGAGGTCAACTTGGTGTCCTGGAGAGAGAGAGGCTCTGGAGCCATCCAGATATGAAAAGAGCCCTGATCAACCACTGTGTGGACTGCAAGGAGATCAAACCAGTCAATACTAAAGGAAACCAACCTTGAATATTCATTGGAAGGACTGATGCTGAAGCTGAAGCTCCAACACTTTGGCCACCTGATTTGAAGGCTGACTCACTGGAAAAGATCCTGATGCTGGGTCGAAGGAGAAGGAGGCAGTGAGAATGTGATTAGAGAGCATCACCATCTCAATGGACATGAATTAAACAAACTCCAGGAGACAGAGGAGGACAGAGGAGCCTGGTGTGCTGTAGCCGTGGGGCTGCAAGGAGTTAGACACGACTTAGCAACTGAACAACAGTAATGACTAGGGGCAAGTCCCATTGCTTCTTTGTGAGGTGACCCCCATCTCCTTTCTAAGGTGTTGTGAGAATGAAAGGGAACAGTGAGCCCAGCAAAGTGAATAGTATGGATGGCTTCACCTCGCTGAAGATCTTGAGCTACATCTGGAGTCCCCTAGCCCTTGGCACAACCAACCCCCGAGCCCTCCTCCTTATGCGAATGGAAGAAGCTGGAAGAAAGGAGATGGTGGACAATACCAAGCAGGTTGGGAGGTTGTGTAGGTTGAGATTTTCTTTCTCAACCTCAGTGGTTAAGAATCTGTGTGTCCATGGCAGGGGGCACAGGTTCGATCCCTGGTCAGAGAACTGAGATCCCACATGCTTTGGAGCTCAACCAAGAAAAAAAACAAACAAACAAGCAAACATATGTTACCAGAAGGACCTTTAGACTAGTCTCAACCTTTAATTTCAAAGGTGAACACTAGTGATGTAAGGGACTGACCCCTACGAGGCCCCACAAAGAAATGGGCCTGGCTGGGGTCCGAAAGCTCCTCTCCTGACTCCTGGTGGGTAACGCCTCTCTTTCATTCTAATCCACTGTCATATGACTGAAGTGGTGGGACAGGGCAGGCAGACAAGCCCACAGGGCAAAGGGAGACACCTGAGGCTCGAGAATCCAACCCCCTACCTCTGACAGCTGGGGAAGGACATTTCACTGATTTTCTGCAAAATGGTAGGAGAGGGTGGGGACGTGTTACATGTGAACTTGGACTCTAGAGTCAAGGGCACTGGGAGGGGCAGCCAGTGTTTGATCCTTTGGGTCTGGCATCTTCCATATAAAATATTGACTCTTTGGACCCTCACCACCCTGAGACATGGGCAGTAGAGAAATTGTGCCCCCTGCTCTGCATAATCTGGGGGGTTTCAAGAAGACCCAGCTAACCAGAATTAACCCTTACCAAGCTCCTACCTCACACTAGTGGTTGTGCCAAGCACGTCAGCTTAAGCTTACTGAACCAACAACTTTGGGGATGGGCACTAGTTTCTCCATTTTATCCCCAGAAGCCTTGGCCCAGAGGGTTGAAATAAGTTCAAGTTGCTTATTTGAACTTGCTCAAGTTCAAGAGCCAATAAACAGCAGGGCCAGCATCTGAGCCAAAGAATGCCTATATTAGATTTTCATGCCACACATTGCCTGAGGGGCAAATGTATTTTGACAAAAAGTTAAGCACAGGGACTTCTCTGGTAGTCCAGTGGTAAAGAATCTGCCCTGCAATGCAGGAATCGTGGGTTTGATCCCTGGTCAGGAAACTAAGATCCCACATGCCATGAGCAGCTAAGCCCACGTGCTACAAATACTGAGCCCAGGCTCTCTGGAGCCTGCCCCACAACTAGGGAGTCTGAGCACCGCATCAAAAGAGCCTGCGTGATGCAGTGAAGATCCCACGTGTGGCAACTAAGACCTGATGCAGCCAAACAAATAAATAAATAAGTTTTTAAAAGTTAAGCACCTCATGTCATCAGAGTGTTGAAGGAAACAGTTGTAAAGGGGCAGAATGGCCTCAGTCTCATGTTCTGAAAGCCTGGGAGGAGCCCGGCCCTCAGCTGGGGTCTCTCAGCCGGGGCTTCCCTTAGCCCTTTTAGTCCTCACTGCTCTGGAAGTGTTTATCTCCCTCCTTCCTACAGGCTACCCCTGGGTCAGTGGTGAGCCTGCATGGGGCAGATCTACAGACCCCAGTGGCCTGGGGCTCTTGGGAAGCTTGTGGGGGAACTTGTTCTATTTTTTTGTTTTAAAATTTTTGGCCACCACGTGGCATGTGGGCTCTCAGTCCCCTGACTAGGGATCGAACCCACACCCCCTGCCTTGGGAGCATGGAGTCCTAACCACTGGACCACCAGGGAAGTCCCACCTTTGGATTTTAATGTCTTCTTGCCCAGAGTCAGGAGTCCTTTATTCTTCTTGATTACCCACCCTTACCTTCCCAGGTGGTGCTAGTGGTAAAGAACTCACCTGCCAATACAGGAGACGTAAGATACGTGGGTTCGATCCCTGGGTCAGGAAGATCCCCAAGAGAAAGGCATGGCAACCCACTCCAGTATTCTTGCTTGAAGAATCCTCATGGAGAAGAGCCTGCCAGACTACAGTCCACAGGGTCGCAAAGAGTCGGACACGAATGAAGCACCCAGTTCAAATCTCCCCACTTCTCTCCTCTTTGAAAGGGGCAGGACTTTTGAGCCCATGGTGTCTTGACGTGCCTGAAAAAAGCTTGTCTTCCCCCAAATACTTTCTCTGCCATCCAAGTGCATGGTAAGTTGATTTAGTTGTGTCCAACTCTATGCGACCCTAAGGACTGTAGCCTGCCAGGCTCCTCTGTCCATGGGAATTCTCCAGGCAAGAATACTGGAATGGATTGCTCTGCCCTCCTCCAAGGGATCATCCACAGGGATCTTTCCCAGGGATCAAATCCACATCCCTTATGTCTCCAGCACTGGCAGGCAGGTTCTTTACCACTAGCATCCAAGAGTCCTCTTTAAACTGTCCTGAACTTCCAGCCAGAGGGTGAGCTCTTGCTCTGGAGTCCCCACCCCCGGGGAGATGATATGGTTGGGAGCACGTGCTTTGGGGAGAGATTGCCATTCCTGGGGAGCCAGGCAGAGTCACGGGGTTGGGAAGATCAAAGCCAGGAGTGGGCAGGTAGTGGAGGAGGTGGGGGGAACTTCTGAAAGCCAGCTTTTCTTATTTCACCATCTACCTTTTTTAGCCCCTGCAATCTCTTGAGTGGAAAGTGTGAGGCTTATAGAGACAAAAACAAAAAACCAAACTCAACCCCCAAACTCAGAAGAGCCTAATGTTCAATACAAGAATCAGTTAGCACCCATCCCTCCAGGGATGCCTCAGCTTCTGGTGCGAGAGTTCTCCCCATCCTCCCCACCTCCTGATTTAAGACCCAGGGCAGGAAGGGACAGTTTGGGAGTTTGGGATGGACACATACACGCTGCTGTATTTAAAATGGATAACCAAAAAGGACCTACTGTGCAGCACAGACAACTCTGCTCAATGTTATGTGGCAGCCTTGATGGGAGGGGAGTTTGGGGGAGAATGGATACATGTCCATGTAAGGCTGAAACCCTTTGCTCTTCACCTGAAACTATCATAACATTGTTCATCGGCTATACCCAATACAAAATAGAAAGTTAAAAAATAAAAAAGATCAGAGGCTGGTGACATGTGAAGAGGGCATCACTCTGGCTTGTGTCTTCTTAATTATGTTGCTATGTCTGCACCTCCCATGCCGAGTGATCCAATTCGTGGGGGCCCCCTGTCACTCTCAATGCTCCAGCCTGAGAAGATCTCAGGTGAGAGGGAAGCAAGATAGTGGGAGGCCCACTGAGGATTGGCCCTGACTGTGAGTTAATCTGGGGAGGGGGATGAAGCCAGACGTTGGCCTTTGAGAATTCCTTTACACCTTTGATAGTTTAATCCTCACTGTCCAACACAGCAGCCACCTGCCACATGTGCTACAGAACACATTAATGTGGCCAGTCTGCCTCAAGATGTACTGTATATGTAAAATACACACAGAGCACTTAGGACGAAAAGAAAATGTAAAATATGTCAGTAATTAATTGCATACTGATTTCATGTGGAAATAATAATATTGTCCATAAACCGGGTTAAACAAAATGTATTATTTAAATTAATTTCACTTGTGTCTTTTGACTTTTTTTGAATGTGGCTACTTTCTAGAATTTTTTTTTTTTTTGCCAAGGTTTGTGGGTCCTAGTTCCCTGATCCAGGATTGAATCAAGGTCCTACGCAGTGAAAGTGATGAGTCCTAATCACTGGACCATCAGGGAACTCCCTAGAAAATTTTAAATTACATCTGTGGCTCGACATATATTTCTACTGCACTTGTTGACTTAACTTCTGAGGAACTGCAGCTTCTAAGGGCCAGAGGGTATCAGGGAGGTCCTTAGCAGTCCCATGATACAGATAGGAAAACTGAGGCCTGAGGAAGGGAGTGACCTGCCCATGGGCACATGGTAAATTTGCAGCTGGGTCTGGGGTCTAGCCTCCTTGCTCCCTGCAACTCTGGGTGTGGGTTCAAGCCATGGGCCTCCATGCACAACATGAATGCTCCTGTTGGGTATGTCCAGGCAGCAAGAATATTCTTTCCCTGTGGGCACACTGGGAGGGGACTTCTAGCAGGTGTTGGGACTCGGACCAATCCAGCCTCAGCCTCAAATGGGCCTAGAATGCCACCCTGTTACTAGAGGAAGCAGCAATGCCCCAAAGCATCTCATCTCCAGTGGGAATCAAACAGCACCTGCCTCCCAGTGTGGTCGATAGCATGAAATGAAATAACTACATACAACCTTTGCACCAGCTTGGCTCTGGGTTATTGTTACTCTTAACAGTAGTGTTTTAGAGAACGAGGCTTATGGTTGCCAGGGGAAAGGATGGGAGGAGGGATACCTAAGGGGAGTTTAGGATGGACACCCACTGCTATATTTAAAGTGGATGACCAACAAGGCCGACTGTACAGCACTAGCAACTCTGCTCAGTGCTACGCGGGAGCCTGGATGGGAGGGCAGCTCAGGGGAGAACGGACACATGCATATGTATAGCTGAGCCCCTTCCCTGTTCATCTGAAACTATCACAATATTGTTTGTTAATCGGCTATACGCCAATACAAAATAAAAAGTTTCAAATACAGCTTTCAGTCATTAAAAAAAAAAAAAAAGACCAGTAGCGCTGTTGCTCCTGGAAGTCAACCCCTCCCTCCAAGTAGGGCTCGCTGAGAATGGGAGCCATCCCAGGACATGGCACGCACTCAGTGCCCAGTAGGTACTCGGTGCTCATCTGCAGCACTGAGCCAGATTCTTACCCACACTCAGCTGAGTTCCCGTCCCAAAGATCAGGTTGGGCATCCCAATGATCATACAGAAGTAGACACCACTGTCAGTAGGCTTCACTCTTTGGAGCGTGAGCATGTTCTGGAGAGAATTTCCAAGCACAGTCAGCTTCTCCTTGTCCACCTCCTTGCCATACACAGTCTCTTTGGCGGACTCCCAGCAGGCCAGGAACTCATAGTGACTGTTAGCGCTCAGGGCCTGGCGCAGCCGCAGCCAGTAGATGCGTGTGTTAGAAGGTGAGGTTTTGATTTTACAGGACAGTATCACCGTCTGGTTGGTCTGAACCATCAAGGATGCAGGGGTCTGCACGAGGGTCAAGCTGCCATGCAGAGCTATGAGAAGCAGAAAGAGCAAAGACCATCAGCACCTTTTCGTGGCCGGGGTTGTGGGGTTCCAGAGTCAAACACGAGAGAAGAAGTGATGAGAGAGCCTGCCCGCCTGCAGGGCCCAGGGGCTGTGTGAAATACAGCCGGTAGGTCCAGGACTTAGAGCACCCCACCCACCAGGGTGATCATCTCAGGCAGGTGTTCATGATGCCAGCCTGACAAAGGGAACAGGGGAAAAAGTGCCACTTGTTGACTGCATGCTTCTGTGCCTGGCTCTTGGCATAAGTTACCTCCATCAAGCTTCAGACTTATTTTAGGATTTTTATCCCCACATGAGGAACTGAGGCCTGAAATGCCTTCTTCAAAGTCCTGCTTACAGCTAATAAGTGACCCAGGAATCAAAGTCAAGGATGCAGTCTGAAGTCAAAGCTGGTTGCCTTTCACCTTGTTCTGTAGCCACTCTATGAAGACTTTCAAAAGTTTCAGGTGGCCTAAGGAAACCCAGGTCAAGCTCAGAGAAGAACTCAGAATTACTGGCAGAACACCTGGCTGCTCTGGTTGTTCTGGTCAACCTACAAGAGGACCAGTCACCGTCTCCGGACAGTGACAACAACCAGCAAGGGGAGCTCACTGTCCCCCATAGACACAATCCCAGCCCATTACTCCCCAAGCCAGTAATTGACTGGTCTCTGCATTCCCATTCCTGACTGGAAGGACAGACACCCCAGAAGAGGTGCTGGGAGTTCACTTCCGTCTCAAATGGGAAGCCCCTGCAGGTAGGGCCTTGATCAGGAGGCCCAGAGCAGAACTCACAGACCTGGCCTTGAACCCTGCCTGTGCCCCACACCAGTTGTGGCATCTCCGGCAAGTTGTGGACCCTGTCTCTTTCCTGGAAAAGGAGGGCGGTTTGATGCTGCTGTCTTGCCTACCTCCCAGGCTTATTGTTGCTGTTTAGTGTTGTTGAGTGTCTGACTTCTTTTGTGACCCCATGGACTGTAGTTTGCCAGGCTCCTCTGTCCATGGGATTCTCCAGGCAGGAATACTGTACTGGCTTGCCACTTCCTTCTCCAGGGAATCTTCCCAACCCAGGGATCGAACCGGGGTATCCTGCATTGGCAGGCGGATTCTTTACCACTGAGCCACCTCCAAGACTAAGAATGTCCAAAAAAGCACTGCAAACTGAACCTCACTGTACTCGGGTAAATCATCGTCTATGTGACACCTCTCAGCAGTTGCTACTGGAACGGAACCTGACTTGGTAAAGCTTTCATTTTAGCTGTGGGGCAGAGAGGACTCTGCAGACCAGGGCCTAGATCCGGGAGCATTGAAGCCCAGAGAAGACATAGGCCTGGATGGGCAGAGGATGTCTGTGTGTGCATGCATGTGTGTGTGTATGTGTACCCAAGCCTTTCTGAACCCACATTCATTAGGAAAGACCCTGATGCTGGGAGAGATTGAGGACAGAAGGAGAAGAGGACGATAGAGGATGAGACAGTTGGATGGCATTACCGATTCAATGGACATGAACTTGTGCAAACCCCGGGAGATGGTGTGGGACTGACTTCGAGGCCTGGTATGCTGGAGTCCATGGGGTCACAAAGAGTGGGACATGACTTGGCGACTGAACAACAAGCCCACATTCATAATCCTACTTGGGGCTCAGGTTCCTTGGCCTTGACCTTCTCTAACACTGAAGAAGCAAACTTCTGGACTCCCATTACAGGTCACTCTGAGATTTTACTCCCACTGAGAATGAAAAGATACCTGGGGCCCAAGTGGCTAATGAGCCTTCTCTCCTCTCCCTGAAAGCCATGCTGCCTTTCTAGCAGAGTATAGATTCTCCATTGCTGGGGGTCATTGACCTCCTGGGGAAGACAATAAGAACCAGATAGGGACTTCCCTGGCACCCAGGGATTAAGACTCCACCCTTCCATCGAAGGGGACACAACTTGAATCCCAGTTGGGGAACTAACATCCCAGATGCTGTGTGGTGGAGCCAAAAGTAAATAAATTTTAAAAAAGAACTGATAATGCCAATATTTATCAAACTGTGCTGAATATGGTTTATGCATTATCTCATTTATTCTCACCAAAATTTTAGGAGGAAATAACACCTATTTTACACACGAGGAAACAGAGGCTCAGGGAGGTTAAGGACCTGCTTAAGGTCATACAGCCTCTATGTGGTAGATTCAGATTTAAACCCAGGTCTGGGACCCCAGAACCTAAGCTTTGTGCCACTCTCTGAAATGAGGAAAACTGTGATCCTCTCTAGGATCTCGGTCATGGGCTCATGTGCACATAGTGGGGTTGAGAAAACACAGACTCCCCAGGCCCTTCTAAGAAAGCCCCAATGGGCCCCCCTCCAGAGACAGACAGGTCAGAGGGGCTTTGGGGTCTTTGTGTAGATCCTTGCCTGCGTCCTAACTCGAAGACTTCCTGGCCCAGACACACCCTGGTTTCTCTCACACCCACTTGCTTTTCAGCCCCTGGAGACGGAACCCCTGGCTGTGGTCGAGTCCTGTGTGTGCTCTGGTCCCAGGGCCAGGCCTTGCCACACGCATGGTCTCATTTGATTCATTACCCGGTGACCCCACTCAGAGGGACCTGCTCTTTCTAAAATGATCCGCAGTAACTCTAGTCGCTTTGAATGGCCTGGACTAGCTTCTGCTAGAGATGCCTTTGAGTTCACTAGGTCAGAGCCAGGCTGGCAGGCCGTGCCACCTTGGCAGGAGGACCAGTTTGGGAATTTTTGGATTAGAGAGCAAATCAACCACAAGTTAGTGGGCAGTTTGGAGTGGGGAGGGATTTCTTCTACAAGACAGATTGACTGGGCTGGCCAGAGGGACAGACTCCCTGCTCTGTTCTTGTTCCAACATTCCAACTCCATGGCTGCTTGTTCTGGAAGCTACACTGCCCACAAGACCCACCCCCGGGGAATATTCAGGAACCAAGTCACCCTGAGGGGGCACCCTGCCACACCTGTCTGAAAACTGGCAACAGCCTGGTATTTGGCGAACTGTCCTACAGATACTTCCCCGGAAGTAATCAAAATGTGTCTATGGAACCCTGGGCCAAGAGATGGGCACCAGAGCCAGAACTGGGGCCCTGGCATATGTCCTTCCTCTCTGGACCTCCCCATCTCTCTTTTCTTCTTTTCCATCTCCTTCAGCTCTCCCTCCTCTCTTCCGACCTCTGTTTCCCTAGGTTCAGGCTTTGGGGGCAGAGGTGGCCTCAGTGCAGAGGCTCCGGGGACTCCTGGGGGTAATGGGCTCCCTGGGAGGTTTTCCATCCCCAGGGACCCAGGCTGCCTCCCGGGTGCCCCCGCAGATCGGGGGCCTGGGTATGGCATCCTGCGGGGACAGCTTTGCCTAAACTTCACGCCTCAGGCCCTTCCCGCGCCCAGCGCAGAGCCCCCGCATCCAGCCCCGCGCCGCCAGGGTATCCCCGCCTTACCTGCCAGCTGCGCGGCGAGGAGGAGCCACAGCCGCTCCTGCATCTTGGCGCGCCCGGGACACCCGGTCCCAGCGGAGCTCTGCTGAGAAGGTCCGGGCGGGGCAGTTGGGGGCGGGGTGGGGGGTGGAGGAGGGAGCGGGGAGCGGGGAGNCTGTGAGGTAGTATCTTATTGTGGTTTTGATTTGCATTTTCTTAATGACTAATGATGTTAGATATCTTTTCATATGCTTCTTGGCCATTTGTATTTCTTATTTGTATGTCTATTCAAATCCTTTGCCCATTTAAAATTTTAGGTTTTCTTTTTGTTGTTGAATTTTAAGAGCTCTTTATATGTCCTGGATACTAGACTCTTCTCTGATATATGATTTGCAACTATTACCTCCCATACTGCTAGTTGTCTTTTCACTTAGTTAATAATGTCTTTTAATGCACAAAAGTTTCAAATTTTGATGAAGTCCAATATTTCTATTTTTCTTTTGGTCTTGTATTTGGAATCAGTTGCTGAATACAAGATCATAAAGATTTACCCTGAAATTTTCTTCTAAGAGTTTTATAGTTTTAGCTCTTATAATTCAGTTATTGATCCATTTTGAGTTCACTTTTATATACAGTGTGAGGTAGGGGTCTAACTTCATTTTTTTGCAAGTGGATATCTAGTTATTATGGTGTTATTTGTTGAAAAGACTATTCTTCCCCCATTGAATAATCTTAGTATGCTTGTTGAAAATCAATTGACCAAAGGTATGGGATTATTTCTAGACTCTCAGTTTTGTTGCATTGATGTATATGTCTACCATCATGCCAGCAACACATCGTTTTGATTACTGTAGTGTTATGGCCAATTTTATGTCAACTTGACCAGACCACAGATACCCAGATACCTGATTAAATGTTACTTCTGGGTGTGTCTGTGAAATTGTTTCTGGAAGAGAGTAGCACGTGAATTAGTGGGCCGAGTAAAGTAGATGTTCCAACCTAGTGTGAGTGAGTAACATCCAATGTGTTGCAAGGCTGAGTAGAACAAAAAGGTGGAGGGAAGTTGGATCTGCCCTCTTTCTGCTTGTCCAACTGTGCTGAACATTGATCTTTTCTTGCCCTTAGCACTCCTGGTTCTCATGCCTTTGGACTAGAAATGAAATCTACACCATTTGCCTTCTGGCTCTCAGGCCTTTCTTTGAACAACAAAACCCAGTACATGTAGTTGTGTAGTAAGTTTTAAAATGGAGACATGTGAGTTGCCCAGCACTGTTCTTTTTAAATATTTGGGACCCCTTATGTTTCCACATGAATTTAAGAAATAGCCTTTCCCTTTCTGCCAAAAAAAAAAAAGATGTTGAAATTTTAATGGGATTTGCCTTGAATTTGTAGATTACTTTGGGTAGAACTGCCATTTAAACAATATTACATTTTCCATTCCATGAACACAGACTGTTTTTTTCATTTATTAAGGTTTTCTTTATTTTCCTTTAGCATTTTATTTTTTATTTCAGTGTACAAGTACTTCATTTTTTTGGTTAAATTTATTCTTTGATATTTTAGTTTTTTAGATGCTATTGTAAGTTGAATTATTTTCTTCATTTCCTTTTTAGATTGCTCATTGTTGGTGTGTAGAAACACAACTGATTTTTGTGTGTTGATCTTGTACCCTACAACTTTGCTTAATGTTTATTAGCTGGAATAGTTTTTTTTTGTGTGGATTCTTAGAGATTTTCTCCATACAGGATCATGCCATATGAGAACATAGATAGTTTTCCTTTTCATTTGGGTGTCTTTTATTTATTTTCTTATCTAATTGTGCTGGTAAAACTACCAGTATAATATTGAATAGCAATGGGTGAAAGCAGATAACCTCGTTTCATTTTTGATCTTAGGAGAAAGACTTTCACCACTGAGTATAATGTTGGCTATGGTTTTGCCATATACCTGTTGATGAAGTTCCCATCTATTGCTAGTTTTCTGAGTGTTCTTACCATGAAAGGGTATTGAATTTTGTCAGATTTTCTGTTTTCATTGAGATGATCATGTGGCTCTTTTTCCCTTTGTCCTATTAATGTGGTGTACTACATAGATTAATTTTCTTATGTTGACCCCTGCATTTCCAGGATAAATACCACTTGGTCATGATGTGTAATCTTTTTAATATGTAGTTGGCTTTGTTGTTGTTTAGTCGCTAAGTCATGTCTTAGTCTTTTGCAGCCCCATGGACTATAGCCCGCCTGACTCCTCTGTCCGTGGAATTCTCCAGGCAAGAATACTGGAGTGGGTTGCCATTTCCTTCTCCAGGGGATCTTTCTGACCCAAGGATCAAACCTGTGTCTGCATTAGGATTCTTTACTGTTGAGCCGCCCAAGAAGCCTGGGTTTAGCTTGCTAAGATTTTGTCAAGAATTTCTGCATCTATATTCATAAGGGACATTGGTCTCTAGTGTGAGGCTTTGTGCCAGTTTGGCCACTGAGCTGCTTTGGCTTTGGCTTTTAGAACTGAAGCCATTCCTGTGCTGTAGTCAATATGGCAAAGGTATTAATGACTGTGAATCATCAAAGCTGAGCCACGTTTCCAGTTTACTCTCCAGCCTTTGCAGGCTGTGCTGATCTAGAAAAGCTTTCTTGCCCTCATGCCTTCCATTCAGCAAACAAGTAGTTTTCTCAATCGTATGCTGGAAATGACATATGATTTCATTGGGGGGGATGATGATATAGACTCCTGAGCTTTCTAGTCAAGAACTTTCAAGTTAAGGAGCTCAAGATGATGTGAAATACATCTGAAACAGCTCAGTGGTTATTGCCTCCTGATGAAGCAAAACTAGCTTGGATCCTCCTAGAAAGCCCTCACCATTCAGCCTAAATCTTTTCCCAGGGACTTCCCTGGAGGTCCAGTGGCTAAGATTCCACACGTCCTATGCGGGGGACCTGGGTTCTATCCTTGGTCAAAGAACTAGATCCCACATGCCAAAATTAAAATATGGTGCCGCCAAATAAATAAAATATATTTAAAAAAGAAAAACCTTTCCCAGCCTCCAGACACAGCTTTAGATATAACTATTCATAAATTCTTCCCAGATTGCCAGTTATTCCTTGTTTGAATCTTAATCTTATCTCATATCGCAACATGTCAGCCTGTAAACATTACAAGGTGTGGTTTAGGCTATTGTTTCCCAACCTTTTGTTACTCACCTCTCACTTTTATTTTCCCAGATTATGTCTTCCAGGGTTGCATTTTCTTTAAATTGACTTTTAAAAGAAAAGCTTGAGTAAGTTTTTTTATTTTTAAATGTTTCTTGGAACATAGTGGATTTACAATGTTGTGTTAGTTTCTGCTGTACTGAAAAGTGTATCAGTTATACATATACATGTGTGGGTCCTCACTCAGTCATGTCAGACTCTTTGTGACCCTGTGGACTGTAGCCCACCAGGCTCCATTGTCCATGGGATTCTCCAGGCAAGAATACTGGAGTGGGTTGCCATTTCCTTCTCCAGGGGATCTTCCTGACCCAGGGATTGAACCCACATCTCTTGTGTCTCCTTCATTGGCAGATGGATTCTTTACTATCAGTGCCAACTGGGAAGCCCATACATATACATATATCCACTCTTTTTTAGATTCTTTTTCCATATAGGTCATTTCAAAGTATTGGGAAGAGTTCCCTGTGCAGTACAGTAGTTTCTTATTAGTATCTATTTATAAGTAAACTCTGGGAGTTGGTGATGGACAGGGAGGCCTGGCGTGCTGCGATTCATGGGGTTGCAAAGAGTCGGACACGACTGAGTGACTGAACTGAACTGTGAAGTGAACTGTGTGTGTATGTCAATCCCAGTCTCCCAGTTTATCCCCCCCTGCTTTCTGCACTGGTAACCATAACATTGTTTTCTACATCTGTGACTCTATTTCTTAAATTTATTAAAAAAAATTCTACTAACAAGGGCCATAAATGGAAGGCAACTGCTACATATACCATGCAAACAAAAGCTGAAGTCAGCAGGGGAGGTTAACAGCCCTGGAGAGGGGTGTAAAGACACACCAGCACTGAACAGAGCCTTTCTCCTTGCTGAGCAAAAGGAGAGGACGAGAACAAAACAGTGAACCACCTTCTCCCTGGGTCACTTAACATAGTTTGAGGCTGTGTTCGTGCATCCCTTAAGGTAGCATTTGGAAGCAAGGGTGGGAAGAGCACCGGGTCGGGTCTCAGAGAACCTAGGTTGGAATCAATACTAGGATCTTCCACCCCATGAGGTCTTGATTTCCTCCTCTGATAAGTGCAGGTTGAGATACCAGCCTTGGGGATTTACCTGGTGGCCCACTGGTTAAGAATCCGCCTTGCAATGCAGGAGATGTGTGTTTGATCCCTGGTTGGGGAACGAAGAACCCAGATGCTGTAGAGCAAGGCAGCTAAGCCTACACACTACAGCATGAGAGACCATATGCTGCAGAGAAAGATCCCGAATGACACAATTAAGACATGATGCAGTCAAATAAGTAACTAAATGTTTTAAAAGACATCAAATTGTACACTTTAAATATGTATAGGTCAATTACAGCACAACAAAACTGTTAAAACATATTCAACTTATTAAAAAAAAAAACCTTACGTGTCTCACCGGGTTGTCTTCAGGGACAAAGGAAATCGGGGACTTGATTTTTAATTGTTTGTTCAACTGAACTCGGAGGCTAAGTCAGGCATTCTCAGAGGAAACAGAAACCTCTGGGAGGGGGCATGTTCTGCAGACATAAGGGGCCTGTGATCGTCTCAGTGTTTCTGGTAGGGAGAAGTGTTTCGGGTACTGGCATTTGTGTGTGTTGTGCATGCGTGCTCAGTTATGTCTCTTTGTGACCTTATGGACTGTGGTCCGACAGGCTCCTCTGTCCATGGGATTCTCCAGGCAAGAATACTGGAGAGGGTTGCCATTGCCTTCTCTAGTGGATTTTCCTGACCCAAGGTTCAAACCCGTATCTCTTGAGTCTCCTGCATTGGCAGCTGGATTCTTTACCACTGTGCCACGTGGGAAGCCTACTGGTTTTAAGCAGTTGGGAAGGAAGGATACCAGATGTTCTTCCCTGATAGCCCAGTTGGTAAAGAATCCACCCACAATGCAGGAGACCCAGGTTCCATTCCTGGGTCGGGAAGATCTGCTGGAGAAGGGATAGGCTACCCAGTCCAGTATTCTTGAGTTTCCCTTGTGGCTCAGCTGGTTAAGCATCTGCCTGCAATGAGGGAGATCTGGGTTAGGTCCCTGGATTGGGAATATCCCCTGGAGAAGGGAAAGGCTACCCACTCCAGTATTCTGGCCTGGAGAATTCCATGGATATATAGTCCATGTGGTCGCAGAGTTGGACAGGACTGAATGACTTTCACTCACCAAACAACAAAAAATGGATGCTCCCACAGCCTGCAAGACTCTCAAAGGTTCATCCAGATCCACTTCCAGGTCATCTACCTGCTCATCATGACCCCATCCCAGAAATGAGCTCTATTTTATACATCAGCAGAGGCTTCCTTCTCACTTTTCTTCTTTGTATTTCATCCTCTTAAGGCCTAGAACAATGACAAGAATTCAATTTTTTTTTTCACTAAGTGAATAGATAAATGCTTATTTTCCTATTAGGTTTTTACATTTTTTTAAAAAATAAAATGGTAGGAGATATTTGTCTTTTAGGGTTATATCATTCAGGGCCAAATCAAGAGACAAACCATACCACTAATTTGAATAGAGAAAATTAGATATAAAGAATTTTTAAGTAATAAGAGGTGGTTAACAAGAATCCTCACTGGGTTCGATCCCTGGGTTGAGAAGATCCCCTGGAGGAGGGTATGGCCGCCACTCCAGTATTCTTGCCTGGAGATCCCCATGGACAGAGGAGCCTGGTGGGTTACAGTCCATGGGGTCACAAAGAGTTGGACACAACTGAATGACTACGCACAACAACTAAAAGAGGTATAAAAAAGCTGAGGCAGGGACAGGCAAGTTTCAGTTTAGTTTAGGCTTTGTGGAGGAAGAGGCACAATCAAGGATATTACGTAGCTGCTTATAAAACAACACAGAAAACAAATTTCCACCATCTTTGTAATAACTGAGTACAAGCTTTACTAATAAAGTTCTTTAATGAGAAGAATAGGATCCACTGCTTTGGGATAACATTCTGCTACTTTGGGGTTCAAATGTGAAAATCGTCCTTAGATGGAGGGGTGTGCAAATACAAGAGAGGGCTGGATTTAACCTTCAGGCTTAAGTTTGCCCACCCTTGATCCCTGAGGGAGGAAGAAGGTAGGAGGGACTGAAAAACTGAAGAGGGGCTCCTGTGACCCAGGTTCAGACCTCTGCAGAAAGAACATAAATGCCCCAGGTTACACAGTCTTTCAGTAACAGAGAAATATGTCAGGGTGCATGGGCTGCCACTAGATCACACACACAAAGTCAGGGAGTTGCTACCACGAAAAACGCAAAGCTGGGAAAAGGAAAAGTCTCCCTAGCTCCCAGTTTATGGTGTCCCTCCAGCGCCTTCTACTGGCAGAGACTAACAAGACAGCTGGCAAAGGGTCAGTTTTCAAAGAGCGAAGAAGATGCTTGGAGCTAAGAGGCAGTCATTTGATAAGGGCACAAGAGATAGTAATTAATAGTGTTGCACATAGTTTTTTCCCCAATCTGTTTCTTACCTTTAAAAATATTTTTTGTTGTTGTTTCAAAGGTAAGGACTTCCCTGGTGGTCCAGTGGCTAAGACTCCTTGCTCCCAATGCAGGGGGCCTGGGTTTGATCCCTGATTTGGAACTAGATCCCACCTGCCACAACTAAGAGTTCTTGGATACAACTAAAGATCCCACATACCACAACAAAGATCAGAGATCTCAAGTGGTTCAACTAAGACCAGGTGCAGCCAAATGTCCACTTAAAAAATGCACAATGTCAGAGTTGCAGATTAAGTTTTATTTGGGGCAAAATGAGGATTGCAGCCCGGGAGACAGCATCTTGGATAGCCCTGAGAAACTGCTCCAAAAAGGCAGGAGGAAAAGGTGAGTATATATATGATTTGTGCTGAAGGGGGAATACATGCAATCAAGCACATATTTTTCCAGAATGTTTCTACTAGTCTCATGAAGCTTTTGCTAGTCAAGAGAAACAGTCATCACCATGAAGGATTTAAGTACTTTTCTAGATATGGGAAGATGCAAGAATTAGGCTTGCAAATTTGGCTCCTGATAATATCTAACTATCTGAAGACCTATCCTGCTAGTTTCCCCACTCCCACACCAGCACAGAGTGCCTCCTTTCTGCTCTCCACCCTGAACTCCTTTCAGAGAGTGTTCAAGGTCAGCAGCTGCAGCAAAACAGGATTTACTTCTTATAGAGGTAGATGGCAAGTGTCCATGGCAAGAGTCAATTTGTAGTTGACACAAATAAATAAAAATTTTTTAAAAAAGATTGATCTGTTAAAAACAACAACAAACCAGTGACCCAAATGATAATCTTTCACGCTCAAGGAAATGGAGTCAGAAGAAACTCTGGTAAGAGGATTCATTTTTACTTCCTTCTCTGGAAGAAAATGGTATTTGGATCCTTTCTTACTTTTAATGATAGACTAGGATTAGTTAGTTCTAGCACCCTGATCACTAAAGAATAAATATTTTGATTAGAAACTTAAAGTTGATATATAAGGAGTAAATCCTTCAGCACTGATTTCTTAAAATCTATATTCTTAACATAGTATACCAGTCTTTCAAAAGTTTATTCCAACCCATTTCTTCTTTTGTACTCTAAAACATCTTCATTATTTTGTTTGGTGAGATAGATTCACAAGAAAACAGGTGCCCTAGGTCGATCCAACTTTCAGCTAGTCAGGTCTGCCATGTGGAGACTCCCAGACGTAGACCTTGCTGACTCAGGTGCCTGACTGGGTCTCAGCTTTAAGAAAGGGACATAGCAACATGGATGGTATCATCTTGCCGGCTTACATCTATATCCTGAAACCAACTGGGTTTTACATTTGATATATTTGAACAGAGTCAGAAGTGGGGATCTAATTTTATATTCTTTGAAGTGTTGTTGCAGGAATGGGACCCCTTCTAGGGCCTGAGGTTGGGCTCTTGAATAACACTCAGAAATGAATTGTCTGAGCTGACAAAGCAAGAGACTTTATGGGGAAGGGGCACCTGGGTGGTGAGCAGGAAGGTCAGGAAACCCAGGAGGACTGCTCTGCCACATGCTTCACAGTCTCGGGCTTCTCTGGTGATGGGATGAGTTTCTGAATTGTCTCTGGCCAGTCACTTCCTCAGGGTCCTTCCTGGTAGCATGTGGTTCACTCAGCCAAGATGGAATCCAGAGAGAAGGATCCTCTGGAGGGAGGATGATAAAATATATGGACTGGAGTCTCCTCTGGCCTCTGACCTTTCCTGAGTTCTTCCGGGTGGTGGTAGCTTGTTAGTTCCAGGTTTCTTACTGGGACCTCCTGTTATAAAATAGCTCACGTAAGTGACTGCTATCTTGCCTGACCAGGATGGCTGTTTCAGTTAGTGTCTCCCCTAACAGTATGGCCAATGAATTGCTTCAGTACCATGTAATCCAGCCTTTCCAATGGATCCAAATCATTTAATATCCAGGGCCCAAATCCCCAGCATCAGTAACAACCGCCAAGGATAGCTTCATCCCACAAGTCCCACTCTTGGGCGCTGTGTTTGCCAGGATGCTTCTTCTCTCTACTGGACCGTCTCCTCTCCTTCCTGATGTCCCAACCATGGGTGCTCTTCTTTCTGTGTTTGGACTTCTCTGTGCTGCCTGGCTCCATCTTGGCCTTCCTCCTGTTCTCTTTGTAGGAATCACCATCCTCGTGGTTCTTCCTCTTCCACTCTGCCTGCTCCTCGCCACCATGTCCTCCTCCTTCCTTTTCCCTGGATCTTTTCTTCCAGCCTCTGTCTTGATCTCTGTCATGATGGATGCTGGTGAGGTACTCTGAGATGCAGCTAGCCTCATCTTTGTGTTGTGTGGCGTGGGGACCAGTGGTCATTCCTTGCACAGGAGGCCTTGGAAACCACCAGTTATTGAAGAAATGGTCGGGTTTTTTCTGACAGTGACTTACACGTTCCAGTCTTTGCCTCAAGTGATGACTACTGGACAGTGGGGACGAGTGGCTTTCCACTGTTTTCGGCCTTTTGTAGGAACCACAGGACTTATGGGGCTGCCTGAAGGGGAAGCCCTGCTCCAGAACTGGAGGTTTGGGTGCTGTGTGGTCACTTTCTCTGTGTGCAGAGACTTCTGTCCCCTTTCTAAAGCAAACCTCTGGCTTTAATCCTCTGGCTCTCTGCTTTCTGATGTAATCCTGAAGTTCATGTTGAAAACAGTCACAAGTCTTAGAATTTTCCATTATACTGACTATGGATGAATCTCTGCCAAGGAAGATGAAGAAAAACTTTCTGTTAATGGTTTTGCTATAAATGTATGCTTTTTCTTTGAAAAGATCAGGTTGTCAAACTTCTAGTAGAGATAATATTATTTTAATCATGTACTATAAATACCATGTAGCTATTGGTTTTGAAAATATATGTATATTGAAAATATTTATGTATTTTATATATATTTTTTGAAAATATTGATTTAAAAAATATATGTAGCTGTCAGTACAATGTAGCTCTTGATTTCCAGACAAACACCCCAATCAAAACATGGGCAGAAGACCTTAAAGGACATTTCTTCAAAGAAGCTATCACACTGGTCAGAATGACCATCGTTTGAAAGTTTATGGATAACAAATGCTGGAGAGGGTGAAGAAAAGGAAATCCTCTGACACTGTTGGTGAAAGGGTAGTTGATGCAGCCACTAGGCAATGCAGTATGGAGGGTCCTCAGAAAACTAAAAGTAGAATTACCATAGGATCCAGTAATCCCACTCCTGGTCATATACGGGACAAAACTGTCATTCAAAAAGATGCAGGTATCCCTACATTCATAGCAGCACTATTTGCAATAGCCAAGACATGGAAATAACTTAACTGTTCATCAGCAGATGAGTGGAAAAAGAAGCTGTCTACATATATACAACGGAATGCTGCTCATCCATTAAAAAGAACAACATTATGCCATTTGCAGCAATATGGATGCAGCTAGAATTTATCATAGTAAGTGAAGTAAGTCATGAAAGAGAAAGCCAAATACTGTATGATATCACTTATCTGTGAATTCTAAAATATGGCAAAAATGAACCTAGGTACAAAACAGAAATGGACCTATAGACATAGAGATCAGATTTGTGGTTGCCAAGGCGAGATGGGGAGGGAGAGTTTGGGGTTGGTAGATGCAAACTATTACATTTAGAATGAATAAACAACAAAATCCTACTGTACAGCTTGAGGAACTATACCCAGTCTCCTGGGATAAACCATAATGGAAACGGATATTAAAAAATGAAATGTGTATGTATGTAAAACTGAGTCACTTTGCTGTATAGCAGAGACTGTCACAACATTGGAAATCACTTATACATCAATAAAAACATATGTGGTTTTGACATAGACTGAGAATCATAAAATATAATGGACTAAGAAAATGTGTCCTAAAACACTGTAAATTTGAGGATCTGGGGATATATCATTAAAACGGTTATTTACTTATTTCTGTCTGTGCTGGGTCTTTGTTGCTGTACGGGCTTTCTCTAGCTGCAGCGAGCGGGGGCTACTATTCGTTGTGGTGCATGGGCTTCTCACTGCAGTGGCTTCGCTTGTTGTGGAGCGAGGGCTCTCGGGTGCTCGAGGTTTAGTAATGGAGGCACTTGGGCTCAGAATTTGCAGCTCCCGGGCTCTAGAGCACAGGCTCAGTAGTTGTGGTACACAGGCTTAGTGCTCTGAGGCATGTGGGACCTTCCCAGACCAGGGATTGAACCCATATCTCCGGCATTGACAGGTGGATTCTTTACCACTGAGCCACCAGGGAAGCCCTGGGAATATATAGAAAGTCAAGTCATTTTAAGAAAGCAGAGAGAACATCAGGCAAACAAATTATTCATAAATCCTACAAAAACGGAACCAGCTAGTCCTTGTGTTTTGTGCCAAGAAAGAAATAAAAGAGATCCTCAAACATTTTCTCACACACACACACACACACACGTGTGTGTTTTAATCTCATAGGTGGGGTAAAAGAACAGAGAAGATTCTACTTATTGTGATAAAGTCTAGACCTATTCTTCTTCTTTTTTGAACAAATGAGAAACTGAGTTAGAGTTTAAATAACTTACTTAAGGTCACACAGCCAGAAAGTGGAAGAGCCAAAAACTGAACCGAGGCAGAGGGCCCAGAGCCTGCTCACTTAACTACTCCAATATTGGTACCAACCTTCTAGGTGTTATGAGGACTGGAAGAGTGATGGGTGCAGAGACACTGGTCAGTGCCCATCAGCTATTAATATTCTCATTAGGAAGCTGGAATGATGGCTAGCAGCATTTAATGTGTTACTGGGGGTCTATTCTGAGAACTTTGTTTCTGTTTTATGTTAGTGTTTTGTCTTTCCAGTTAATTAAAATAAACACCTATTTGTGCTAAAAGTTAAAAAAAAAAAAGTCACAACAGCAATATACACTGTAAAATCAAATAGTGGATTTCGGGCTTTCCAGGTGGCTCAGTGGTAAAGAATCGATCCCTGGTCTGGGAAGACCCCACATGCCTCAGGGCAACTAAGGGCAACTAAACCTGTGTGCCACAACTACTAAACTGGCACCCTAGAGCCTGTGCTCTGCAACAAGAGAAGTCTCTGCAAATGAGGTGCCAACGCTCTGCAACAAAGTGCAGCCCCCACTTACCGCAAGTAGAGAATGCCCGAGCACAGCAATGCAGACTCCTGGCAGCCATAAATAAAAATAAATGAAATTCCTTTTAAAACAAACCTGAGCTGATTTCTCTCTCCAGAGGTAACTACTGGACGTATTACTATTTTGGGGTGTCCATGGACTGAGGCTCGCCAGACTCCTCTGTCCATGAGATATCCCAGGCAAGAATACTGGAGTGGGTTGCCATTTTCTTCTCCAGATCTTCTCAACCCAGGGATCGAACCTGGGTCTCCTATATTGCAGGCAGGTTCTTCGCTGTCTGAGCCACCAGGAATGCTCTATATTACTGTGTTCCTGAGGGCTAAAACTCTGATCAAACAGGTGGGAGGTCAGACTGTGCATTCTGGTTTGCAACTCAGCTTTTCTACCCAAACAATATATTCAGACTCATTTTCTGCTTCAGTGCACAAAGTTTGTACCTTATCTTTATGGGAGCTTCTTGGTGTGACAGAACAGACATGGACCAGGATTCTTTGAAAACACAAACAGGGATTTCCCTGGTGGTCCAGTGGTTAAGAACCTGCCTCCCAATGCAGATTTGATTCCTGGTGGTGGAACTACGATCGCACATGCCAAGCAGCAACTAAGCCCACACCCTAGAGAGCCCTCCAGCAGCAACTAGAGAGAAGCCTGTGTACAGCAAGGCCCAGCACGGCTAATGTATATATATATATATATATAATTTACTTTAAAAAAATCAGATCCCTGAAAATTTAGGTCCTCCCAATTTTTAGCTATGGTCAATAAAGCAGCAGGATTTTGCAGACACTGACTGAGCGACCTGGGTCTGTGGGGCACTGTAGGGTGCTGCCAAGTGGCACTAGTGGTAAAGAACCTGCCTGCCCGTGCAGGAGATGTAAGAGACTGCAGGTTCAATCCCTTTGCCAGGAAGATCCCCTGGAGAAGGGCATGGCAACCCACTCCAGTATTCTTGCCTGGAGAATCCCATGGACAGAGGAGCCTGGCAGGCTACGGTCCATAGGGTCGCACGGAGTTGGACAGGACTGAGCAGCTGAGCAGCAGCAGGGTGCTGGCCCAGAGGTGGGCTGCCAGGCTAAGGCCCTCCTCCTTGGGAAGGATCTGCTCCTGAAACATTCTTGGTCAGGAAGAAAACTTCCTCCCCTAAATAGAACCTGAGAGGGGTTTGAATTTGTAGGAGAGGAGTTCAGTTTTTTTTGTGGGGGGGGTTCAAACTGACTCTGGATTCTGGTGAGGTGATTTCAGAGAGGCATCCCGTCATTTCCTCACTGTGGAAGGATGAAGGTGAAAGTGTTGGTCGCTCAGTCATTTGCAGCTCTGCAATACCAGGGACTGTACCAGGAGCCTCCAGGCTCCTCTGTTTATGAAATTCTCCAGGCAAGAATAGTGGAGTGGGTTGCCATGCCCTTCTCCAGGGGATCTTCCCAACCCAGAGATTGAACCGAGATCTCCTGCACTGTAGGAAATTGTAGAAACCCAAGTCGCCTGCATTCTTTACTGCCTGAGCCACCAGGAGGGTGGAATGCAAAGTCCCTGAAAGGACTCACCCCCCCCCCACCCCCCCACCCCGCCACACACACGCAGGGCACAGGTGGGATATGAGAGCCTTTAGGCAGGTTACAACTCTGGGCAGGTGTGGATCTCGAGTCAGGCTGCCACTTATTCATGCTGTTGACTTATGTCAATAGTGAAGGACAAGGAAGCCTGGTGGGCTGTAGTCTATGGGGTCATAAAACAGTCAGATGACTTAGCGACTAAAGCATCACCACCACACCCCCTAAATATGCAACATAAACAGTCTTAACAAGCACTGGTAAGAGAGGGGTGTGGTCCAGACCTGTCCACTGGGAGGTAAGTGGGAGGGGACAGGGCTGGGGAAAGCAGGCCCTGCTTACATAGGGCTTGGATATAGTCATACACAGAAAATGTGTGCACTGTGACATCTGCCAAGCCTGGCCTAGCTTTCCTACTACATACCCCTGGAAGCTACCTAGAGTCCTTCTTCCTGGCTACCACCTACCCAGTCTAACCCTAGTCTCCACCAGTGCCACATGTCAGCCTCCATCCCTTTTCACCCACCCCTGAATCCTTCCCAGGAAAAAGCAGCCAGAGAAGTCTTTTTAAAGTCAGTCTGATTACAGCCGGCACTCTCTGCTGTGCTCCGTATCTACAAATGTGAAATCACGAATACCAGAGCCAGACTGTATTCATAGCCTGAGTCACATTCATTATACAAGAGACCTGAGCATGGGGGCAGGGGCATCCTGGGCCCAATTCCCACAGACCAAAGGACAACTGGATGTCTCCTCCAGCCAAGGCCCTCTGTTTCTTATTGCTCTAAAATTGTCCTTTGTCCCATGGCTCAGCTGGTAAAGAATCTGCCTGCCAATGCAGGAGATGTGAGAGACACGGTTGGATCTCTGGGTCAGGAAGATCCCCTGGAGAAGGGAAGTGGCAACCCACTCCAGAATTCTTGCCTGGGAAACTCCACGGACAGAGGAGCCTGGCGGGCTACAGTCCACGGGGTCACAAAGAGTCACTCAGGACTGACTGAGCGAGCACAAGCACGCGTGCACACACACACAAACGCGCGCACACACACACACATACACAAAAGTCCCCAGGCAACCCACGTCTGACTTCTACCTACTCCTCAGTCTCAAGTACCAGCTGCAACTGCTGCCTGCATTTCCCTTTCTGCACCCC
>SJYQ01092066.1:151953-230509 GCA_006410935.1 Redunca redunca
CAGATGTTCAAGCTGGTTTTAGAAAAGGCGGAGGAACCAGAGATCAAATTGCCAACATCCGCTGGATCATTGAAAAAGCAAGAGAGTTCCAGAAAAACATCTACTTCTTCTTTATTGACTATGCCAAAACCTTTGACTGTGTGGATCACAATAAACTGTGGAAACTTCTGAAAGAGATGGGAATACCAGACTACCTGACCTGCCTCTTGAGAAACCTGTATGCAGGTCAGGAAGCAACAGTTAGAACTGGACATGGAACAACAGACTGGTTCCTAATAGGAAAAGAGTACATCAAGCCTGTATATTGTCACCCTGCTTATTTAACTCATATGCAGAGTACATCATGAGAAACTCTGGGCTGGAAGAAGCACAAGCTGGAATCAAGATTGCAAGGAGAAATATCAATAACCTCAGATATGCAGATGACACCACCCTATGGCAGAAAGTGAAGAGGAACTAAAAAGCCTTTTAATGAAAGTGAAAGAGGAGAGTGAAAAAGTTGGCTTAAAGCTCAACATTCAGAAAACGAAGATCATGGCATTTGGTCCCATCACTTCGTGGGAAATAGATGGGGAAACAGTGGAAACAGTGTCAGACTTTATTTTTGGGGGCTCCAAGATCACTGCAGATGGTAACTGCAGCCATGAAATTAAAAGACACTTACTCCTTGGAAGGAAAGTTATGACCAGCCTAGATAGCATATTCAAAAGCAGAGACATTACTTTGCCAACAAAGGTCTGTCTAGTCAAGGCTGTGGTTTTTCCTGTGGTCATGTATGGATGTGAGAGTTGAACTGTGAAGAAGACTGAGCGCTGAAGAATTGATGCTTTTGAACTGCAGTGTTGGAGAAGACTCTTGAGAGTCCCTTGGACTACAAGGAGATCAAACCAGTTCATCCTAAAGGAGATCAGTCCTGGGTGTTCATGGAAGGACTGATGTTGAAGCTGAAACTCCAATACTTTGCCCAACTCATGCAAAGAGCTAACTCATTGGAAAAGACCCTGATGCTGGTAGGGATTGGGGGCAGGAGGAGAAGGATTGACAGAGGATGAAATGGCTGGATGGTATCACTGACTTGATGGACATGGGTCTAAGTGAACTCCGGGACCTGGTGATGGACAGGGAGGTGTGGCGTGCTGTGATTCATGGGGTCCTAAAGATTCGGACACGACTGAGTAACTGAACTGAACTGACTGACACATATATATAAGCATAACTTTAAAATATTTTAATCATAATTTTTTCACATCCTGCTTAATTTTAGAAAAGGATTTGATGTGTCTTAGATCTGCTTTCCGGAGAAGGCAATGGCACCCCACTCCAGTACTCTTGCCTGGAAAATCCCATGGACAGAGGAGCCTGCTAGGCTGCAGTCCATGGGGTCGCTAAGAGTCGACACGACTGAGCGACTTCACCTTCACTTTTCACTTTCATGCATTGGAGAAGGAAATGGCAACCCATTCCAGTATTCTTGCCTGGAGAATCGCAGGGACGGGGGGAGCCTGGTGGGCTGCCGTCTATGGGGTTGCACAGAGTTGGACACGACTGAAGCGACTTAGCAGCAGCAGCAGATCTACTTCCTATGGAAGGAAGTGGGTTGCTTTGCTTCTTCAAACATAACTGCATTTAGCTTATTCTTATGCATGTACCACAGCTTTTATTTACTAGTTTTAAGTATAAATAGCCAGCAGTAGGATTACTAGGTCAAATCTTAGCATATTGCGTTGAATTGTGAGTATTTCTGTTCTCACAGGAGAGTCTGAGAGTATGTTCCTCTGAGACTTGCTGTGCTTGCTGGCTGTTTTGCTTTTCTGTTTGTGCAATCTGATCACTGATCTCACTTTTATTTAATTTTGCATTTTTGGGCATGTGGTGAGAATGAGCATCTCTTCTGAGACCATTAATTTTGTTCTTTTGCCACTTGCCTAGTCATACATAGCCTTTATCCATTTCTTGATCCATTGCTTTTTCTTCTTATCAACATGTAGGAGCCTTATGGATTTTATGAATAGTAATCTTTTATTGACCATCTGGGTTGCAGTCTTTTACTCTGCATCTAACTTGTTTTTTTAATAGTATCTTTTACTAAAGTAAATTGTTTAATTTCTGTCATCAGATATTTTCTTTTGTGGTTTTTAGATTTGCTGACCAGCTTAGAAAGGTTTCTTCTACTCCCAGTTCATAAAAATATTTTCAAACATTATTTTTTTATATTTTAAATTAATCCATTAGTTTTATATGCAAATGTTGAATTCATTTGGAATTTTTTTTACACTTGTGTGAGGTAGAAGTCCACCTTTTTCTCCCCAGGTGCATAACCAGTTATGCCAGCACTATTTGCAAATAAATCACCTTTTTCTATTTATATTTCCATGCTGACTTTATTCCACTTCAAGTACTCATGCATACTAGAAGAGATAATTAAAACACAAGTCCCGAAATACTTTATCCATCCAATTGGCTAATGCAATTTAATGATGTATGACATGTTTTTTTTTAAACAGCTTTCATACATACAACTAGGCAGTTCAGTTCAGTTGCTCAGTTGTGTCCGACTCTTCGCAACCCCATGAACCGCAGCATACCAGACCTCCCTGTCCATCACCAACTCCTGGAGTCCACACAAACTCATGTCCATTGAGTTGGTGATGCCATCCAACCATCTCATCCTCTGTCATCCCTTCTCCTCCTGCCTTCAATCTTTCCCAGCATCAGGGTCTTCTTGAATGAGTCAGCTCTTTGCATCAGGTGGCCGAACTATTGGAGTTTCAGCTTCAACATTAGTCCTACCAATGAACACCCTGGGATCTCCTTTAGGATGGACTGGTTGGATCTCCTTGCAGTCCAAGGGACGCTCAAGAGTTTTCTTCAACACCACAGTTCAAAAGCATCAATTCTTCAGTGCTCAGCTTTCTTTATAGTCCAACTCTCACATCCATACATGACCACTGGAAAAACCATAGCCTTGACTAGACGGTCATTTGTTGACAAAGTAACGTCTCTGCTTTTTAATATGCTGTCTAGGTTGGTCATAACTTTCCTCCCAAGGAGCAAGCATCTTTTAATTTCATGGCTGCAGTCACCATCTGCAGTTATTTTGGAGCCCAGGAAAATAAAGTCAGCCACTGTTTCCACTGTTTCCCCATCTATTTGCCATGAAGTGTGCATATAGGCATACTCTCCCAATATGACACCAACACCGTCTTTTACCAGTTACCTTTGAAATTCGTATAATGCATGTTGTTCACTACTTTTTATTCCTAAGCAAGCATCTTTTAATTTCATGGCTGCAGTCACCATCTGCAGTTATTTTGGAGCCCAGGAAAATAAAGTCAGCCACTGTTTCCACTGTTTCCCCATCTATTTGCCATGAAGTGTGCATATAGGCATACTCTCCCAATATGACACCAACACCGTCTTTTACCAGTTACCTTTGAAATTCGTATAATGCATGTTGTTCACTACTTTTTATTCCTGTACTTTCTGAATTGTAGTTGGTTCAGGAAAGGTATTTTTTAATGCTGGACATTGTGGGCATAGTAGCCCATGCAGCTTTTAAATCATAAATTTTTGTTGACGCTCTATGAATTGTAAACAACAGAATTCACCATCTAAACACAGTAAGGAAGGGAGTTACTGTATATTTACTGTTTATGTATTTCTTTAATTTAGCTTTATAGGTTCATCAGATATATGGTACACAGTCAATTCACTTTTAGTTTAATGCTGTTTTATGATATATATCTATGGCAGTTCAAGTAAATGAAGTTATATTGGCAGTCTTTCCAGACATAAATATAACTAAAAGTCATGAGATTTTATATAGCGATCAAGATTTTTAAATGGAGAACCCTTATTTAATGGAATATTCTTGATCTTCTCATTTAAAATTTAATGGAGACTGTCCCTCAGATTTACATATTTATGAAAGTGAATGTGTCAATTAGTCAGTCATGTCTAACTCTTTGTGATCCCATGGACTGAGCCCTCCCATGGAATTCTCCAGGCAAGAATACTGGAGTGGGTTGCCATGCCCTTCTCCAGGGATTCTTTTAACCCGGAGATTGAACCCAGATCTCCTGCATTGAAGTCAGATTCTTTACTGTCTGAGCCATCAGGAAACCCTTACATATTTTTCTATGTCCTTAAATAGATCAAGAAATTAACTAGATACATACAGGATCTTTTTACTGTAACTGAAAAATCTTAGGTGAGGTGAGGTGAAGTCGCTCAGTTGTGTCCAACTCTTTGCGACCCCATGGACTGTAGCCTACCAGGCTCCTCCGTTCATGGGATTCTTCAGGCAAGAATACTGGAATGGGTTGCCATTTCCTTCTCCAGGGGATCTTCCTGACCCAGGGATCGAACCCAGGTCTCCCTCATTGGAGGCAGACGCTTTAACCTCTGAGCCACCAGGGAAGCCCTAAAGAATACCTGAATACCTGAAAATACCTGAAAAATCTTAATTTTCTCTTTTTCTTTAATTGTGAAGATAACCCAAATAACAGTGTAATTAAATTATTTTTGATTATCTATTTTATCCTGAACTCAGGAAAAAACAAGATTGAAAACATGGCTAAGACTCAAAGTGAACATAAATGGCAGTAGCTAGATTCTGGCTTTCCTCCTGGCATAATGATCAGGGGTGTTTCTGAATAAAGACATTGTCTTCTTACCCCTGCATCCTTGTTCTGAGCCCTTGCAGTGATCATTACTGCTACTCAGAAACAATCAGCTCTCCTCATTCATGAGAAAGGGATGCTGACATGTATCCCCATCCAACATAGAATCATGTAGTGGTGGGTTCCTTTCTGATTCTGGGGAAAATTTGGGGATTATGTAGAAAGGGCATTGCTGTCCTTAGGGTTCATTTCTTTTTAGGAAGGATAGAGGAATAGGGGAAAGTAATGCAGCATCAAGTTGTGAGTAAATAACACCTGTTATTCAGTGATGACGCTCCCTAATCCCAGTTGCCTTCCCAGAGAAGGCAAAAAGTGAAGGCTTTCCACACGGTGGCAATAAAGCTAAACATTGAGGTCGTTAATTGTCAAATAGTGTCTTGGGGCCAATATTAACAACTGTTTTAAATTCTTGAGTAAAGATGCACATCCTAGAAAGAGGGCTGCTGCTGCTGCTGCTAAGTCGCTTCAGTCGTGTCCAACTCTGTGTGACCCCATAGATGGCAGCCCACCAGGCTCCCTTGTCCCTGGGATTCTCCAGGCAAGAACACTGGAGTGGGTTGCTATTTCCTTCTCCAATGCATGAAAGAGAAAAGTGAAAGTGAAGCCGCTCAGTCGTGTCCGACTCTTCACGACCCCATGGACTGCAGCCTAGCAGGCTCCTCCATGCATGGGATTTTCCAGGCAAGAGTACTGGAGTGGGGTGGAAGAGGGCAGGGTGGTTGAATATGAATGAAGGGAGAATGGTAAGAATTACAATAGGGTTGGTATTTAGAGTTTTGTAAAACAACAAAAACAACACAGTAGAGAAAATTCATTAATGTTGGGAAGAATTCCATGTAGGTCTTACACTCTTTTCATGACTGTTCCAACTGCAGTAACAGTTTGTAACCTAATTAATATTTTCATTCATCCATTTATTCAACAAGATTTTGTTAAGCACATACTTCATGCCAGACACTACAGATCCTGGGATTACAAAAAGTCTGTCTCCTTAGGTCTTTTTGTCTAATTTGAATACAAAAGCTGTAAAAAAGTATAGTTTGCTAAAAAAGGGTTTACTTAAATTTATTCAGTGTTCCAAAAGAGATTTAAGGAGGCTCAAAAATTATTTTAATTAGCTTCAGTGTGAATTGTATTTGAATTATTTAAGTCCCATTCATCAGAAGCAATGCAGACTGCTGTTCTAAACTTCCAGGCATTTACGTTTGTCATCTAGTGAGATGAATAATGAAAACTGATACAGGATCTTAAAAATACAGTGAAGAAAAAAAGTCTTTGTCCTGACACTATATCTCCCAGTAACAGATATTATTATCTAGCTAAGCATGAAGAGTCTATAATTGAGATATCTTTTAAAGTTTACTTTTTGAATAGATAATGTAAGTACATGCCACACAATTCTTGATATAAACTGGCATACAATAAAAAGTGAGTTTCCTCACCCTCTCTCCCAGATATCTAGCTTTGCTTGCTCCATTGGTGATTGCATTTTTGCTCTGTTCTTTCTGAGATAGTTTATGCATTTTGCAAACATAGGGGCTTGTGCATATATATTAATTTGTACATAAATGATAGTATGCTACTATATAATGTTTTGTACCTTACTCATTTTAAGAAAAGATTTACTTATGTATTTATTCTTACTTTATTTTTGGTTGTGGTGCATTTTCACAGCTGCACAAAAGCTTTCTCTAGTTGGGGTGAGAGCTACTCTCCATTTGGTGTGTAGGTTTCTCATCGTGGTGGCTTCTCTTGTCGCGGAGCGTGGGCTCTAGGCGCATGGGCTTCAGCAGTTGTGACATGAGGACCCAGAAGTTGTGTGACACAGGCTTAGTTGCTCCATGGCATGTGGGGTGTTCCTAGACCAGGGACTGAACCAGTGTCCCTTACAATGCAAGGCAGATTCTTAATCACTGTACCACCAGGGAAGTCTTGTACCTTCAGTTCAGTTCAGTTCAGTCGCTCAGTTGTGTCCGACTCTTTGCGACCCTATGAACCGCAGCATGCCCAGCCTCCCTGTCCATCACCAACTCCCAGAGTCCACCCAAACCCATGTCCATTGAGTCGGTGATGCCATCCAACAATCTCATCCTCTGTCGTCCCCTTTTCATCCTGCCCCCAATCTTTACCAGCATCAAGGTCTTTTCAAAGAGTCACCTCTCCACATCAGGTGGCCAAAGTATTGGAGTTTCAGCTTCAACATCAGTCCTTCCAATGAACACCTAGGACTGATCTCCTTTAGGATGAACTGGTTGGATCTCTTTGCAGTCCAAGGGGCTCTCAAGAGTCTTCTTCAACACCACAGTTCAAAAGCATCAATTCTTTGGCGCTCAGCTTTCTTTATAGTCCA
This sequence comes from Redunca redunca, assembly GCA_006410935.1. Lineage (NCBI taxonomy): Eukaryota > Metazoa > Chordata > Mammalia > Artiodactyla > Bovidae > Redunca > Redunca redunca. The sequence goes on from SJYQ01092066.1 coordinate 158,986, forward strand.
ACTCTCACATCCATACATGACCACTGGAAAAACCATAGCCTTGACTAGATGGACCTTTGTTGGCAAAGTAATGTCTCTGCTTTTGAATATGCTGTCTAGGTTGGCCATAACTTTCCTTCCAGGGAGCAAGAGTCTTAATTTCATGGCTGCAATCACCATCCACAGTGATTTTGGAGCCCAGAAAAATATGTTTCCACTGTTTCCCCGTCTATTTCCCATGAAGTGATGGGACCAGATGCCATGATCTTCATTTTCTGAATGTTGAGCCTTAAGCCAACTTTTTCACTCTCTTCTTTCACTTTCATCAAGAGCTCTTTAGTTCTTCACTTTCTGCCATAAGGGTGGTGTCATCTGTATATCTGAGGTTATTGATATTTCTCCCTGCAATCTTGGTTCCAGCTTGTGCTTCCTCCAGCCCAGTGTTTCTCATGATGTACTCTGCAAATATGTTAAATAAGCAGGATGACAATATACAGCCTTGACATACTCCTTTTTCTATTTGGAACCAGTCTGTTGTTCCATGTCCAGTTCTAACTGTTGCTTCCTGACCTGTATACAGGTTTCTCCAGAGGCAGGTCAGGTGGTCTGGTATTCCCATCTCTCTCAGAAGTTTCCACAGTTTATTGTGATCCACACAGTCAAAGGCTTTGGCATAGTCAATAAAGCAGAAGTAGATGTTTTTCTGGAACTCTCTTGCTTTTCTGATGATCCAGCAGATGTTGGCAATTTGATCTCTGGTTCCTCTGCCTTTTCTAAAACCAGCTTGAACATCTGGAAGTTCATGTTTCACATATTGCTGAAGCCTGGCTTAGAGAATTTTGAGCATTACTTCACTCGTATGTACCTTCCTCTTTTGTTTATTTGTTTAATATATCTTGGAGACCATTCCTTAGCTGGGCATGTAATGCTACCCCGTTTTAAAAAATGGTTTCATCATATTTCATTGTAAGAATATACTAGAATTTATTAATATTTACTGTTGCTGCTGCTGCTTAGTTGCTTCATTCGTATCTGACTCTTGTGCTACCCTGGGAACTGTAGCCCACCAGGCTCCTCTGTCCGTGGGATTCTCCAGGCAAGAATACTAGAATGGGTTGCCATTCCCTCCTCCAGGGGATCTTCCCAACCCAGGGATTAAATCCGGTCTCCTGCATTGCAGGCAGATTCTTTACTGCTGAGCCACCAGGGAAGCCCATTAGTATTTACTAGTTACCTATTATTGGTAGACATTTAGGTTGTTTTTATCTTTTCCTTCTCTAAAAGAAAATTTCAATAAGATCCCTATATAAGCATTCTACATGTAAATAACTAAGAATAGAGATACTGAGTCAGAGAGTACATAAACTTTAAATTTGATGGATATTGCCAAATTGCCCTACATATTTATATTGTGTCAGTTTACAATCTAATAGCTCTTTCCACACTGTTTTCAGCCCTCTGTGTTTCCAAATATGTTGATCTTTGTCTAACTAATCACTTAAATAGCATCTCTTTTTATTTTCATTTATTTTATAACAAATGAGGTTGAATATCTTTTCACACGTTTAAGATCAATTCATATTTCTTTTTTAGAGAAGTTCCTATTCTCTGCTTTTTCTATTGGTTTATTGAGCTTTTAAATTGTTTGTAGGACCTCCTTATTAAAGAAATCAATTATTTGTCTGGAATATGGGTTGCAAATGTTTTTCTACAATTTGTCATTTTTAAAACTTTTTTTAACAACTTAAATTTTAAATATTGGTCAAATTCATTGCTCTTTCCCTTTTATTGTTTCTGGATTTTGTATTATACTTAGAAAGACCATACCAACTCTGAGTTAAAAAACATTCTCCTGGGTTTTCTTCTAATGCTTTTATGATTTGATATTTTAGATTTACACCTTTGATCCATTTAGAATTAATTTTATTAGAGGGTATGAGGTAATGACCCCGTGTTCTTATCTTGGTCTCACACCACAGTCCTTGGTAAGATGGCTTTAGAATAGCGTGAGGAGTTTGATGGCAGTGAGAGCAGGTGGAAAAGCACCCTGGAGGATACAAGTGATGAATTCTGGCACTTTCCTTTGCCTGAGCTATTTCTCCCTCCTCTTTCTCCTTGCTCCCACCTGTGCTGCTCTAGATTTTTGCTGATAATAATTTCTGGATATCCCTACAAGGGCCCCCTACCTTTCTCCCTATTGGAAGAAAGGAGTGAGGATGAGGAGATACAGAACATGCATATGTCTATGTGGTAAGGCCTTGACAAAGCTGGAACTAAAACCGAGGTGGATATAAGGCTAGATGGTGCATATTATTTGACATTTAAACTTCTTGGGCCTTTGAATAGAAGCTGACTTCCTGGGGAGGTCACAGAAATACTGTTTTGAGATTGAAGACCACCTATATTTTTCAAGTCATTTCACTGTGGATCCAAACAGGTGTTTACCATACGGCATTGTTTACAAGCTGATACAACATATACTTAATGAATATGCTCATGTTTCTATGTGTAGATGTGTTGTTTATCAATACACATTACTTGTTTTGTGGATTTTTATTCTTTGCGTAGATTTAGTGAATAGGAAGTCTGAAGTCAGCATGGAGGCTGACATTATTTTTCTTGTGGAACTTTCTTAGGAAGGTATAGATGATTTTTTAAGCAAATTATTTGAAGGAAGTTTGGTAGGAAGCATGGCATCTAGGAAGCTGGAACAGGCGCCAGGCTTAGTTCACTTTTCTCGTCTCTTCGCAGACCCCCTCCTTTTTAATCCCATGCTCAGTTTCTCATCCCCTTGAATCTGTACACTTCAGCATTTCTCACCTTTGTAATGTCTACCCTCCAAATTATTAAACACATTCAAGCTGCTCATTACAAAACAAGGATGTAAACCAGCCTCTTCTTAGCCTTTCCAGGCCCCCTTTGAACTAGCACTCTTATATAGAGTCTCTTATCCTCCTTCATATCCCAAATTTCTTGAAGGATTAGTCAGTCCACTCTTGCTACTTTCACTAGTTCACTCCTCAGTCCACTGTTATACAGGTTCACCACTATCATACCGTTTATATGACTCTTGTTTTGGTCAACAGTGACATCATCTAGTTGCCAGATCCAGTGGGTATTTTCCCAGGCTCTGTTTTTATGGAACATCTCTGCTGGATTTGGGCATTTGGCACTACTCATCCCTTCCTTCCTTTCAATTATGACTTTTTTCTGTTTTTCTCTGGGCGTCTCAAAGATCCTATTTCTTTTGAGAGTTTTTTTTTTTTTTTCAAAGTTGGTGTGCTGCTGCTGTTGCTGCTAAGTCGCTTCAGTTGTGTCCGACTCTGTGTGACCCCATAGATGGCAGCCCACCAGGCTCCCCCATCCCTGGGATTCTTCAGGCAAGAACACTGGAGTAGGTTGCCATTTCCTTCTCCAGTGCATGAGAGTGAAAAGTGAAAGTGAAGTTTCTCAGTCGTCTCTGACTTTGCGACCCCACGGACTGCAGCCTACCAGGCTCCTCCATCCATGGGATTTTTCAGGCAAGAATACTGGAGTGGGTTGCCATTGCCTTCTCCTCGAAGTTGGTATAAGTAAGTGAAAATCACTTAGTCGTGTACGACTCTTCACAATCCCATGAACTGTAGCCTACTAGGCTCCTTGGAATTCTACAGGAAAGAATACTAGAGTGGGTTGCTATTCCCCTCTCCAGGGGATCTTCCAGACCCAGGGGTCGAACCCAGGTCTCCTGCTTTGCAGGAAAATTCTTTATAGTATTAGCCACCAGGAAGCCCTGTCTTTTTCCTCTTCAGTTCAGTTCAGTTGCTCAGTCATGTCCGACTCTTTGCGACCCCATGAACATAGCACACCAGGCCTCCCTGTCCATCACCATCTCCCAGAGTTCACTCAAACTCACGTCCATCGAGTCGGTGATGCCATCCAGCCATCTCATCCTCTGTCGTCCCCTTCTCCTNAGGAGTAAGCGTCTTTTAATTTCATGGCTGCCATCACCATCTGCAGTGATTTTGGAGCCCAGAAAATAAAGTCTGCCACTGTTTCCACTGTTTCCCCATCTATTTCCCATGAAGTGATGGGACCAGATGCCATGATCTTTGTTTTCTGAATGTTGAGCCTTAAGCCAACTTTTTCACTCTCCTCTTTCATTCTCATCAAGAGGCTTTTTAGTTCCTCTTCACTTTCTTCCATAAGGGTGGTGTCATCTGCATATCTGAGGTTATTGATATTTCTCCTTGCAATCTTGATTCCAGCTTGTGCTTCTTCCAGCCCAGTGTTTCTCATGATGTACTCTGCAAATAAGTTAAATAAGCAGGGTGACAATATACAGCCTCGATGTACTCCCTTACCATTTCTTAAATACCAGGTGGTCCCCAAGGTTCTGACTTCAGCCATTGTTTTTACTGCTTCATGTACTCTCTGTGAGTCATACCATGCTCCTTTTGGGACTAACTGTTGTATGATTGGAAACAATTCCTCTGGTCTTTCTATTCCAGCAGACTTCTACCCTGACTCTTAGATTTAAAAAATACAGCCCCTTCTTGGGGCCCCATAGGTTCCGAAACACAGATGACAGTTGGATTCATCATCTACATTTATACTAGCTCCTCCTCCTCCTTCATTCTCCACCTGACTCAGCATCATCACCTTTCATTCAGTTGCCAAGAAGAACCCCAAGCCAGAGGCCATATTGCTGCTTCTGTTTTCTTCAGCCTTATATCCAGTGAAACACCAAATTCTGGCAGTTTTAGCTTCTCTTTTACTTATTCCCTCTCCTCTGATGCAGCCCAGGTCTTTAGCCTCTCTTACCTGGACTATTTTTAATTGAGTACTTTGATTCTGGTCAGAGTCATTTTTCATAAAGTTCCTAGAAGTAATTCTTAAAAATATATAATTGACCTTTGAATAACATGAACTTGACTCATATAGGTTTACTTATGCACAGTTATTTTTTCAATAGTAAATATACTACAGTACTACAGGGTCTGTGGTTGGTTGAATTTGAGGATGCAGAAAAATGGAGGATATGGAGTACAGACTATGTAAATTATACATGGACTAGTCCCCCACATTATATCTTACTAGGTCACTCCTCTTTGGTTGCTCCTTGTTGCTTGTGGCATAAGGCCAGTCTTTGGATAGTATCAAAGGACCCTCTAATCTCACCTGCCTACCTCTCCATCTGTCTCTTTCTACTTCTCTTGCACCTTTTTTCACATTCCACAGTGCTGTAGTTCTCAGACCTCTGTTCTTTTAGTCTTTGTTCCTTTGTTCAGACTGTCCCCTCAGACCACCCCCCTCATTGCATGAAGTGATATTTGCTCTCTGCTGGTTCAGCTCAGGGGTCTCCATCTGGGGAAGGTCTTGCTTTCTGTTTAAGTAGCCTTCATAGGAGGTTCAGAATACTCAGTGCCTATGCACGTATCCAGCTCCTTTATGTCTTCTAACTAGTGTTTAAACATCTCTCCCTCTTTACTGGGCTTAAGGGCAGGGATAAGTAATTTCACCTTGTATCTCCTGTGCTGCACACAAAACTTAACATATTTTAACTCAGTCAATGCTTATTAAAATAATCTTGAATGAATCAATCAATGAAATTCAACAACTGTTTGTACAAAGATAAGCATGACATTGTTGAGTTAGAAAATATCTTAGAAAGAATCTTTTATTAAACCATATAGAAATACAGATTCACATCCTTGCTCATATTTATCAAGATTCTGAAGCAGAGAACCTTAGAGAAGTCTACATTCCTATGCCTTTCCATTTTCCACTGGTCTGATTTTCTTTGAAATTGTGGTTTTTGGAGACTGTTAAGTGTACTTGCATTCTCTTACTGGGATCTACTTAAAGACAGAGATTAAGAGAGGAATATTGGAAAATGTAGATGGGCACATTTAAATGGCTTCTTTAAAATCTGCTTTCAAAGCTGCTCTAAACAATTTTGATAAAAAATTTAACCAGTTTTTTTGAACATCTGGTAGGCACAAATAGCTTACTCTATTACAAGGTGATATTACTTGAAGGAGGGACATAGCAATTGTGGTGCCTTTATGTGAATTTCTCTGTGGAGCAGTTATTCTATAGTGTGGCCCCACTCTTGAATTAGTGTGTTGCCAGTAGAGTCCCTTTAAACACTCTGTTTATTGGTTGACACTATAATAACAGCACTGCATGCCCAGTGGCTGATACAGGATCTTTGATCATTGTTCCATATTACTAAGCCTTCATCCACACTCAATTAATCATCCGGCATAGTCAACTGCATTAGGAAATGAGGGCCAGCTTTTGTTCAGCAATGCACTTGATAAGTTCAATCTTCTAAACTTGGAATTAGGTGATGATATGGCTAGTCTGTGTTCAAGTGGAGGATAATTTATTGTGAATTTTGGCGTGCAATTTCACCCTTGCTGGTCCAGAAACTCATTACATGGTGGAGGTGATTGCTAATCAAGATTTCTGGGCTCTGGTCTCTCCCTAATAAGTCTTCTCACCCCTCCCACTCTCTGTATTTTTATCCCAATTTTCAGCTGCTATCAGCATGGAGCCACATGTAATAAGTAATAAAACATTAGGGAGGGTTATGCAGTATTTTAAAATATTAGGGAATAGTTGTAAATCATGTAAATGATTTCCCTTTGTTTGGATTTTCTAATCATGACATCTCTGTAATGGGAATGTCTGAATCTGAGGCATTGGGGTATTAAAATGGTCCATTATCTGGAGACCCATCTTCTCACTGGTATATAAATGCTTGAAAGGTACTTTATCGTGCCTGTTCCATAGCCATCCATTCCTGGAACCATGACAAAGGGGAGCAGGGTAGAGCCTAGTTGGTATGGAACTGTGTCTGTGGCTGACATAGCACTTGTAACTGGTATGGAGTATTTCCAGGGCATTGAGAGTCACAGGGGAGAGAGAGGATGGATGAAATGGCATTGAGTGGAACCACATGGGAAGAATGTTACATGTGTTTTTACTTTTCATTATTTCATAATAATTGTTATTAGAAGACAAAAATTGCAGTGTGGTTTGTAAGTTTGGTAGTTAAATTCATTAAAATGAAATTGACAGCAGTTAATTAATACATCTCCCCCCAATAGTAGCATTTATACTTCTGTATATTTTGCACAAGTATTACTCCTTTTATGATCATATTAAACAGCTATTCATTTTGAAGATTATAGAGTGTGATTATTCTTTACACTTGGAGGGTTTTGCTGTTGTTTTGATACCTGTATTTTAGCAAAATCTTAAGGAACAATATCATATGTAAATAATGGGTGATGGTGTAGTTCCTAATGTTAGCTGTGTACCAAAATGTATATTATTATATTTTCATAATTTGTTTTTAAATGCCTCCAGGGGAGGTTGGTGTTTAAAGAAATCCTTAGTGAAGGTTTTTATAAAGCAAATTCTCACCCCCTAATCAGGATGTTTATTTATTGGGTTTGGTTAAAGCAATGGATGCAGTTATATGTAAAATTCAAATAGAGTTTTAGAATCCAACAGAAAGCGGTTATGGATTGTGGATAAGTTCCAAGGTAAAGTTATTTTACTTTTATTCTCAGTGAGATTTTATTGCACATTCAGAGTGGCTTTTTCCACACCAGAAGTTTATATAATATTGTATAACCTTTACCTTTTAGTAAAGAAATCTGAAGTTGAGGGTCTACTTAGATGAGAATCCGTTGTCCCCTCTAGCTCTCTAGGCCTGGGCAGTGGCTCCCTTATACATAGGGCTGTGCGGCCCGTGCTGTGGGGCTGAGTAGAGCCCAGTGTGGATGTGAGCCTGTGACCTGCTGGGCTTCTCCCTCTACATCCAGGAGCAGTGTTCCTGTTGTGGTTGCTCCGAGTTCAGATGTGAAATCATAAAATATTCAGGATGTTTTCCTTTCTCAAATTGAAATGATGTTTGCTCCATGTTTTGCTCAACCTTGTGGAGAGATGTGCAGGTCAGAAGCCAAAACCGTGTCCAGCTTCACTCAGGAAAACCTGTGCTGTGTCCTCTGATGGGCACTTTCCTTGCTTTCATGCACTTCCTTAAAATACTTTGACTTTGTGTGGACTTCTGGCTGCAAATCACAATTAAAAATAAATAGATCTACTTCAAAACAGTTTAAAAAAAAAAAAGGAAACTCAATCCACAGTGTGAACAAAAATGACTGTCTCAGCGGGCCAGCTGACAGGCCTGTCAGGTGCTTGTTACATTGGTAGGTGGCTGATTCCACCTCATTTGGCATTTGGTGAGTGTCATCACACCTATCAGGCACACTGGCAGAGCTGCTTTCCGGTAGGGTGAAGATGGCCTTGCCTCCCTGTCTCTGAGCTCCTTACCCAAGCTTCATTGTGGTCACATTTGAAGATTTTGTTAGAGTTTAGGGGAAAAAAACTGATTTTTATGTGTGATCCTATAGAGCTCAGAGAGCCACAGATACATCGGTGTGTGTGTGTGTGTATGTGTGTGTGTGTACCAGCTGCAGTGTTTGGTTGTCTTAGGATAAGACAATATGATTTATGCAATATTAGTAAGTACTAATACTTAACATTGCTCAATTGCTATTTCAAAGATGATTTATAAAACAGAAAAAAAAAACCATTATGACAAAATAGTGGACAATTTAAATGGGAAGAAGAAAATAACAATTTAAAGGCAGTGTGGTCCCCTTTCAGTGGACTTTGCCAGATGACGTGGAGGGCAGTGACCTAGGTTCCTAGCCCCTCAGGGCCAGCCTGGCAGGAAGTTTGCAGAGAACCTAGGTGTCCTTTCTGGATAAGGTCCCTTCCCTCTAATTCAGGTAGAATGAGAAAGCTGATTTCAGGTTGACACATGGCAGTTTAAAAATCTATGGAGAAATTTTCTCTAAAACAAGTATTGCTATTCTGAGTTTTGAATTCATGTATGGAATTAGGGCTCTCTGACCCTTGAAATTATATTCAAACTTTTTAGGTACTTGTATGTGTGCACATTTCTGGTTTGTATTTGTGTATATACTTCTGGGAATGGTTCTGTACTTTTTATCAGATTCTCAAAGTGAAGTGTGAATACTCCCAAGCTGGTCAACCAACTATGTCCTAAACCTTTTAGGATTTTAGATCATGAGGATGGTAGCTTGTATTGTTGTTCAGATCTTTTCACTGCACCTCCTTGTTGGCCCTTTCCCACAGGAGGTTTAGGGTCCCTCTACACTGATGTTGGAATTGATTGTGTAACTTACTTTAGCCAGTGAAATGCGAGTGGAAGTGATACACGCCACTCTGAGAACCACTGAGTGGTTCTATCGTTACTCTCTTAACTCTGCCACAAAACTGACATGTCTTTGAGTGGGGCTGTGCATATTGCCTGGCTGGGGGTAAAGATGCCAGAGCTGAAGCTGACTCTTGAACATGTTTCATGAGGGGAGAAATAGACCATGTTGTTTTAAGTCATTGAGATTTGGATTTTTATTTTTGCTGCTGGTAGCATTACTTAGCCTGAGCTGACTGATCCAACAAGTGGCAGCCTGAATTACACTCAGAATCCAACAGGGCACACTGGAGAGCCCTAGTTTAGTGAGCTTCCTGTGGCTTGGCACATTTAGAAGAGACACATTTTCCTATAGATTCTGTGTGGTCCTTCAGGGTTTCCCCGTGGAGTCAGAAATAAGACCTCAGCCCTGTAGTTGGTCTATTAAGAGCTAGAGAGTTCATTTTGTTGAACCAGAATCCTTTTCCTCTGGAGCAAGAGAGCCACTCTGGGCCTGTTTCTTCTCTCTGACCCACAACTAGTGTGTGCAGCAAAGAATTACTGATGTGAGGTGTGTCTGAGGTCAGGAACAGCTCTCTGAAGCATAACGCAAGCCACCTAACACACTAGGTATGAACATATTGAAAGATTATGGGGTGCATATCATTTGTGGTGCAAAGTACAGTACAGATTCATTTTCTAAAATGCTCCTGTACTCCAGGCATGACAAGGATGAAGAATAGGTGCTACCACAATAGAGCACAGTGAAAGGCCGCCCACGAAAGAAAACAGATTTCAGAGGTGACTCATAAACAAAGTACTACCTTCGAGAAAATAAAGAAGCCATCCATTACCCGCACAAAGTGCATAATAATAAGCACAAATGCTTCATCACCACATATTTGACGGCTAGCGGTCAGAACTCCCACAAAGGAAACACTGCAGAACCTTGTACTTGAGTCAGAAGGGGCTGCATTCGAATCAAAGAGCTGTTCTGTCTTTGGAGAGATTCATTTTATTCCATACCCTAGATTCTTAACTATTACACCCATTAAGCAGTTTCAGTTTTTAATAATCTCATTGTTTAAGAAACATTCCGTACTGATTATCCCTATTGATGTAAAATGAGGAAAGTTGATGGGTAGCTCATAAAAGATCTGCCCTGAAGCTTTTTACTCAGTGGAAAATCATCTAGTAAACTATATCACTACAGTTACTAATACCCCAGGTGGAATAATAATTTCTTCCTAAACTAGTACATCTAAAAAGTGTTTAACTTCTTTTCATCACAGATTATAGACGTCATTTCCTTTCCTTTTCATTCATTCATTCATTTATTGTCTACTCTTTGCTGGGACTGTTCTTGGAGCTGGAGCTCAGCAATACTCTGCCCACAAGGTGGCTACATTCTAGTGGGAGAAGACAGAAATTAAGTACCAACAGCAAAAACAAGGTGCTATGTAGTATGTCAGGTGGAGATAAATACTCTGAAAATAATAGAGCAGAATAAGAGGAGATAGAAAATTAGGGGAACAGGATGTTATTTTATACAGGATGGTCAGGGTAGTTCTTATTGATTGCTGCTGCTGCTAAGTCGCTTCAGTCGTATCTGACTCTGTGTGACCCCATAGACGGCAGCCCACCAGGCTCCCTCGTCCCTGGGAATCTCCAGGCAAGAACACTGGAGTGGGTTGCCATTTCCTTTTCCAATGCATGAAAGTGAAAAGTGAAAGTAAAGTAGCTCAGTCGTGTCTGACTCTTAGCGACCCCATGGACTGCAGCCTAGCAGGCTCCATGGGATTTTTCCAGGCAAGAGTACTGGAGTGGGGTGCCATTGTCTCATTGATTGAGGGCATTTGAAAGTCCTGAGTGAAGTGAAGGACTCATAAGTATATGTCTGTTGGAAGAGTGGGGAGTTGGATTTATGTCTCATTTTACTCAGCTCTGTTTCTGAAGAGTGGTATGTAAATTGAGTTTTATTTTTAAGTATATTATGGAAACTTCTTATAACATTTTCCCCCCTAAGTGAATGTCCTAAGTGAATGAAAATCCCGTTGGTAAAATGAACAATTATGCCACAAAATTATTTGCATCATGAATATGAGTTTCCACACTGAATTCATTTTGAGTTGGTTACACATGTTTATGGTAAGATGTTATTGATAAGTGATGAACAAGAAGAACAGTTTGAGTGAAAAATCTTGGATGTAGTTTTTTTAAAGATACACCATTTTTTAAACTGTATAAGAGTAGGCAAGTCAACAGTGCTGCATGGCTGAGACTCGTATTACCTCTTTGAATTAATAATCAGAATGCTTTATTATTAACATATGCAAATCACAGAAATACTTTCAAAATATCTGGCAGCCCTTAGAAATGATTTCTGTTGTTGGGTTAGCATTCTTTTAGTACTTTTATGTACTCTGAGGATGTGCTGAAAATAAACATTTTTCCAAGTGAATGAAGATGTAACTCAGGCCTCAGGAAGATTATCACAACTTCCAAATAAATGTGTTTAAACCTGCAAGTTTATGCTCTGCCTTTTAGTTTCACCCTTTGTGGATTCAGAGATTATTCTGAAAAACAAAACAAAACAACAAAGCCTGTTAAGAATACAGTGAAAGTCACTCAGTCGTGTCTGACTCTTTGTGAGCCCATGGACTATACAGTCCATAGAATTCTGCAGGCCAGAATACTGGAGTGGGGAGCCTTTCCCTTCTCCAGAGGATCTTCCCAACCTAGTCAAACCCAGGGCTCTTGCATTGCAAGCAGATTCTTTATCAGCTCAGCCACCAGGGAAGCCTGTTAAGAATATAGAGAATTATAAAATTTGGTCATCAACTCATTTTATGTATAATAAACTTTGACTTTATAACAATTGCATGATGTGGTGATTGTGGTTCAAACCTTGGGGAGTGTAAGCTTTGAGTGCCTTTGTGTTTTAGAACATTTAGGTGGTTATTAATTTGTAGAAGGGTACAACCGGTGTGAAGGTGAGCAATCAATGTAAAAAATCCTGTTCGTTACCTTTTTCATTCCCTGCAAACTTCCCTTTACCTCCTTTTAGTAGGTATAGTAAATTTCAGATGCTGTAGAAGTAGAATTGATCCATCCTTTTAGCATTTATGACCAGTGTCAGGATTGGGCATTTCTGAGGAAGTACTGTATGATACAGTTCATTTCTCTTCTTCCCTACCGGAGAAGAGCACTCCGAATCATCCAGATTGTTACCTCTTTGTATGACAAGTTTACCTTTTATAACCATCTTTCTTAGGGTTACCTGAGATGGTGTTTTTGCATATATTTTTTCTGTTGAGTTAAATAACACAGCTGTTATTTTTAATATGTAAAACATTTGTTTCTTCATGGCAGAATGGTATTGTATAAGCAAAGCACTTCATCTTTAATCTACAGGTGTATCAGACAAAGCTCTTTGTCTTCAGAAATGCTCCAACTTGGTTTCTTTCTTTTTTTGAAATCTGTTTTCTATTTTCTCTTTGTCCCCTAAAGAGCTTATTCGTTCATATTTAGGCCTTGAAATAGAACTTGGCAGTATTATAAAATCAATGGATCCTCTTTAGAGCACCAAACCCAATCCAAGTGGCTGAAGCTGAGGGGTCAAGCTTTTTTCCCCGATTCCAGACAAGTAACTGGCTGTCTGTGTTCCCTCTCTTCAACCTTCTGGATGCTTATTTTTGAAATGAGTTTTCTTCTTGCACTGCTGACTTCTCTACCTGATGTGTTAGTTTCCTACAGCTGCTGTAACAAACTATTATAAATTGAGCAGCAGGAATTTATTTTCTCGCAATTCTGAAAGTTAGAAGTCTGAAATCAAGGTGTCATCAGAACTGTGCTCTTTGACAAGGCCCTAGGGAAGAATCTTTTCTTGATGCTGCTAGCTTCTGGTGTGTTTTTCTACACTCCTTGGGTTCCTTGTGCTGTAGATGTGTTGCTCCCACTTCTGCCTATTATCACTTGGCATTCTCCCTGTGTATCTCTGTTTTCACAGTGTATTCTTTTCTCTACATGTGCATGCTCAGTCACTCAATCGTGTCTGACTCTTTGAGGCCCTTTGAACTGTAGCCCACCAGGGGTTACAATCCCTCTGTTGATGGGATTTTTCAGGCAAGGATACTGGAATGGAATGGAATGGAACGGAAAGTTGCTCAGTCGTGTCTGACTCTTTGTGACCCCATAGACTGTAGCCTACCAGGCTCCTCTGTCCATGGGATTTTCCAGGCAATAGTACTGGAGTGCATTGCCATTTCCTTCTCTAGGGATCTTCCCAACCCAGGGCTTGAACCTGGGTCTCCCGCATTGTAGACAGATGCTTTACCGTTTGAGCCACCAGGGAAGCATAAGGATACTGGAGTGGGTTACAATTTCCTCCTTCAGGGGATCTTCCTGACCCAGGCATCAAACCTGCATCTCCTGTATTGCAAGCAGATTCTTTACTGCGGGACCATCAGGAGAAGCCTTCTTTTCTTTGCATCTCTGTCCAAATTAAATGAAAGTCATTGGGTGAGGGCCCACCCCAATCCAGTAGGACCTCCTATTAACTTGATTATATTTATAAAGACCCTGTTTAAACAAGGGTCCATTCTGAGGCTCTGGATGAGCATGCCTTTGTGGGAGACACTATTTAACATGCCCAGAGCTATTGGGCCCAGAGCATATTCATGGCCAGATATAATCAGTTCTAGTCTAAGATTTTTCTTTTGGTAAATGTTTTAAATATATAGTGTATTTGTGTTCTTTTGTGAAGTTTTTGTTGAGATTTAATGTATATGCAGAAAAGTTATACATTTTAAGTGAATAAATTTTTACGGAATGAAATATAGCTATGTTACTACCATCAGGTCAAGAAATAGAGCATTACCAGCAACCCAGAAGCCTCCATCATTTCCCAGTCACTGTTACCCCAGAATGACCTCTATTATGACTTCTATCATCAGCATGAATGAGTTTTCCTTGTTTTCAAGCTTGGTATGTGTGTATTTTTTTGTGTCTGGCTTTTTGGTCCAGTGTTATAACTGGGAATTTCATCCATGTTGTAGTATGTGATTATAGTTTGTTCTTTCTCTTTGCTGCACAATATTCAATCCTATGGATATGCTACAACTATTTTCCCATGCTATTGCTCATAGATATTTGAATTACTTACAGTTTAAAAAAATTGCAAATAATATTTCGTGAATATTTTTGGGCATGTCTTTGGATGCACATACATATGTGTCTGTATTAGATACATGGTCAAGATATGAATTCTTGTCAGATACATGTATTCAAAAATCTCTGAGGCTGTGGTGTTTTTCTGTTAATGGTAGCTTTTGATTGAATATAATTTCTTTTTTTTGTTCCTTTAATTTCTTAATTTTAATCAACTGATGCTGAATCTGATTTCCTTTAGGATTGACTGGTTTGATCTCCTTGCTGTCCAAGAGATTCAAGAGTCTTCTCTAGCACCACAGTTCAAAGGCATCAGTTCTTTAGTGCTCAGCCTTTTTTATTGTCCAGCTCTCATATCCATACATGGCTACTGGAAAAACCATAGCTTTAACTATATGGACCTTTGTTGACAAAGTAATGTCTCTGCTTTTAAATATGCTGTCTAGGGTGGCCATAGCTTTTCTTCCAAAGAGCAAGCGTCTTTTAATTTCATGGCTGCAGTCACCATTCACAGTGATTTTGGAGCCCAAGAAAATAATGTCTGTCACTGTTTCCACTGTTTCTCTCTCTATCTGCTATGAAGTGATGGGACCAGATGCCATGATCTTAGTTTTTTGAATGTTGAGTTTTAAGCCAACTTTTTCACTCTCATCTTTCATTTTCATCAAGAGGCTCTTTAGTTCCTTTTTGCTTTCTGCTATAGGGTAGTGTCATCTGCATATCTGAGGTTATTGAAATTTCTCCTGGCAATCTTGATTCTAGCTTATGCTTCATCCTACCTGGCATTTTGCATGATTTTTTTTCCCTTATGGATAATTGATCTGGCTCCATTTACTGAAAGGATCATGCTTTCTCAGTTTTATTGAAAAGAAAGTGATCGTATATGTGTGGGTCAGTTCCTGGGCTTTCTAGTCTGTTCTGTTTAACTTTGTGCCAATACTATTTTGTTTTTATTACTATAGCTTTATAAGAAATCTAGATATCTAGTAGTTTAAAATCTCCAAGTTTGCTATTTTTTAAAAAAAGTTTTAGCTATACTTGGCTTTTTACGTTTTGATAAAAATTTTTGAATCAGCTTATGAATTTCCAAAAGAAAATACCTATTAGGAGTTAATGAGTATACAGATTAATTTGAAGATAATTAACATTTTTATAATTCTGATTCTTCTAATCATTGGAAATGGTGTGTTTCTCTAATTCAGAGGTTAGCAGCCTTTTCCTGTGAAGCATCAGATAAGAAATACTTCAGGCTTTCTAGACAACACACAGTCTCTGTCACATATTCTTATTCTCTTTCCTTTTAGGTTTACAACCTTTTAAAAACGGAAAAGCTCTTAGTTTATGTGCAGTACAAAAGCAGTTTGCTGTTTGTACTTGCCACTCCTTGCTTTGTTAATTTAGATTTTGTTTAATATATCTTAATAATGCTTTACACTCTTGCCTGGAAAATCCCTTGGACAGGAGAGCCTGGTAGGCTGCGGTCCATGGGGTCGCGAACAGTCAGACACGACTGAGCGACTTCACTTTCACTTTTCACTTTCATACATTGGAGAAGGAAATGGCAACCCACTCTAGTGTTCTTGCCTGGAGAATCCCAGGGACGAGGAAGCCTGGTGGGCTGCCGTCCAAGGGGTCGCAGAGTCGGACACGACTGAAGTGACTTAGCAGCAGCAGCAGCATACTTTTCTATGTAGAGTCCTTGCATGTCTTTCATTATATTTAGTCTTGGCTATTTGTGATTTTTAACACTATTTTCCCTGGTGGCTCAGAGGTTAAAGTGTCTGCCTGCAATGCGGGAGACCTGGGTTAGATCCCTGGGTCGGGAAGACCCTTGGAGAAGGAAATGGCAACCCACTCCAGTATTCTTGCCTGGAGGATCCCACGGACGGAGGAGCCTGGTGGGCTANTGGCTCAGAGGTTAAAGTGTCTGCCTGCAATGCGGGAGACCTGGGTTAGATCCCTGGGTGGGGAAGACCCTTGGAGAAGGAAATGGCAACCCACTCCAGTATTCTTGCCTGGAGGATCCCACGGACGGAGGAGCCTGGTGGGCTACAGTCCACGGGGTCGCAAAGAGTCGGACACGACTGAGTGACTTCACCTTCACCTTTAAGGAGTATTTTCTTAAAAATCATTTTCCAATGTTTGTTTCTTGTATATAGAAGTAAAATTGATTTTTGTATATTTACTTTTACCAGTGATCTTGATAAATATATTAATTAATTATAGTAGTTTATCTGAGATTCTTCCGGAGTTTCTACACATAAATAATGTCATGTGCTAACTGTGGTGTTGGAGAAGACTCTTGAGAGTTCCTTGGACTGCAAGGAGATCCAACCAGTCCATTCTGAAGGAGATCAGCCCTGGGATTTCTTTGGAGGGAATGATGCTGAAGCTGAAACTCCAGTACTTTGGCCACCTCATGTGAAGAATTGACTCATTGGAAAAGACTCTGATGCCGGTAGGGATTGGGGGCAGGAGGAGAAGGGGACGACAGAGGATGAGATGGCTGGATGGCATCACGGACTCAATGGACATGAGTCTGAGTGAACTCCGGAAGTTGGTGATGGACAGGGAGGCCTGGTGTGCTGCGATTCATGGGGTCGCAAAGAGTCCAACATGACTGAGCGACTGAACTGAACTGAACGGAACTATAGATTTCTTTATTTTGATTTCCAAACTTTAAGGCATTTATCTATTTTCTTATCTTAGTGTATAGGCTAGAATTTCCAGTACAGGTTGAATATAAAAGTGATGACTGCGAACATCTTAATTTTTTCAAGAAGGCAGTTATATTATGTGGTTAATTATGGTATTAGCTATGGGACTTTTGTGGATACTTTTACCAGCTCAAACATGATTCCTTCTATTTCTAGTTTGCTAAGAGTTATTTTAAAATTGTTAAAATAAGCATTGAATTCTATCAAATACTTATGTCTCTATTAAGATGATCATATAAATTTTCTCCTGTATAATGTGGTATATTATAATTTTCAAGTTATATTTTACTTTCAAAAATTAAACTAACCTTGCATTCCTGGATAGACTGTATTTGATTATTGTATATTGCTTTTAAACATCTATATCTATATTGTTACTTTGTGTATTTTCATGGCAGACTGGTGAGTAGTTTTTTCCCCTGTTGAAATGTTTTTATGTTGCTTTGATGTGTAACCTCTTTTCTATTCTCTTTTTGTATTTTCTGAGACTGTCTGTAAAGTGAACGAAGCTATTTGGGTCTCTCAAATCCCGCCAGATTGCCAACTGAGTACCGGTGATTGACTGCAGTCAGCGTTATGTAGAGTAGCATAGTCTGAGCTTTGCCTGAATTCATGACTCACAAAAACATGAAATAGAATTATATGGTTATTGTTTTAATTTACTAAGTTTTAAAGCACTGGGTGTATGGAAGAATCTCATTGTAGTTTTAATTTGCATTTTCAAAATAGAATAATGGTTCGAGAAACTTTTCATATACTTCTCTGCCAGTCATACATCTTCCTTGGTGAAATATCTCTTCAAATCTTTGGCCCACTGATTTCATTGGATCTTATTGGATCTTTCACTATTACTAAGCTTTGAGATTTCTTTATATATTTTGGATACAAGTTCTTTATCAGATGTTTTGCAAATATTTTTCTCCTAGTCTATTACTTGCCTCTTAATTTCCTTAACAGTATTTTACAAAGAGCAAAAGTTCTCAATTTTGGTGAAGTACAATTAATGAATTTTTTTCTTTTATGTTTTTTTTTTTTCTGTGCCTTAGTNTGTTTTTTTTTTTTTCTGTGCCTTAGTTAAGACATCTTTGCCTAACCAATGGTCACATTTTCTTTTTTCTTCAGTATATTTTATAGTTTTAACATTGTGGTTGTAATCCATTTTGAGTTTTGATTTTTGTTTCTGATGTGAAACAAGATTTGAGGTTTATATCTTTGCATATGAATATCCAATTTTTCTTGTATCACTTATTGAAAACTGTCTTCTCTCCTTTGAATTACTGTGGAAAATGAATTGACAATAATGTGTATACTATTCCTGGACTTTCTGCTCTATTCCATTAATATGTATGTCAGTCCTTACACTAATNCTATTCCATTAACATGTATGTCAGTCCTTACACTAATATCCACAGTGTCCAAATAACTGTAGTTTTATTCATAAACTTTGCAATCAGGCTATGTACATCTTTCAACTTTGTCTTTCTATTTCAAAATTGTCTTCTGTTTCATGAAAATTTTATAATCAACTTTTGAAATAAAAAATCCTGCTGGTATTTTGATATGGATTGTATTGAATCCATAGATCAATTAGGAAAATTTGATATTGTAAAAATATTGAGTCTTCTGATCTGTGAACATGGCATCTTTGTTTAGTAAAGGCATAATTGATTCTCTCAGCAGTGTTTTGTAGTTTTCAGTATACAGATCATGTGCATATTTTATTAAATGTATTTCTTAAATATTTCATGTTTCTTAATGCTATGTAAATTCTTTTAAAATTATAATTTTCTGTTTTTAATTGAAGTATAGTTGATGTACAACATTATATGTTATAGGTTATTATAGTGATTTCTAATTTTAAAAAGTTTACTTCATTTATAGTTATTATAAAACTGTAGTTTTTGGCTGTATTCCCTGTGTTTTGCAATATATATTTATAGTTTATTTTATACTTAATAGTTTGTACCTCTTATTTGCCCACCTTGATATTGCTCCTCCTCCATTCCCTTTCCTCACTGGTAACAATTGGTTTGTTCTCTATACCTGTGATTCTCCTTTTTTGTTATATTCCCTAGTTTGTTGTATTTTTTTAGATTCCACATATAAATGATAGCATTCATTACTTGTCTTTCTCTGTCTTATTTCACTTAACATAATACCCTCCAAATTACAATTTTAAGTTGTTCACTGATAGTATATAGAATGTTTGACTTATACTGACCTTGAATTATGTTACACTACTAAGCTCCCTTAATAATCCTAATAAGTTTTTTTTGTGTGTGGATTTCTTAGGATTTTTCACATAATTTTTACTTTCAACAGTCACAAGTATTTTTAAGAACTTAAAGGATACAAATGGTCTCTGTGCCCAGATACTTAACCATTTTTGTTGCTCTTTCATTCTTTAAGTCCTTTGTTTTCCTTTGGTTTTATTATTATTTTTTCTTTTGGAGAAATTTCTTAAGCATTTCTTCTGTTTTTTTAAATCAGATGTGATTTAAAAATTTGTTGATGGCAACAAATTTTCTTTGTTTTCCTTCACCTTAGAATGATTTTGTTTTTCCTTTATTCCTAAAAGATATTTCTGGTAGAATTTTGGGTTAAAAATTATATTCTTTTAGTTCCTGAAAGATGTCTTTCCATTCCCTTCTAGCTTTCATGGCTTCTGATGAAAAATCTGTAGTCATTCAAACTGTTATTCCTCTGTACATGATGTGTCTTTTTTTTCCTCTGGCTGAAGTTTGATTGTGAAGTTTCTGGGCATGATTTCTTAATTTTATCTTGTTTAAGTCTCTTGAATCTGTAAGTCAGTATCCTTCCCCCAAAGTTCAAGTCTGCTCTTTAATATTTTTCAGTGTTTTTTTTTTCTGTATGCTTTATGTTGGACAGTTTCTCTTGGTGTATCTGATATTATTTTCTTTGAAGTATCCCATTGACTGTTAACTTAATCCAGTGCTGTTTTCACTTCAGATTTTGCACTTTTCATCTAGAATATCTTCTGTTTCTCTGCTAATTGTACTCATGTTTCCTTTACATGGGCTTCCTTTGTGGCTTAGCTGGTAAAGAATCTGCCTGCAATATGGGAGACCTGGGTTCAATCCCTGGGTTGGGAAAATCCCCTGGAGAAGAAAACGGCTACCCACTCCAGTATTCTGGCCTGGAGAATTCTGTACAGTCCCTGGGGTTGCAAAGAGTTGGACACAACTGAGCGACTTCCACTTTCACTTTTCCTTTACATCATGAAGTATATTCATAAGATTTATAACAGCTGCTTTTTCTGAAAATTTCTGCAAATATCTGTCATTTCTGGTTCTGTTTCTATTGGTTTGTAGAATTTTTCTGTTTATAGTTTGTGTTTTTCTTCTTTACCACATGGCTGGAAGTGTTTGATCGGATTCCAGGCACTGACTTTTATTTTGTTCAATGTCAGACTTTGTTGTATTTCTTTAAAGAGTGTTGTTTTTACAGTTGCAGATCAGTTTGATCCCTTTGAAACTTGTGTTCAAGTTTTCTTGTGGTAGGTCTGGAGTAGTCTTTATTCTAGGCTTAATTTATCCCCCACTGCTAAGACATGACTCTTGAGTATTCTGCCTAATGTTCTCTATTTTATGAAGTTTATTCACTCTGAGTGATGAGAATGTGAGTTATTCCTACTATCATGTGATGTCAGGGACATTTCCAGCCTGTTTGGTTCAAGTAGTTGTATCCCTAGCCTCACAGAGCATTACCCCAGGCATGTGCAGATCAGTAATCAGCTACAGACTTGAGGGGGACCCCTTTGATGATCTCTGGAGCATTTTTGCTTAGTGCCCTCTTCTCCAATATTCTGACCTACAGAATATGTCTGTTTAAATGAGAATACTATATTGTGTTTGAGTTTCCACTCTGAACTACAGTTTTGAAATGTCTTCAGGAAGTAAACTGGGGCAATCAGAGCCCTTATGTAATTATTTTCCTTCTCTGAGAGATCACAGAGATTGCCTCATTGCCTAGTGTCTGAAAAATTGTTTTATGTAATTTCCCTACTTTTCTGATTGTTAATACTAGGGCAATCCCTGTAGTAATTGGTTCTTCATACATAAGTAAAATTCCAAAAGTAGACTTTTGAACATCTTTTGTGTACAGAGCCCTGGATTGGAGTCACAGGTTAAATATTCTCCTGATTGTGTTAAAATGCATGCTGTGTTTATACATACCTTTATAAGTTATCTGTTTATTTCCTTTCCCCTAGCCTCAAATTTGATACTTTCAATTTATTATTTCTATAAAATTGATTGTGTTTTAGTATACATGATGATAGATGCAGGTCAGAACTATTGAAGAACTTAGTTAGAACTTAGATGGACTCCTAACCAATCCTGATCTTTTCAGCCTCACTCTCTTCCATTCCTGTCTCCTCAATATTCCTGATCTTTTCAGCCGGACTCTCTTCCATTCCTGTCTCCCCAATATTTCCATTGTGATTTTTAAAGTATGTAATCTCCTGGATAGTTACAAACACCTGCTAACTCTCGCTTTGCTTCTACCTTGTCCCCCAGCCGCAGTCTGTTCTCAACCCAGCAGCCAGAATGATCCTTTTAAAACAATTCAGATCGAGTTACTCTCCTGTGCCTATGTAAATCCTTCAGTGTTTCCTTAGTCCACTCAGAAAAAAAGTGAAAGTCCTTCAAGGTCTTTGAGACCCTACCTGATCTGACCCTGTCTGATCCTATCTCCAGCTCTTTCCCTCTAATTCCGTTCCAGCCACACTAACCTCCATGCTGTTACATAGGTACATCAAGCAGGGTCCTGCCTTAATGGCCTTTGAACTGATCATCTCCTGTGCGTTGAATACTCTTCCTTCAGATTTCCTCACACTTAACTCCCTCACCTCCTTCAGGTCTTAGGTGAAGTGTTACCTTCTCAGTGTTGCCTCCCTGGCCCTCCAATTAAATGATGGAATCTGACCCCGTCTTCCTCTCTGCTTCAGCACATCTGGTGTCTTACACTGCTCTAATTATTTCCACAATATTTATCAGCTTCTAACATCCTAGACAACAGAGGATGAGATGGCTGGATGGCATCACTGACTCGATGGACATGAATCTGAGTGAACTCCAGGAGTTGGTGACGGACAGGGAGGTCTGGCGTGCTGTGATTCATGGAGTCGCAAAGAGTCGGACACGACTGAGCGATTGAACTGAACTGAACATCCTAGATAGTAAATACTGTTACTATGTTTAGAATCTGTTACCTCTTTCCCACTAGAATGTAAACTCTCTAAGGGTAGAGTTTGTTGTCTGTTTTACTCTCTGATGTATTCCCAGAACCTGGTTTAGGTCTATAATAAATATTTGTTGAATGCATGTAAATCTGATATTCTTTAAAGTTAGATGATTTAGCTATTAATGAGCATCTGAAGGATAAAGCCTAAACTCTTCACGAAGCAGAGTACATTCTTCATGAGCACCTCCTCTTTGCTATGTCCATCATTTTAGCTTCTCTATCCCTCCATTTCCTGATTTCCACCCATACTTAATTAGTAATTCCTAAAATATTACTGGCTCTCTCACATTTCTTGGAAACATCTCAGGGAGCACCCATGGCTTTGGAGTTACTTTATGGCATTATAACAATTTCATATTCAGATGTGAACAACCCAAATCTTATTGTCTAATTCACAGTAAAGCTTCTTCCTTCTTCCCTGCTAGGGACATCAGCTCACGGACCTAGAGTGGCGGAGGGGGTGTGGTTTTCTCTTTCATGCTCTATCCTTTCTCCTGTCTGTGCTTCTGATCTCTCCAGAGTCCACTGAAGAAAGAGAGAGAAGAGGTGGAGTCTGTCATCAGTTGAGGTTGTAATCTAGTTGTTGGTGACCTCTCTGAGGCAGATGCTTTCCCCCTATCATCAGGGACCTCTGGGATACACAGCGTGCTGATGCAGGTGACATCTCCCTGACTGATCTGCAGCAGACTGACCCACTGAGCACCTTTCTACTGGGATATTCTCATATTGGTAAAGCCTTTTTCAGCGGGATTCTTTCAAGATACCTTGAAAGAGGTGCTGGATGTAAATATCGGCTACACAAATACAGATCTGACATCTAAGGCATAATTGTCCATCCATTTTACTTTACTGCTGCTCTTCTGGTCCTGAATCCTGAATGTGAGGAAATTAGGTAAAGAATGAATCAAATTCTTGGACCTGACAGAGAAATGGAAATAGTTCCTCGGTGAGACTCAGTAAGTGACTTCTGACTGGATGAAAGTTTCTGAACCTTGGTCTTTAACACACAGATGAACAAATAAGTATGTGCATAGTCATCCTACCACTGACTAGTTGTGAGGTAATAGCTACTTGATCTCTCTGGGACTCAGTTTCATCATCCATAAAGTGAGGCAGCT
This sequence comes from Redunca redunca, assembly GCA_006410935.1. Taxonomy (NCBI): domain Eukaryota; kingdom Metazoa; phylum Chordata; class Mammalia; order Artiodactyla; family Bovidae; genus Redunca; species Redunca redunca. Next base: position 182,454 of record SJYQ01092066.1, read on the forward strand.
GAATTTTTAAGTTAATGTTTTATTGTAAGAGCCTATGATGCCCTTGGGCCTCCCTGATAGGTCAGTTGGTAAAGAATCTGCCTATGATGCAGGAGACCCCGGTTCGATTCCTGGGTCAGGAAGAGCCACTGGAGAAGGGATAGGCTACTCACTTCAGTATTTCTGGGCTTCCCTGGTGGCTCAGCTGGTAAAGAATCCACCTGCAATGTGGGAGACCTGGGTTTGATCCCTGGATTGGGAAGATCCCCTGGAGAAGGGAAAGGCTACCCACTCCAGTATTCTGGCCTGGAGAATTCCATGAACTGTATAGTCCATGGGGTCCCAAAGAGTTGGACACGACTGAGAAACTTTCAGTTTGGATGATAGCAGACATGATGCCCTTTGATTCTCTGTTTCTCTTTCTATCTCTTGGATGTGTCATGGAGATTAGGCTTTGCAAGGCTGAGCTCCATTGCTTTACTGTTTCTGCAGGATGACAGTTCCAGTGCTATGAAGCATTGGTTTTGAAATTTATATTGAATTATTAATGAAATACCATTTGTAGAGAGTAAGCTAGAACATAGTGGGGAGGCCAAGAAGCATGAAGATCTCAAATAAGGAACATCCTATTGTTTTCTCTGCCAGTGACTGGGTGGCCACCAGAGATGAAGGACAGGGGCTTGGCAGTGTGTACCAGGAATGCCTGTCATGGGTCTTGGAAAACAGAGGCAGCTCAGTAGAAGGGGGTGATATATCTTCCTGACAAAGCTCCTGCCAGGAGAGAATGTACATAACTCAGCCCCAAGCCTTGCTATGAGCTCTGCCAAATCCGACAGGCAGGTAACAAAACACTGAAAAGAAAGTAATGTCAGTCCAGCCTAGCGACGACCAATACTGCACCTTAATTACTCTACCTAGTGACAAAAGCTATTTATCAAGCTTGAAATAAAGTGGTTTTAAAGTCAGAAATTTATGTGCCAGCCAGTCAGAGGCTGTAATTTTTGGGGCATTGGTTTAAAGGCACATAAACTTAAATGAAAACAAATTGGAGAGCTAAGTAACTATACATATGCCCAATAGCTCCCTTGGTTCTGTCTTTGGTTTTTCTGATTTCCACACCATGTCCCTGCACCCGTGTTTCTGGTCAATTACAGCATGTCATCTAAGCCAAGATCTTACCCAGGAACCAAAAGGAAGATGTTCTGTCTTTATTTATTCCATTTACTCAACAAATATTTATTGTATTTTGTGAGTACAGTAGAAAAGAAGGCTGAGGAAGCCTGGAGAAATTCATTTATTCAACAAGTATTTATTGAATACCTGCTATGTGCCAGATATTGACTGGGGAGCTAGGCATGGTGGTGGTGAACAAGACATCAGAGGCCTCTTCTCCCATGGAACTCACACACATATAAATGAGAACATAAATGACAGTGGTTGGAGGGAAGGATAGCAATGCTAGAAGAGACTGTAACGATCAGGGAGCAGAGCTCTAAATGGAGGGAGCGATCTTTGCAAAAGCAGTAGAGCAGGAATAAACTTCACTTGTATGGTAAATGGAGAAACAGGTCAGCATGACTGAAGAGGGAAGGAGTAGAAACAGAGAAGATCAGAGAAGTAGGTTGGGGCTAGATTGAGAAGGGCCTGTGGGTCAGGTGAGGAGTGTGGATTTTATTCTAAGTACAGTGTGAGCCACCGGAGAGTTTTAGGAAGGGAACAATGATCTGACCAACACTTTGTTGAGAGGGAAGGGGTGGAAAATATTTTTGCAATAGAAGAGACATTAATTACTTAACAGTTGTTTAATCAAAGAAGGGTTTATTGAATTTTCCTCACGTGCCACATGCGGATGACAGAACAATGAATTGGACACACCGTGTCCTCAAGATGCTTGAGGCACAGTGGTGAAGTTAAGTGTAAAAGAACAGCATGACAATAGTGAGCCTTCTTGGGCAAAGGTACCTGTAATCACTGCCACCGTTATTAACAGTACCTGGCTTCTTAAAGGAGGCTCTTCTGGATGTGACTTTTAAATACAAAAATCATATTGAGGGCAAAAGGAGAAGAGGGCAGTAGAGGGGTGAGATGGTTGGATGGCATCACTGACTCAATGGACATGAATCTGAGCAAACTCCAGGAGGTGGTGAAGGACAGGGACGCCTGGCATGCTGCAGTTCATGGGGTTACAAAGAGATGGACACCACTGAATGACTGAACAACAACATCAGCAGATGATGGACATGCCACTGGGTCTGCTCTCCTAGAGATAACACAAACAGTCTAAGAGGCACAGTGTAACAGTAAGTCATGAGACGGACTTCTCTTCTCTATGTAGCTGTAAGGGGCAAGTGTTCCCAGGAATCTGGGCTTCACTTCCTCGATAAGAAAGAGCTGAAATAATTGCTCTATAAAGTCCCCTCCAGTTTTATCTGTTTGTAACTTAGAGGATGCCTTACCTTGATCATTCATTTTAGACTGCTTTCTTGCCATAGTAATACAGAAGACTAACTTTGAACCCCAATTAAGCCAAACATTATTCCCTCACAAAAGAATTTCAGTCTTCTCATTAGTAGACCTGAACTGCACAAAATTGCACTCAGCTATGATTATATATTTTCAATTTCATCAAAGTATTCTTAGAAATTTGTTTTCTCTCTTGCATCTAAGTCCCTGCATCATTTCCTTGATGCTGCATCATGGCCTGAAAAGCTTACAGTGTTTATTCTTGGGCCCTTTATAAAAAAAGATCACTGATTCCTACTTTAAAGCTGGAATGTTGTGGAGCGGAGTTTCCTGGTTTGAGATCCCCAAAACCCCATTCCTGCCAGATGCTCAGTGGAGAAAATGATTCCCTGGTCCCTGACAAGTGCTGAAGTAAGAAACAAATCCATAACCACAATCAAATGAAGAAACAAACCCATTTCACTTTGTTTAATTCTGTGTTTCCAAATGTAAATGAAGTCAGACCTTTTATTAGGTAACAATCCTTAATTGCAGTTTAAACCCTGGACCTGAGCAGGTTCCCTCACCTACAGCTCCTGTGTTCTCCTGGCATGCACTTTTGATTTCACCCTGCCTGGCTGCGATGGCAGGGAAGGCTAACTATATTTCATGTTACATAGTCTTCCCCTTTTGCTGGACCAACTTTGCAGTAAACTGAGAAGCCACACCAGCTGAAATGATACTTCTTCCTTCCAGCCCTGGGAAAGGCCCTTTCTAAGGCTTCATGCTGCATGCCAGTTGGATCAGTTCAGCCTCAGGATGAGGATATACAAATCTATAGATGACGATGTTGTTGTTTAGTCATTCAGTCATGTCTGACTCTTTGTGACCTCATGGACTGTAGCCCACTAGGCTCCTCTGTCCATGGGATTTCCAGGCAAGAATACTGGAGTGGGTTGCCATTTCCTTCTCCAGGGGATCTTCCTGACCCAGGGTTTGAACCTGGATCTCCTGCATTACATTGCAAAGGCAGATTCTTTACCACTGAACCACCAGGGAAGCCCATAGATGATGTAAGACACATGAAATGGCTTTGCCTGTTTGTGGTGAGGAGTTTGAGTTAAGACATAAGTGCTCTCTTGCCTGTTTTCTCTTGTGACTAACAGCACTCTGTCCAGCTTATTATGATCCCTGAGTTACCCTGTAGGACAGCTACAACCAATATACAGCACCATGTGGCTCAGCCTATGTTGTGCAAGCCAGGCCTAGGCCCTGACTTCTCCCCACCCCCACCACAAGCATAACAATTTCAATAACAATAACTACCATCTCTTCTGAACCTGTGAACCCCCTGGGTGGGCTTTGGTGCTAACCTTTGGCTGTGGTCAGAGTGATTCATGTAGCATCTGCAGAGTCAAACTTATCAAGGAGATTTTATCAGCAGTTGTCCAGCAACTGAGGCATAGACATTGGTTAAATGAATGAGTAGGTGACTAAATTCTGTTCAGCTCTGGAGAGCTGCATCATGGTGGGCAGAGACTTGTGCAGTATAAGTGTTCTGGACTACTCTCTGTGCAAAGGATACTATATATAAGAGGAGATAGGCCAGGAAAATTGAATGGATGTGGGTTTGAGTCCTAGACCTACAACGAGGTAATGCATCACTTATATCAAGTTCTTTAACCTCTCTTGAGTGTTACTTGTCTCCCCTGTAAAATGGAGTAATAATACCTACCTTGCTGAATTCATGTGACGATGACGCTATAGACAGGAATTAACCTGAAGGCTAGCATGGATCTGGTACATGATAAAAACTCAATGGACTGCAGCCATGATTATGAGGTTATTAAGGATGGGAAGCATCATCAGCCATCACTCCATCAAGTCCCCTCATTCTATCAATGAGGAGACTTGGCCAGTACAGTGATTAGTGGGAGAACACAGGTTTCCCTAGTCCTAACTCAGTGCTCTGTGTAGCACATTTCTCTCTTCAGTCGTTAGTTAATTGCTGTGGGGAAAGACTTCATTCTGAGCTTGGATATTTCCTATAAATCTTGACTCTGCTTCGAGACCAATGGATGGGTGTCTGGCGTCTAGTGTGCATGGGTTTTACAGTTTGACTTTTTAAGCACAAAGCACATTGTCTTCCAGAAACAGGGCCTGTCTCTTGTTGGTACCTCTCATGTTGCCAGGCTAGAACTTGGGAACGTTAGGCTCACAGATGCCTCGGACACATGCCTGGGTGGCTTGATCATGCCTCGGGGCTTGGAGGAGATAAGACGCCCTAGAGCCAGGTGCTGCCTTGTTACCGTACACCTGGCTGGAGTGGAGTTGACTGGGGCTTGCTGGAGTGTTCAGAGGGACAACTGGAGGCAGCGCTGATGAACAGGGAGGAAGGACAGAAGTAGAAGCAGCAGAGGGAAGAGGAGGACCAAGCTCTTGCCATGGGTTGGAGGGAGCAATTGTTTTCCTAAAAAACCCCAGTGTTACACCTGGTGTCTAGATTCCTTCTCAGGCAGACCCATGGAAATCCCATTAAACATAATCTAGCAATTCCAGTCTTGGAATTTACCCAAAGGAAATGAAAATACTAACTCTAAAAGATATCTGCACCCCTAAATTTATTGCTGCATTTTTTGCAATTGCCAAGATGTGGAAGCAAGCTAAGTGTCCATGAATGGATATGTGCTTCAGTAGTAAAGAATCCACCTGCCAATGCAGGAGACGCAAGTTTGATCCCTGGATTGGGAAGATCCCTCGGAGGAAGAAACAGCAACTCACTCCAATATTCTTGCCCAGGAAATCCCATGGACAGAGGAGCCTGGCAGGGCACAGTTCATGGGGTCACAAAAGAGTTGGACGTGACTCAGCAACTAAACAACAACAACTGCACACATACACACACACATACATACACACAATGGAATGTTATTCAGCCATAAAAAAGTAAGAAGCCTTGATATTTGCAACATCATGGATGGAACTTGAGGGCACTATGCTAAGTGAAATAAGCCAGATAAAGAAAGGCAAATATCATATGATCTCATTTATATGTGGAATCTAAAAAAAACAGAGACAGAAAAGCCCCCAAACTCCCCCATTACAGAGAACAGGTTGGTGGTTGCCAGACTCAGGGCGAAAAGTGGTGGTCAAAAGTTACAAACTTCCAGTTATAAAATAAATTAGTCATGGGAATACAATGTAGTGACTATAGTTAATAATACTGTGTGTATATTTGAAAGTTGCTAAGACAGTAGATCTTAAAACTTCTCATCATGAGAAAAAGAATTTATAACTGTAGTGATGGATGTTAATTAGACTTATTGTGGTAATTATTTATAACATATACAAATATCAAATTATTATGTTATACACATGAAATAAATAAATATTACATGTCAATTATATCTCAATTAAAAAATTTCCACTAAACACATAAAGAATATGAACTATAGTACCCCACAACTGACTGTACTACTTGGGTTCCTGTGAATGTAACTGGGAATCTACTTATCCAACATTATCATAAAATGAGCTACCACTAATTATTTTACTATAAAAATACAAAAAATATGCCACAGAGTGTAAAATAAAGTCTCTTCCCTCACTCTGCCCCCAAAATAGTCCCACTTAGTTGAATTTTCTGCTGTTAACAGTTTCTTATGTATTTTTCAGATATTCATACTCTCTCTCTATATACATATATATAATGTGTATGTAGTATTAAAGTGAAGAAAGTGAAAGTATTAGTTGGTCATTCATGTCCAACTCTTTGTGACCCCATGGGCTGTAGCCTACTAGGCTCCTCTGTCCATGGGATTGTCCAGGCAAGAATACTGGAGTGGGTAGCCATTTCCTTCTCAAGGATATCTTCCTAGCCCAGGAATCAGACTCAAGTCTCCTGCATTGCAGGCAAATTCTTTACCATCTGAGCCACCAGGGAAGCCCATATATAGTATTGTTGTTGTTCAGTTGCTGAGTCGTGTCCGACTCTTTGTGACCCCATGGTCAGCAGCACGCCAGGCTTCCCTGTCCTTCACCATCTCCTGGAGCTTGTTCAAACTCATGTCCATTGAGTCAGTGATGCCATCCAACAATCTTGTCTTCTGTCATCCCCTTCTCCTCCTGCCTCAATCTTTCTGAGCATCAGGTCTTTTCTAATGCGTTGGCTCTTCACATCAGGTGGCCAAAGTATTGGAGCTTCAGCTTCAGCGTCAGTCCTTCCAATGAATATTCAGGATTGATTTCCTTTAGGATTGACTGGTTTGATCTTGCAGTCCGAGGGACTCTCAAGAGTCTTCTCCAACACCACAGTTCAAAAGCATCAGTTCTTTGGTATTCAGGCACTTTTATGGTCCAACTCTCAGATCTATACATGACTGCTGGAAAAACCATAGCTGTGACTTGACGGGCCTTTGTATAGTAGGTGCAAATTCCACAGGCATTGCAGAGGCACTGACATTCGATGTGCCACCCACTGAAGACGGTGATGACAGCTGGGTAACTCTCTGGGGGTGTGTGGGGAGAGCGCCAGACTGAGGGACCATGAAGTGCAGAGTCCTGGGTTGGGATTGTGCCTGGTACATTTGAGGAACAGCAAAGAGGCTGTGGGGCTGGAGTGGAGGTGACAAGAGGTGGACAATACACAAGGCTTCGTAGGTCCTGGTCGGGACTTGGACTTTAACTCTGAGTGAAATGAGCTCCTCAAGCAGAGGAATGATGTGACCTGACTTACAGGGAGAAATATTTAGAGGCTCTTATGTAATAATCCAGGTGAGAGATGACAGTAGCCTGAACCTTGGTGGTAGTGGAGTGGAAAAATGGTTGGATCCTAGACATGTTTTAGAGAAATACCTAAATAGAGTGATTTGCTGTTGACCTGGTGAGAATGAGCATGTAGGGCAGATTCCAGATGTGGTGGTGGAACAACTGGAAGGATGGGGTTTTAAATTTACCATGGAGCCAATATTCAGAACCAAATGTGCTGGGCCATGGGTCTCTGCTCCCTCCTTCACCTCTTGCCTCCTCGGCATCACATGGTCATCCATAACACTGTGATGTGATAGACTTCTGTGTTTCAAGTCAAGGAACAAAATTTCACAGTATTGCCTTCTATTAAGTTGGGGACTTTTTGGCCCAAATTGTTCCTAGTGTCTCAGATAGGTAAGGAATCTGCCTGTGATGCAGGAGACCTGGATTCGGTTCCTGGGTTGGGGAGATTCCCTGGAGAAGGGAATGGCAACCCATTCCAGTATTCTTGCCTGGACAATCCCATAGACAGAGGAACCTGGTGAGTTGCAGTCCATGGGGATCACAAGGGGCCGGACTGGGTGACTAACGCACACACGTATTTAAAAGATGCTTATTAGAACCCAGGTAATTCATCCCTGGAACTCTGGGCTCATTGGGAATGTCTGCACTAGCCTGTTACTCTGGAGTCCTGTACTCCTGCTTTTGATGACCATACCCTTGGTGCCCTCAGTTTTACTGTGCTTTCCTGTCTGTCAATTACTTTCTGTGTCTTATAATGAAAACACAGTGAAGATGAACATGCTATTTATAATCTTCTTCCTGGAGCTATTTCAATTAAAAGTTAATTAAATGTCTTCACATCATAATTTTAAAGTATTCTTTGAGTAATAGTGAGACTCTGTGAGAGCTGTAAGAATTCCCAAGTCTAAAATAAACTTATGCAAATACCTTTTCAAAATACCACTTTATGCACAGACAGCATTACTTAAACATGATTAGTGCTTTTATGTCTTTATTAATTTTATTAATTAAAATATTTAACAGGTGAGCTTGTGATTAGGGGTGCTCAATGAAAGCATTCTTTAAGTTTTGGATTATAGGTTGACCCTTGTGCTTTAGAGCTGTGGTGCTCACATTTGGGTGAAGTGAAGTCGCTCAGTTGTGTCCGACTCTTTGCGACCCCATGGACTGTAGCCTATCAGGCTCCTCCGTCCATGGGATTTTCCAGGCAAGAGTGCTGGAGTGGATTGCCATTTCCTTCTCCAGGGGATCTTCCTGATCCAGGAATTGGACCCGGGTTCCCCACATTGCAGGCAGACGCTTTACCGTCTGAGCCACCAGGGAAGCCCACATTTGGGTGGCTCTAGGGAAACACCTCAGGAGCTGATGAAGAAGACAGAGGCTCATTGGACTAGGGCCTGGGACTTGCCTATTTATATTGTCTCCCACATAATTCTGATACCCACCAAAGTGTGAGAACCACCGCTTTAGAATGTCAAGCTGCTTTAATGTTTCAGGTCAATGATTCTGCACTTGAAAAACTGGGGGGCAGATCTCTTGTGATCTGCCCAAGGGCACTCAGGTACTTTAGGCATGATATCTTCCTCCCCACATTCCAGAGTGTGAGCATGTTGTTTACAATGTGACTGAAATTGACACAGGCCCCCAAAACTTCATGCCTAGGCATATCTCATACACTGTTTCCTTTGAAAACAAGCTGTGGAATTCTAGAGTTCCATTGATATGACCTCAGGTATGTAGATTTATAGGCAATATATTGGCTTGTGCCAAAGCAAGACTCTCTTTTCTCTGCTCAGTTCATCTCCCACTGTGGCAGTGCTCTGTCTGTTTTCTGCCAGCGACCTCATGGTGGCTGTAAGCGGACGAGGCTTGTGTGGACCAATTCAGGATTGAGTCTTCCCAAACCAGTGGTGGCGGGGGGATGCTCATCTATAGCAGGGAGGATGGTGTTTCTGTAGGGTTTGGGCCTTTTAGGTCTATATCTTGTTTCTACTGTGGGCAAGAAAGATACTCTCGGGCTTCTCGATGATAGTAATGGTTAATGAGTGAAGGAGTGTTCCAAGTGCTTTATATGTATTATCTTAATTAATCCTCATAAATCCCACTGGTGCTAGTGCTTTGCTAAGTTGCTTCAGTCGTGTCCAACTGTGCCAACTATGGGCTATAGCCTGCCAGACTCCCCTGTCCATGGGATTCTCCAGGCAAGAGTACTAGAGTGGGTTTCTGTGTCCTCCTCCAGGGGAATCTTCCTGACCCAGGGATCGAACCCAAGTTTCTTACATCTCCTGCATTGGCAGCCAGATTCTTTATCACTAGTGCCACCTGGGAAGCACTGTAAGTCCCACAGAAAGTTTGATATTATTTCTATTTCAAGGAAAAGGAAATGGAAGTACAGAGAATTTGCCCATGGGCCACCTCAGCTAGTTGTGGACCCTGAGATCCAAAGCTAAGCCAGGCCGTCTGGCTTCAAACTTTGTTATTTTAACCATTCTGCTCTGCTATTTTCCAATCTGACAGTATTTATGTTCCTTCTTTCTGTTATGCTGGCCTAGGAGTCATCAGTATGAGTGACACAGAGATGGACACTCCAAAGGGCAGCCATGCAGGGTACTGAGGAACTCGGTGACAGACAGGACAGCAGGGAGCTCCTGGGCACCGTCCCTCACCTGCAGAACCAGAGCCAGCTGTGGATAGAGGTGGTGGTAGGGCTATACAGGGTAGCATTCAGCAGTAAGACTAAACTCACTCCTTACAGGTAACACCCATTCTGATTGGCAGTGCCATGGTACCCCTGGCATTGGGTGTTTTGAGTGTTGTTGCTGGTATATATCCTCCCCTAGAGCCATAACTGGCTTGGAGATAGCCCCTTTGATTATAATGGACCTTCTTCTAGTCCAGGAGAAGGAGAGGGCCAGCTGTCTACCAGGGCTGTTCAGATGCTGCTTGCAAATAGCAAACTAAAGGCCCCTGGGAAGCCCCTGGATAATGGGGTGGGGGTGGGGAATAGGTGGAGAATGGTAGAGGTGCAATGAATAGGATAGGTATCATGATCCACGGCAGGATTTATAACATTTGAGTAATATAAGGATTTATTTTCAAGGAAAAATACTACAGCATATTTCCAGTGGTAAAGGAAATTAGTCATATTATAGTATTACTTAAATATATTCAAACAAAACTAATTACAAATTCCTCATGGTTTTAGCTGTTGTGCAGCTATAAAACTGAAACATTTTAGTAAAACTAAATAAAAACAAAAGTACAATAGCAGTAATATTCCACTTAGTGGCACTGATTTAATGTGATGGATACTGTTGTTTTGCTGAAATAGCCACAACACATTATTAATACATGTACATGGCAGTGATGCTATAGGTTCTGTGGACATCGTGGCCTCCACTTCATGTGTCACGGGATGACTCAGTTATCCATTATCCAGCTCCACTTGTCTAGAGGAACAGCCATGTGGCTTTTGCTTGTACAGACGCAGTGATGTCCTTTGACCTCCATTGAGTGCAAGGACACCATTGGCCTCTGCCCAACTCCTTGGTGCCAACATGATCATGGTACCAAACCTGGATGCCAGTGTTGTATGGCTCTTCTTGGTGATAAAGGAATTGATTATACAGATGATAACGAATATACATGTTTTGATTTTTTTGTTGAGATGATTTGGGATTGCACTCCACTGAAACGTAAGCTGTCTTGAGAGCAGGGACTTTGATCTGCACTCTGCCATATTCTTGGTGCTGAGAGTAGTGCCAAGAATAGCTCTGTCCAATAGAAATATAATACAGCCCATAAATATGAGCCACATATGTAATTTAATATTTTCTAGCTGCTACACTTAAACTGAAAAGAACAGATGAAATTAACTTTGGGAATACATTTTATTTAACCCAGTATATTTTATATGTAGTAATGTCAACATATAATGAGCATAAAAATTGCTGATACAAGATTTTATATTTTTCTTTTTCTGTGAAGTCTTGTGTGTATTTTACATTTACAGTACATCTCAGACTAGCCATATTTCAAGTACTTGGTAGTCTCATGTACATGTAGCTAGAGGCTGTCGTGTTGGATGTACAGGTGTGGAAGATAATAGGTGCTCAATAAACATGTTTTTAAAAAGAATATTTCTTGATGAGTTAAAGAACTTTTAGACATTCAGGATACTGTTTTCAGAAATGCTGGTGCTCCCTCTTATGTTACAGTGAGGCGGGGGAGCAGAAGAAGATGGGGCTCTAGGTTTTTTGCCTCTGCCTTGAATGATTAAGACATCCTCCTATCTGGTCTCACTGCATCTAGCCTTGCTCCTGTAATTGTGCTCCTCAAGAGGACCAGAGGACTTTCTCCTAAAATGAAAAGCCCAACAAGTCACTCCCTTGTTTAAAAACACTCCAGTGGCTTCTCTTAGACCTTAAAGGCCGCGTTCCTTACCTTGGATTGCAAGGCCCTGGATGATCTGGCCCTAGCCCTTTTCTCCAGAGTACCCTCTTCTGCTGTCCTCCTTGAGCCCCCTGCTCCTGCCACACGGGGCTTCTCTCTCTCCTTTCACAAGGAAGGCAGGACATACCTTCCCCTTGTGTCTTTGTTCATGCCACTTCTTCTTCCTGTCACAGTCCTTCCTCCACGCTCCTTTCCCTGCTTATTTCCTGTATATCCATCAGGTACAGGTTAAAATGTCACTTCTTCCAGAAAGCCCTCCCTGAACCCGCTGTCCTGTCGGGCTCCCTGATTCCTGGTGCTCTGTACCAGTTGAACGTTCCTCCCTCTCGTTTCTCGGAGCTGTGCCCCCTGCCCTCTGAGACCTGGAATAACTTAGGAAAGAATACAACCAATATGGATGAGGGAGGCCTGGGAGACTTTACTGTTGTCGTAAAGTATGGCTAAAAGTCTTAGAACAAAAGGAGCAGACATTTCCTACCTGATAAAAATATGCACTGTGGGCAAGGCTTAAAGAAAATACAGAAATCCTATTTCTCATAGCAATCCCTTCCCTCTCCTCACTGCAAAGACCAGAGGATTTTTCTAGAGGAGCTCAGCCACCAAATGTAACCTTCCCTCCGTTGGGAGATGTTGGTTATTGGAAAACTTATGACTTGTCTGTCCTTGAGTGTTGAGGCTTCCTCCCAGGCCTTCCTCCTCCTCAATTAAAATGATTTCCATAGTAGTTATGCTTAGTGTCTGTATCAGCTAAACCAGTGATTCTGAACCAGAGGAGCATCTCAGAATCACTGGGGAGTTTTCCTAAAGTACAGCTGTCTAATACTCATCCTCCCCCAATTCCCCTCTAGACCGATGACTCAGACTCTCTCAGGATGGGGCCCAGGAATGCATATTGTGAACAGGCTTCTCAGCCAACTCCAATATTTAGTCTGTGGTTAAGAATCACTGAGCTGGAGTGCAAATCCCTGAGCTGGGATCCAAGAAAGCAAATAGTCTAAAACCAAAGCCATTTCAGGTTATAACGGGTGCTTTTTTTAATGAGGTGCTTTAGGGTCTAAGGGCAGTGACATTTCCTATTCCAGGAGAACAATCTGGGAGAACCATTAGCCAAGGCAGAAATGGCATCCCGTGGGGAAGGTGAAATAATGCCGTGCCTGAGTGATCAGGCTTTATTTGTTCCTTGTGCAGCTCATGATCTTAACTTTTTATTATTGCACAGCTGCCAGTTCAGTTTTACAATGCAAATAACAGTCTGACATGTTATGACACTTAGCATGTATTGTTCACTGTATCTATTAAGAGATGAAATAGTTTATTAAAAATTGTTCTCAAACCACATTCAAATGCACATTGATAAGCATGTTAATATAGTAAATCTGATATTCCATATTCCACTGGCCATGGGGCTGGAGACTGAGGATAAAACGTGGTGCTTCTGTGTTTGGGGACCCGGATTAAAGGAAGCCCACAGTGGTGGTTCTCACAGTATTTTTATTCATTCAGTAGCTACTTATTAAGGCCCTGTATCAGGGTCCTGTTTCTAGCAATAAAAGAAGATCCAAACCTCTGCCCTGTGGAGCTTAAGTTTTAGAGGAAGTGACAAAAACAAGCAAAATAAATAATTACTTACATTAACTATATAGTGATAGAGATATGGTAATTGCTATGGAGAACAATAAAGCCTGAAAGGAGGATAGGAATTACTGCATGTGGAATGTTTTTTGAAAAAATTATTTATTTTAATTGAAGGATAATTACAATGTTGTGATGGCCTCTGCCATACATCAGCATGAATCAGTCATAGGCATACCTGTGAGCCCTCCCTCCTGAGCACCCCTCCCCTCTCCCTCTCCTCCCCATCCCTCCAGGTGGCCACAGAGCACTGGCTTTGGGCTCCCTGTGTCATATATCAAACTCCCACTGGCTCTCTGTATTGTATATGTTTCAGCGCTGTTCTCTCAAATCATACCACCCTCTCCTTCTTCCACTTCTCCATCCAAAAATCTGTTCTTTATGTCTGTGTCTCCTCTGCTGCCCTGCATGTAGGACCACTGGTGCTATCTTTTTAGATTCCGGGAAAGTGAAAGTGAACCTCGGTCAGTCCTGTCTGACTCTTTGCGACCACATGGACTAGAGTCCGTGGAATTCTCCAGGCAAGAATTCCCTTCTTTTTCTTCTTCAGGGTGTCTCCCCAACCCAGGGATCGAACCCAGATCTCCCACATTGCAGGTGGATTCTTCACCACCTGAGCCACAAGGGAAGTCCTTAGATTCCATATATGTATATAATCTTTGTCTTTATCTTTCTGACTTACTTCACTCTATATAATAGACTCTAGGTTCATCCACCTCATTAGAACTGACTCAAATGCATTCCATTATGTATGTACCACAACTTCCTTATCCAGTCATCTGCCAGTGGAGATCTAGATTGCGTCCATGTCCAAGCTATTATAAATAGTGCTGCAATTGGTGTGTGTGGAATGTTGATGGACATAGGTGGTGGTGGTGGTGGTGATATTTGAGCACAGACCTGAAGGAGAAAAGGGGATGAACTATGCAGGTATCTGGGAGTAAAGTGTTCCATGTGGTACAGTAAGTGCAAAGGCCCTAAGACAGGCAGCAGCATATTTAGAGTGTCTTCAGAGTCACTAAACAGTGAGGCTGGTGTGGAGGGAAAAGGGAAAGCAGGTAGGAAATGAGGTTAGGGAGGTAACAAGGGGCTGCAGCAAGGAGTTTCACTCTTACTCTGAATGAGGGGAAAAGCCAGTACTGGTTTTTGAGCTGACGTGTAGAAGAGACAACTTAATTTCAGTAGGATCGCTCTGGTGGTGGATGGAAACTACCCTCTAGGAAGCAGGGTGAAGCAGGAAGAACCTTTAAGAAGCTGTTGCAGTATCCCAGGTGGGTGAAAGAAGTGGCTTGAATCAGTGTGGAAAAAGCAGAAGTGAGAGAAGGGGTTAGATTCTCGACATGTTTTGGAGGAAGAGCAAGCGAGATTTGCTGAGCGTGAATGTCAGAGAGAAAAAAAAGAATTAAGGATGAGACAGACCTGTGACATGCTTGCACCGGGAGAGATGGAATGGCAGTTCACTGAGATGAGAAAGCTCATGGGGAAGCAGGGCAGGACAGTGCTCAGAAATTCAGGAACTTGTTTTAGACCAGTTTACAAAAGCAAGTGGTTCCCTTGTAGCACTGAGCTTGCTACTGTACACGGTTGCTGCTTCTGAAGTCTTAATGCTTCTTGTCTCCTTACTAGCTCATGTCAAGTGGCAACTTTTATTGGTCATATGCTTGTGAGAAAGGAATTAGGATGCTCCCAAGTTTTGTTTCCTGATCTACAATTATTCCTTAAAAAGAAAACTTCTTTTAACAAAGTTTTCTTTAAATGTTATAGGATTAATTTCTTAGCTCCTAATTTGACTCTTTTCTGTGTGTCTGATTAAATAATTCATCTTCCTTTTCAGAATTTCTGCTTCCAAGGAGCTGGATTAATTTCTCTCTTAAGTTGTTCCTTTTTAAAGAGAGTGACCCCACTCATCTTTCTAAGTTGTGAGAAACAGATTCACTCATGTTCCCCTTAGTGGTAAGAATTCATGGTAAAGATTCTGTGAAGTCCTTTCTGGGAATAAGGATTGGGGTGGGATTTTTTCTTGCTTGATTCATTATTATATTTTTTGCATCTGTATATATATCATAGAAAGAATGTAAGATTGCAGTTGAGTAAGTATATAAAATATAAACAAATATGTGGGCTCATAGTGACACTAAAAATGAAATAAAACTCACTGGTCACCATTGAAGGTTGCTAAGGTACCACATCAATATTTTGAAAACAATAAAATAATAAAACCAATCTAGCAATTATCTGTTTTCCTTGTATACTGTATTTGAATTTAATCAATTATTAAGGATTTGTTAAGGATTCCTTGTAGAAGAATTTCAGAGAAAATGAAGAAGGAATTACGAAACCATAAATAAATGGATCTAGGCCATGTTCATCAGTGGGTGGTAAAACCATCATGGGAAAGGCAGATGTGGAACTTCATGATGGATGGGCCAGGCTGACAACACCTGAACCCACTGATCCGGCAATTTCAGCATGGCTCGAGGTTGGACACTTAAGGGGATAGGTGCCTAGGGGTTCACTGTCATACTCTATTTTTGTGATGTTTGAAACTTTTCATAGTAATACAGTTTTAAAAGACAAAAATATGTTTATATTATGCACACACAACATTTTGAACTACAAATAAGATTATATTTTCTATATTGCTCTGCACTTATCCACTAAACTGATTTTCTGTGGGTTCAATATTGTTCAACTTAACTGGTCTCTGTAAGGAGATCCAACCAGTCCATTCTGAAGGAGATCAGCCCTGGGATTTCTTTGGAGGGAATGATGCTGAAGCTGGAACTCCAGTACTTTGGCCACCTCATGCAAAGAGTTGATTCATTGGAAAAGACTCTGGTGCTGGGAGGGACTGGGGGCAGGAGGAGAAGGGGGCGACAGAGGATGAGATGGCTGGATGGCATCACTGACTCGATGGACGTGAGTCTGAGTGAACTCCGGGAGTTGGTGATGAACAGGGAGGTCTGGCATGCTGTGATTCATGGGGTCGCAAAGAGTCGGACACGACTGAAATGAACTGAACTGAACTGAGACTTTCATATAGGGTAACTTTGCTGAGAGCTTTTATTTATCAGGACTGGTAGTGAGTATAGGAGATCAGTGATCAAGGACAAGCAAGCACTTTTCTTCCAAGACAGGCTTGCAAAGTGTACTGGCAGGGACCTCTTGAATCCTAAGAGATAAAAAAAAGAAACTTTAGGTGAGAAGTGTCAAGGAAGCAGAAGTATTTGAAGCTGTTTTCCTGAGCAGAGAAGGGATTCACAGACTGTCCACACTGCCATTTGGCGTCTTTAACCTTGGAGCAGCGTGGAGGGTGGTGGGGGGTGGGGGCTGCTTCCTGACCGTGGGTTGGAAGCCTCCTCCTCTGTATCTCCAACTGTGCTGGCAGTCAAGTCAGCTTCAGCCTCTTTCCCCTGGGTTCCAGAACTCTAACCTCAGCAGTTCTTCCTGGAGAGTTTGAGTCTTTAGGTCTGCTCCCTGACATCCCAGAGTGTATAACTGTAGCCAGACACACGGTGCTTCAGCAGTGGCCAGATATCTCAAGAGGCTGCTCTGCTGAGACGGGTAAATAGGGAGAGCAGCCTGGTGTGTGTCGACAGAGCATAAACTTTGGAGTTAGATACAGATTTGAATGGTGGTTCTTCATCAGCTGTGTGTCTGTGGGCAAACCACTTAATCTCTCTGTGCGGCATTTCACTCCTTTGTAAAATGCTAACAAAATTCCTGCTTTCTGTGGCTATGATAGGGCTCTGTGATGCTGTATAAATTAAGCCCATGACAGTGCCTGACACTTGACAGATAGTTTAGGAATGTTCCGTCTCGATTTCTCTATTCTAAGACTAGAGTCTTAGAAGCTGTGCTACAGAGATTGGAGTTTAGGAGGTGAAAGTGAGGGATCCTGGTTGGGTGGGCCTCTGAGCGTCTGGGCTCTGTGGACTGAAAGCTGGTTTCTGAAACTGACAGGATCCAGGGTGAGGCTTCTCAGAGCTGAGGACCCTGCTTCCAGGAGGCACAGTTATTTACCACTGTTTGCCATCCTGCTGGCATCACTGTGTTTGTCTGTCTGAGCCAGGGAGCTCCAGGATGTTAGGGCCTGCAAGTCGCTTGCTGTCTGTGCTATCCTTCGATGCCTCATGTACCACAGGGACTTTGTACTGATCCATACATGAGTGAATTAGTGTTCATGAAGATATTTGAGCAAATACAAGTCAGAAAAAGGAACACTCACCCTTATCCTAATCCCCCATTACTAACATTATGGGTTTTTTATCCTTTCACTCCTTACACTTATAATTTACATAACTGGGATCATATGGTTTGATAATCTGCTTTGTGAAAATGTTTTCACCATTAAAAAACTTTGTGTATGCTTTCCTATAAAATAATTTTAATGACTACATAATACTCTTTGTATGTGCATACTATGATTTTTATAATGAATGAATTCCTTGTCTTTAGACATTTAGGCAGTTTGTGCAGTATTTTCCCTGGTGGCTCAGAGGTTAAAGCATCTGCCTCTGATGTGGGAGACCTGGGTTTGATCCCTGGGTTAGGAAGATCCTCTGGAGAAGGAAATGGTAACCCACTCCAGTATTCTTGCCTGGAGAATCCCATGGACGTAGAAGCCTGGTAGGCTGCAGTCCACAGGGTCGCAAAGAGTTGGACACAACTGAGCGAAACTCCTCCTCCTAGCCAATATAAACAGCATTGTAATCTTCTTTAAAATTTTTTTATTTGCTTATTTTTGGCTATGTTGGGTCTTCTTGGCATTGTAATGAACATCCTTGCTGCTACAATCCTTGACCAAATAACTGATTGTTGTTGTTTAGTTGCTAAGTCATGTCCGATGCTTTGTGACCCCATGGACTGCAGCACGCCAGGCTTCCCTGTCCTTCACCATGTCCTGGAGTTTGCTCAAACATATATCCATTGAGTTGGTGATGCCATCCAACCATCTCATCCATTGTCGCCCCCTTCTGCTCCTGCCTTCAATGTTTCCCAGCATCAAAGTGTTTTCTAGTGAGTTCGCTCTTAGCATCATGTAGCCGAAGTATTGGAGCTTCAGCTTCAGCATCAGTCCTTCCAGTGAATATTAAGCTTTTCCATTTGAATATCAGTTTTATTTTACTCTTTTTTTTTTTTGAGATGATTGTAGACTCACATGCAGTTGTAAGAAATAATAAAGACAGATCCTTCAGACCCTTCAGCCAGTATCCCCCAGTAGTAGGACAGTGTATTGTATTTCTGCAGAATAACATCATAATCAGGACATTGACACCGATACAACGCCTCAATGCCTATTTTAAGGTTTTTAGTTTGCCTTGCCTGACAGATGTTGCAGACACTACTGGAAGCTCTAGGTTTGCATTTCAAGCAAGTTTCTTTCTTCTTCAGTCAGCCACCCTCTTCTGCATTTCCGCTGCCTCTCCTAGGTAGCCGGTCATTATGGCACTATCCTAGCTGTCTCTGTGCAGGTGTGTGCACTCTAGATTCTTGGAATTCCAAGCACTGATGTTCCTTAGAGCCCCTGTGAAATAAGGTCAGAGACTACTTCTTCTCCTATCAATCTGTAGCCATCTCTTGGTTTCTACTCCAAATACCAGTGTAGGTAACAGCAGGGTATCAGAGCTGGCAGGAATAATAGATACAGTCTGCTGTCCATCAAATTCACTAATTAAGGTTACATTCCTTTGTTCTTATTTCAGATTCTGTGTGGTCACATTTTATATACATATGATAGTGTATCTATGTTATATTAAGAAAATCTCACCTTACACACAAGTGAAATAGCACAAATTTCAAATAAAAAATATCAAGAATTGTGTAATTTCAAAAATAACATGCAGCTTGAGTGGAATAGTCACTGTGCTTACCTTTTGCTTCACCTTTTGCTTTAGCCCTGTGAAGGGACACACCCAGCACAGTTTGTCAGAACAGGAACTTCTGCAAGTGATGTTGGTGACTGTTGTGCCTTTTTATCTGAAAAGGCACTGTTATAATTGAGTCTCTTTTTGTAATTGTAAAATAATGTCATACATGTATTTATTGGTGTCTTGGACAGATGCTGGTGCTAGTTCTGAAAATGTGTCTGAAAACCAGTAACTAGAAAGGAAGGGAGATGTGATAAAACTATTGAGACAAGCATGTACTATGATACTTTGCTTTTAATTTCAGGGACAGCATTTCCTGAAATATTATAGATAATGCCAAGGAAATAAAAGGCTGCATTAAAGGGAAATATGCTACAATGGTTGTAGATTTATGTGCTAGCATCTTCATACATTATATTTATTCCAATGGGAAAATTAGTCGTGAATTATGCAAGTTTTGATTTATGTGAGATCTTGACTAATTTATCCCTTACATAAAATGCATCACCCTATAGTACTGAATTTACTTTGTTCATGATTCACATGGTGTGTACATTTAAGATGGGAGTTTGAAACTTCTTAGTCCTAGTGAAAATGAATTTCTTCTTTATTTTTACAACTTATGAAATTTTTAAGTCAGTTGTTTGAAATTCAAGGATACATTTCTCAAAGAAACAGTCATTACATAGGGGCTCACATTTGTTGATTACCTACTATATATGTGTTGGTGCTTTACATATTCTTTCTATTGGTGCTTCAGTACAGTCCTTTCAACAACTCTGATATTCACCATCCTGAATTTATAGAAGAGGCTTCTAAGAATCAGAGGTGAAGAAATAGGTCCCACAAAGATGAGGCTAGGATTCAAATATACATATGTCTGATGAATATTTGATGTATACCCAAAACCTGTGTTTTGTCTGGGAGCCCATGGACTCTTGAGAAGTCAGTGTATGTTCGAAAAAATTATAGGCAAAATTTTGTTGACCTGTGTATTCATTTTTCTGTGCAGAAGGCTCATGGCTTTCATCAAACATACAAGGGGTTTGTTAATCCCTTCTAGTGTTAAATGCCCCAGAACCACACCAAAATCCCTCCTAAATGACCCACAGAGCCTTTTTTAACCCTCACCACATACTAATCTTTGCAGTCAGCTATTTTAGGTATTAATTAAACATTGATGTCTTTGGGGAAACATTTCACAGTATGCAGTGAAACAGTGTTTCTCTCTGCCCCATACTTCCTTTCAGACGGTGGGGTGAAATCTCATGGCTGCAGGACAAAACTCATGATAAGCCTTGAACCCCTTTTGCTCCTTGGGTTTCTAAGGGATCCCAGACCTGTCCTCCACATTTTGTTGGGCATCCATGCAAATGTACAAGACCACTAAAACAAGAGTCCATCTGATTTCCTATTTGTTTCTCTCGTGTGGCATTTTTTTTTTCACACATCAGTTCAGTTCAGTCCAGTCGCTCAGTCGTGTCTGACTCTTTGCAACCCCATGAACTGCAGCATACCAGGTCTCCCTGTCCATCACCAACTCCCGGAGTTCACCCAAACTCATGTCCATTGAGTCGATGATGCCATCCAACCATCTCATCCTCTGTCTTCCCCTTCTCCTCCTGCCCTCAATCTTTCCCAGAATCAGGGTCTTTTCAAATGAGTCAGCTCTTTGCATCAGGTGGCCAAAGTATTGGAGTTTCAGCTTCAACATCAGTCCTTCCAACGAAAACCCAGGACTGATCTCCTTTAGGAAGGACTGGTTGGATCTCCTTACAGTCCAAGGGACTCTCAAGAGTCTTCTCCAACACCACAGTTCAAAAGCATCAATTCTTCAGCACTCAGCTTTCTTTATAGTCCAGCTCTCACATCCCTACATGACCACTGGAAAAACCATAGCCTTGACTAGATGGACCTTTGTTGGCCAAGTAATGTCTGCTTTTTAATATGCTGTCTAGGTTGGTCATAACTTTCCTTGCAAGGAGTAAGCGTTTTTTAATTTCATGGTTGCAGTCATTATTGCAGTGATTTTGGAGCCCAGAAAAATAAAGTCTGCCACTGTTTCCCTATCTATTTGCCATGAAGTGATGGAACTGGATGCCATGATGTTAGTTTTTTGAATGTTGAGCTTTAAGCCAACTTTTTCACTCTCGTCTTTCACTTTCAAGAGGCTCTTTAGTTCTTCTTCACTTTCTGCTGTAAGGGTGGTGTCATCTGCATATCTGAGGTTATTGCTGTTTCTCCCGGCAATCTTGATTCCAGCTTGTGCTTCCTCCAGCCTAGCGTTTCTCATGATGTACTCTGCATATAAGTTAAATAAGCAGGGTGACAATATACAGCCTTGATGTACTCCTTTTCCTATTTGGATCCAGTCTGTTGTTCTTCACACGTCATGTTGTCTTAAAATGGTCATATTTATGCTTTATCTTCCCATTCAGTTACAAGTCTTCTGAAAGCAGGAGCATGTTTTGTTTATCTTGGGGTTTCCCAAGTGCCCTGGATCATGTGTGACAGAGACAGAAAAGCACTGAAAGTGTCAGATTCACAGGAATTTTTCTGTCCACATCCTGCTTTGCATGGAGTCTTTGACTAATACGGTGGCTCCTGGCCTTTGTGGGCTGGCTGTGGTAATGGAGCAGGGGAAGGAGCAGAATAGCAATGGTGGAGTAGCAGATCAACTTCAACTACCCATGGGAAAAAAAGGAAACAGCCAAGGGGCTAGAAGAAAGGTAGGGCTGAGAAGAAGTGAAGCTGAAGTTCAGTGTAGGCTTATTTGAAAGGAGAGTGAGGCAATGGGAGCTGCTCTGACAAGGGATGCTCTGGGGAGAGAGATAGTAAAGAAGATTGTGGAGAATTATTCTATGAACCTGTGTATCCTCCCCCTTCCATCCCCATGCTTCTATCCAACCCCCCAAATCCCATGGATCTTCAAGTCTTTGGGGACTATGCTTACTGTTATTTTTCATTGTGTAGCCAGGTTCATGCTGGTGGGAGACATGTAGATTTGTCAATTACACATCTCTCTTAAGAGTGCAGTAAATATAGAACAGTTGAGCAAATTGACTAGGTCGGGTTTTAGTAGAAATGCTTGCATGTTTTTTTTTTTTCCCCCAAATTTCAAAATTTAATTATAGGGACATCCCTGGTGGTCCAGTGGTTAGGACTTTGCCTTGCAATGCAGGGGACATGGGGTCGATCCCTGGTCAGGGAACTAAGATCCCACATGACTTGAGGCCAAAAGAACCAAAACATAAAGCAGAAGCAATGTTGTAACAAATTCAATAAAGATTTTATAAATGATCCACATCAAAAAAATCTTTAGAAAACTTAATTGTAGGACATAGCATTTTCATACAATTTAAATGATGTTGAAGTATGTATAAAAACAAAGCTTCCTTTACCCTTCACGTCCCCCTCTCCTTTTCCCATCCCACATAGCCTCTGCTAATAATTTGGATTTGCTTATCAAACCTCTTTATGCAATATTTGTCTATGGCCAAAGCCTCGCAGAGTTAGGAGAAGGAAAAATTCTCTTCTGGTAGTGTGAAGTCTAAATTGTGATAGCTATAGAATTTCTTCACCCAGTTTGATCAGAAAATGTAAGTGCTTCTTCCACTTGTATTTCCCTTGCAGGAAACCGTCTGCGTGAGTAGGTCTGAAATTCAGAGGGTGTGAACACAGAACATCCTGTAAGGAAATCTCTTAAATCTTTGTTGCCCTCTCCTGACCACATAGAAATTGCCTTTCCCTCTGCCATTCATTTGGATAAGCTACAGCTGCTCTTATGGCTGTTTTTTCTTCCTTTTTTTTTTTTTGTTTGACAGTGTCCTTTCAGTCAGAGCATCTTAGCAAATGCTTTGCTGTGCTAAGCTTCCCAAGGCCATGTCAAATAAAGCACCAGGAACATCGGAAATAAAAACAGCATCTGTCACAGTGTTGAGGCTGGCTGTAAATAAACACGTTCGTGAAGTTTACAAACCATGGTTGACACTCATAAGGGGCTGCCCACATACTGGGGTGCAGACTTCCTTACCAAGTGACACTCTTTGTAGATGCCTAGCACTGTCCCTGAGGCCTTTATGGAAGCGCTCGTCTGTGCTCTCGTCTTGTTTCAGCTCACTGCCTACATCCTGGTGGGGTCTTACTCTGTGTCCTTGCCTTTGGTCCATTGAGTCTGCTGTGTCTTCCTGGAATGCTCTTACCCTACTCTCATGCCCTTTTTGCAGGGGCCTAGCTTAATGTAATTCCCTCAGATCCCCCACATCAGGTTTATCTGCCTTTCCTATCTCTATGAAGTATTTTGTACTTCATCCAACACTTAACACTTAGAGCTTCTTGGGTGCTGTCTCTTTTCCTTCCTAGGTGGCAGCCTTCTGGAGAGTCAGGACTGTGCCTGTCTCCATCCCAGCTGTATCACCATTGTCTTGCCCAGAGCTTGACACAGAGAAGGTGCTCAATAAATAACTTATCAAGTCATGGAATGAGGTTAAGAACAAGGTTTTCTAAACTTAGTTAATCAGAGTCACCAGGAGAAACTTGGTTGCAGTACATATTTTGGGTTCCTTTACTGTGGAGATTCTGATAGCAAGTCTAGGGTTGGCTCCAGAAATGTGTGTTGTTTTAAGCACTAAGTTTGTAGTAATTTGTTATGCAGCACAGAAAACTTAGCATAGTTAATAATTGATGGAATGATGCTATGCAACAAACCACCCCAAAATTCAGTGCAAATTTGTGATGATAAGCATTTATTCTGATGCTCTCATTCTCATGCTGAGGTGTAGTGTGGCATGGCTAATGTAGGCTGGGCTCAGCTGCTCACTATGGATTATGCTAAGGTCTACTCCACATATGTTGGGCTGAGGGGCAGCAGTTTCTCCTAATGGTGATCCACTGGTGCTCAGGAACCAAGTCAAAATGTACAAATTCATCTAATGCCTATACTTGTGTCACATCCTTAACATTTCATTGACCAAAGCCAGTCACATGGCTTTCCAACATTTTCCTTTTCAATGGAAAATGAATTATTTTTCTGATCAATAATAAAAAATATAAAAATTTGTCTGGCCTCTTTGTTTTGTTTACAGTGCCCTCATATATACTAGCTCATTCTAGTCTCCCTAAAATCTTATGAAGAAGGCAGAACTTTTTTAAAAATTTCATTTTGAGTTGAGGAGAGAAGGGCTCAGATTGGTTAACTGAGATTCTATCAATTGGATGGTTTCTGTCAGAGCTGTGACTATAAGGAAAGTCCTTTCCACTGCTCATCTAATGGTCTTCCCATGGCAGGGGTTTTCCCGGATATAGTCAATCTCTGTTAATAGTGCATTGCAACACTGTTAAGTGTTTTAAGAACCATGCAAGTATCTAAGCCATTCTGAATGGTCACTCCCCTGAGTACCCTGCTCCCTCATTCCAGGCCTCTGTGCTGGTCATGCCCTTGTGTGTAATGGTTTTCCTTGCTCCTCCCGAATCACAGGGCCCCATAACCTAACCCCTCTACTTACTGTTCAGGTCTCTGATCTCAGCTTAAACTTCAAGAATCCTTCCTTGGCTTGGGCTCTTTCTGTCTTCTCTCGTCATGCCCTGAACTTCTCTCTATTGTAGCAGTTCACTCACTGCATTGGTTGCCTACCTGCCCCTTGGACCGTCCAGTGCCCTAAAGACGGTAGCTAAGCTGTGCCTCCTTTTCCCTGCCGTGCACTGCAGCACCTGGAGCATAGTAGACAGCAGTGTTTGTTTATTGATTGACTAATGTTTTCTGCTGGTGGCCTCAAAAGTCACAGATGCTACTATTTATCTGTGAGTGACACCCTGCTCTAATGCTTTTATCTTCTTGTTTTACTTACTTTGCATAATCTGTCTTTGTCCCCCCTCCCAATTATTAAATAAAACCTGGATAATTTTTAAAAGTAAATGGGCCCAACTAGCAATTTTTAAATAACTGTGAAGTCTCCTTGACAAAAATAGGATGGTGATGGGTGTGGCATGAAAGTTCAGTCATCCTGCTTCTTGGCAAAATCGTGGAGACATTTAGATATTTAGACTCCCCACTTTCAATAGCACTGTGGAAAGTCACAGTGCTTTTGAGAGGAGATTGACAAGATCAAATGAGTATTCTGGGGAGTTCTAAGTGGATGAGCAAAGGTGAATGAGGGATACCCAGGAGGAACTGCTATCCTACTGAGAAATCCATGGTACCTGTGGTAGGAAAGGAGAGGAGAGATAAATTCTGGTACTGTGTGTTAAGTCACTTCAGTCATGTCTGACTCTTTGTGACCCCATGGACAGTAGCCCACCAGCCTCCTCTGTCCATGGGGATTCTCCAGGCAAGAATACTGGAGTGGGTTGCCATGCCTTCCTCTAGGGGATCTTCCTGATCCAGGGATTGAACCTGCGTTTCTTAAGTCTCCTGCACTGGCAGGTGGGTTCTTTACCACTCGGGCCACCTGGGAAGCTCTAGAGAGATTCTAGGAGTAATGAAACACACTTACGGGAGATTGGTGACTTTGGGGCAGAGATGTGAGATTCCTGCCTGCCTGAGGTATTTTGGGTTCTGCTCAAAACTACGAAGCCCAGTGCAAATCTGTGACCTAAAGAGGACAGCCCTCATGTGTAATGCAAACAGAATAGCCTTTGGAGTCAGAGATGAGTTACTTAACCTCTGTGAATTTCAGAATACACAATGAGGAAATAAAAATGTCCCTCAAAATCAAATGAGACTGATATGTAAATATGATCAATGGTTGGCAACCACCGTTAAACATTCTGCACTGTAACCACCCCAACTTGTTTGTATCTTATCCCTCAGGGGTGAAATTGCCATCCTCCCTGACCACTCCCACCTGAAGTGGTTCCTGCCTTAATGCTTGGAGCATTATTATCTGTATCTGGCACATGGTGTCTTTTAAATTTGGTTTGTTTTGCTTTGTCTTCAGGAGCTGATTGAATTGATCATACTCCTCACACTCGATGGATTGGCCCAAGCGAGACATTCTCTTGCTTTATTCCTTTTTATGCCTCTCTACCCCTCCAGCAAACCACTTCGGTGTGTTTTAGTGTATGTCTTTTTGTTCATATGTATGCTTGCAGGATGTCTCTTGTGGTTCTGTGAACATATATTTTAATTTGCATAAGTGATACCGTGTTCTACATCTCATTCTGTTTCTTTCCTTTTCCTTAGGACTGAATTTTAATGCTCCATTCCTGTTGCTCTGGTGTGCTTCTAATTCATCACATTGACAGCTGCATACTATTCCATGCTGGGCATCCCTCACATTTTACTTATGCATTTTTCTGATGTCAGACCCCAGGGTGGCTCCAGTTCCCTTTGTCACAAGTGATGCTGTGATGAACATCCTTAAGTGTGTCCCTTTATGGCATTGGTTTTCAACTGGGGATGATTTTGCGTCTCCAGGGATATTTAGCAATTTCTGGAGACACACTTAGTTCTGATAAGTGGTGGAAGATGCTACTGGCCTCTGGTCGGTAGTGCTGTTAAACATCCTTCAATAACAGAACAGTTCCCCAAGCAAATACAGAGTCCCAGCTGTCAGTAGTGCCGAGGCTGACAAACTACCTTATGGTCACCAGAAAGGATTTCTTAGGGCAAATCCCAAGCGTGGGCTTGTGAGTCGTGGTGTATGTATATTCTCAGTTTGAGCAGGTGGAAACAGATCAGGGTTCCTGCACAGGACTTCAACACCTCACATCACTGCCAGTACTTGGGTTACCCAGCTTTTGATTTTTCCAAACCTAATATATATAAAATGAGATTTGTTGCTGTTTTAATTTTTCTGATTATTAAAGAATTAGCAACACTTCTTGGGAGGCCAGAAGAACACATAATTGAGAAGCTAGGAACCTGCCGTTTTGCCTTTTATGAAATTTTTACCAATTACCTGGTCTCTCTGAGCATCAGTTTTCTTATTGATAAAATCTGGAATGAAAATAGTAACCTACTTATAGAGTTATTGTTTTCCCATTATTATCTCATCATCATAATAAATGAGACAATAAAAATTAAGCTTTGCCTGGCACGTAGTTAGCACTAAATGAAAGTGCTATTTTAATGATAATATAATATGATACCTTTCTTATTTAAATTATATACCTCCCAGTAGTTTGCACATAAAAGTGCTTCATGCGGTGTCATTGAGTAAAGAGCCAAAGGCTGCAGGAAGAAGGGATAAGGGGAGGAGGAACAGGTACTCTTATAACCTGGCCCACCTTCGAGCTGATGATTTATCGCTCCCACAGATGTTGTAAATCTCAGGGCAGCCAAATTCAAGGCTGCAAAAGACAACTCCATTCCTCTCATTTTCTGATGATGCACAGTTGCAAAGACAAGAGTCTACATCTTAAGGGCACTTTCTATTTATTAAATAAATGCCTACCAAGCTCCATGCATGTCACATACAGATATATCATTCCATTCTCATGACTGCCCTGTAAGGTAGATCTTTTTATCCCCATTTCACTGGAGCTTAGGTGATCCGCCCAAGTCACCTCACTTCTTAAGTAGTGAAGGATTTTATCTGGGGGACTTCTGGAGTCCACCTGTTCCCTCTAGTTGAATTTAGGTGAGCTCTCAGAGAATATATGTTTTCTTAAAACATTTTTTATTGGAGTAGAGTTGATTTACAACATTATGTTCATTTCTGCTGTATGGCAAAGTGATTGTTATACATATTTCCATTCTTTTTTAGGTTCTTTTCTTATATAGGCCATTACAGAGTATTTAGTGAGTTCCCTGTGCCTTACAGTAGTCCTTATTAATTATCTATGTTTTATATATAGTAGTGTGTATATTGGAGAAGGAAACAGCAACCCACTCCATTATTCTTGCTTGGAAAATCCCATGGACAGAGGAGCGAGGTGGTTTATAGTCCATGGGGTTGTGAGAGTTAGGCCCAACTGAGCAACTAAACCACCACAGTGTATGTATGTCCATCCCAATCTCCCATTTTATCCCTCCCACCAATCTCCTGGTAACCATGTTGGTTTTCTACATCTGTGACTCCAGAAAACATACTTTAGATGTGCAGTGCCTTCGGGAGTCCAACAGCTCATGTTCTCTCATTTATTCACAGAGTCATCAGATGTGTCTGACTGTATGCAGGGGGTCTCTGGGGAACCTTGTACACTGAAGCAAAGGTGTGAGAATTTCTGAGTGTTGTGTTACAGGTTCCTCTAATGGCTCCAGGCAAACAAAATACAACATGATGTGTACTGGAGGCAGTGTTCTAATTCTGCTGTGGTTTGTGCAGCTAGGCAAATGATCTCTGAGCTGGGTCATGAAGCATCTCAGGCTCAATGCAAATGCCATAAGCAGTGTAGAAATTGAGCTGAATACTGTGCCCGATTTGTACCCCTGATCTTCGAGTTCTCTTCACAATTGGATGTACAGAACACCTTCATAATTCTGGTGGTCTGATGGAAATACTGTTTGCCTGATCTCCATAAAAATTGACTTCAGGAAAGGTTAATTCTGGGCTATAAAAGGACTAAATCTTTTCCTTAACAAGCTTATTTCCTGCCTAACAAATATAATGAGCTAATTAATAAACATGAGCTCAATTTGGCCACTCTTCTGAAGCCAGACAGTCTGATTTTTACTTCTGAGAAGCACAAAAGGACAAGGAGAGCTTCATTATTAAGTGCTAAGTGGAGTCACCTTCCTTTGTGCCTGGTTCCTTGTAACCGCTCCTCTTATTTAAAGGCCAGATGCTCAGAAATGACACCTGGGAAGTTGAGAACTTGGCGACAATACCAGAAGGAAAAAGTGGTACTTAATTACCTTCTTGCACCTATCAGTTCCACCAGGAAGGCAGGCCCCAGGATAATGATACTGACACCCTGAAACTGGTGTCTTTGTGCTTCTCTTTGATAGCTATAAAATGCGCTGACATGTTTCACTGCAAATTACTTCTTAAACCATTAACCATAACCTAATAAAGAGACATTTTGACAGAATAAAATAGGAGAGGTTATTTTTGTATAATGAAAAAACATTTATGAGTTGATATAAAAATACAGTGTAAGTGACATAACTTTGCTCCAGCATCCAGCATGGATCAGGTGGGCTCCTCCTTAGAACGGATTCAGCATTTTTGAATCTTTTGTGATATGATCCAGGAGGAACTACAAGTTTGGTTTTAGTACAGGATCTTTTTGTAAGACCTGAGTTGTAGAATGGCTCAAAATAGAGGTGTAAGGTGATAATGGAACTCTTCCAACTCAGAGCTGCCCAAGACAGGAGGACTTAAAAGCTGGAGGTGGGGGTGAACATTTGGGAGGTCTCTCAGTGAGGTTCTGAGTGGGTGGACTTTGTCTCAGAAGGGTAAGGCATCCTGGGCTCTCAGAGCCATCAGATACTCCACTTTGACAGCTGTTCTGTGTAGGGCAGGGCCATCCTAGGGTGTGTGGAACCTGGGTGTGGGCCCCTGACTATATAAACAAGTCTGATTAAAACAGTGTTTCAGGATTCCTGGGCCCAGGCTAGGTAAGTGACGTACTGAAGAAGATTTTTATATCAACTCATAAATGTTTTTTCATTATACAAAAATAACCTCTCCCATTTTATTCTGTCAAAATGTCTCTTTATTAGGTTATGGTTAATGGTTTAAGAAGTAATTTAGATAGTTTCGGGGAAGCAGTACTGGGTTTCAGTTCAGTTCAGTTCAGTCGCTCAGTTGTGTCCGACTCTTTGCGACCCCATGAATCGCAGCACACCAGGCCTCCCTGTCCATCACCAACTCTCAGAGTTCACTCAGACTCACGTCCATCGAGTCAGTGATGCCGTTCAGCCATCTCATTCTCGGTTGTCCCCTTCTCCTCCTGCTCCCAATCCCTCCCAGCATCAGAGTCTTTTCCAATGAGTCAACTCTTTGCATGAGGTGGCCAAAGTACTGGAGTTTTAGCTTCAGCATCATTCCTTCCAAAGAAATCCCAGGGCTGATCTCCTTCAGAATGGATTGGTTGGATCTCCTTGCAGTCCAAGGGACTCTCAAGAGTCTTCTCCAACACCACAGTTCAAAAGCATCGATTCTTCGGTGCTCAGCCTTCTTCACAGTCCAACTCTCACATCCATACATGACTACTGGAAAAACTGTAGCCTTGACTAGACGGACCTTTGTTGGCAAAGTGATGTCTCTGATTTTCAATATGCTATCTTGGTTGGTCATAACTTTTCTTCCAAGAAGTAAGCGTCTTTTAATTTCATGGCTGCAGTCACCATCTGCACTGATTTTGGAGCCCCCCAAAATAAAGTCTGACACTGTTTCCACTGTTTCCGCATCTATTTCCTGTGAAGTGATGGGACCAGATGCCGTGATCTTCGTTTTCTGAATGTTGAGCTTTAAGCCAACTTTTTCACTCTCCTCTTTTACTTTCATCAAGAGGCTTTTTAGCTCCTCTTCACTTTCTGCCATAGGGTGGTGTCATGGCTTCAGTTCAGTTCAATTCAGTGTCTCAGTCGTGTCCGATTCTTTGCGACCCCATGAATCACAGCACGCCAGGCTTCCCTGTCCATCACCAACTCCCGAAGTTCACTCAGATTCACATCCATCGAGTCAGTGATGCCATCCAGCCATCTCATTCTCTTTCGTCCCCTTCTCCTCCTGCCCTCAATCCCTCCCCTTAGGTGTAAATTGTCCGCTCATTGCCAGTGAACACCTGTGTAGTATCCAGGCTCTGTCTTTTCCTGTTCACATCTGGAAGCCATCTCTTTGTGTTCTTTATTGTTAAATGCAGTCTTCCTGGCTAATTTTGTAGCTCCCACAATCAGGAAAAGGTAGTAACGTTATTGTTGCTCACAATGCTGTGCGTCATCATATTCTGTCTGTATGAAACCCAAACCATCAGTGGAGGGGATAAGGGGGTATCCTGGGGGCAGAGTGAGCAGAGGGGCCCATGTGAACAAGGGCTGTTCATTCTATATCTGGCACAGTGTAGCACCAAATCTCTGTGTCACTGGGGTCAAGTGAGGACACAAATTGAAAGGGCCTGATAGCCTTGCAGAGTAATTGTCTTGAAGGCCCTGGGGATAGACACAGCCATGTGGGAGGTGGAGCCTGGCACAGGTAGTGTGGAGTCTGTAGGGATGGGCATTGGAGTGGGAGGGGCCGCTCTGCTAGCTGGCAGCAGGGTTACACATTATGGAAGACCCCTGCTGCCACCACTGCCATCCTTGGGTGCTGTACACCGGAGGTAGCACCCTGGTCAGAATACAGACAGGCAAGAACCAAAGCTAGAGCCCACACATGCGGCTCAGGACTGCCATGACCCTTTGTAAGTGATGTGTCCGACCTGAGTGATAGTCATCCCCGATCTGTATGTCAGTACTTTGCACGAACCAATCTTGAATTATCCCAAGAAAGAAACACTCTGCTGGCTAGGTCACTGTGTTGGAGCTGGAGCTTCCCTAAGATGCCAACTGGATTGCTGGAGCTTTCTGAGTCACCTGCGGGGCTCTCTGTGCAGAGCCTGGGGATAAACAATCTGGGAGTGCCCTGAAGGGGAGAGGTGGGACCCGTGTGGTGCTGGTGCAGAGAGTGGCACTGCTGGCCCTGGCACATCCCAGGCGGCAGAGGAAGGTGCTGCTACTGATAGCCATCTAGGACCTGGTCCAGACCTCCAAGTCATGGGGGAACTCTGAGGCCTGGGTCTAAGAGTGTACATGAACACAGCTGGAAAGAAACCGAGCACTGGGACCATTGTGAAGCCTGAGAAGGGCAGAGGCAAGAATGGTCACCTTTCAGCCTGCATGCTCTTTGCCCCACAGGCTGTCCTGCCAAGCCCTGGGGTCCTGTGATGCTCATGTGTTGCCCCAGGGTCTCTCTGATTCTGTGCTCTGGATCTGTGTATTTGTTTTTGGCTTTCTTCTTCTAGCAGTATCTAAGAAATTTGTGTTTGCTTCTTCCATTTCGCATATTCTTACTCTCATGATTGCGTCTCTGGTTTCTTTTAAATAACTAGCTGTCTCCTCCAACTCTCAGCATGCATTGCTGCAGCAGGGCTGTAGTGGGCCAGATAATAGTTTTGGCTTTATGGTTTGCATGGCTTCTGTTGCAACTACTCGATTCTGACATGCGAGAGTGGAAGCTGCCATAGACAGTACGTAAATAAATGGGTATGGCTGTTCTCCAGTAAAGATATTTTTACAAAAACAGGCTGCATTTGGTCTTCAGGCCATAGTGTGCTGACCCTTGCCTGAGAATCTAGGGTCTAAAGCAATGGCTTTAAAACCTTTTTGAATGTGAGTTACAGAAAGCACATATTTTACCTTACTACTTTATTTACTGTACACACACACACTCACACACGCACACACATATATATATAATTGAAATAAAAGTTTCATGAGGCTCTATTTTCTACTTTTAATATTCTCTGGTCTATTTCCTTCCCTTCCATTCTGTCTCATAGTTAAAACATGCTAGTCCTGACTAATTTGATTTTATGACCTACTGAAAGTCACAACTCACCAGTTTGAAAGACAATGCCCTAATGAGGTTGACCCCACTGAATGACCCAGGCGTGGGCATGTGGCAGTCAGCACATTCTGTTTCTTTCTACCCCGGGCCCTTCTCCCATCCTGCTAGCTAGGTATTCTGGGAAACAATGGTCTACTGGTTTGAGAGAAGAATCAGTTCTTGACTTTTGGCATGCAACCTAATTAAATGTAAAATTTGAAGACAAGTTCTGACCAGGAAAATGCTTTGCAGGGCCTAGTGTAAAATGAAATTGTGAGGGTCCTCATTAAAAACCAAGAATTCCTTGATGGACAGCCGAGCATTAAGCCAGGTGTATGGATCCCTTCTAAGCACCAGGCCCTGTGTGGTTGCGCACTGTAAGTCAGGCCTGTGTGGAGACAACGTGGTGAGTTAGACGAAAGCTCCTATCCAAGCTGGGAGCAGGAAGGGAAAGGAGAGAATGCAAGGGGAGAGAGGAGAGGATGAAGGGTCTGGGCTGGAGTGATGTGTGGACCTGAGTTTATTCAAGTCTCTTGATCTCTCCCAGCTCCCATGGGCACTTCTGTGAGTGGAGCCTGAGTCAGTGCTCTGGGACCCCAGTGTACACCTGGGTGAACACTGTTTTTCCTGCATGGCTCAGCTGACTCTGCACTATCTGGTGGAGACTTCCTTTCTGCAGTAACCATGTATTGGTGTTAGCCTTGGCCATAGAGCAGGAGAGATGCCCTGGAGGTGTGACTTAGCCCTCCTCTCTTACCTCTTGTTGGCAACGGCCCTCTGACACTCCCAGATGCTCCTGTGCCCTGAGATGCAGGAGTGCCGTGGCCATCTGGTGGAGGGGTGCCTGCATTTGGATGGGTGGGGGTTTGTGTTAGTTTGCCAGGGTGACCTTAAGATGGTGCCACAGACTAGGTAACAGAATAACAGAAATGTGTTGTCTCACAGTTCTAGGTGATGGAACCAAGATCAAGGTGTTGGCGGGATTGGCTTTTTTTCTGAGAAATTCAAGGAAGAATCTGTCCCATGTTGCTCCTCTGGTCTCTGGTGGTTTGCTGGCGGTCTTGGGCATTCTTTGGCTTCTCCTGCATCAGCCCCATCCTGCCTTCATCTTTGTCGAGGTTCTCCCTGTGTGAATGTATATGTCTGGATGTCCTCTTTTTATAAGGACACCCATTATAATGGATTGGGGGCTTACCCCATGCCAGTGTGACCTCATCTTATACCTGCAATGACCCTGTTTCTACATACAGTCACATTCTGTGGTGCTGTGTGCTAAGACATCAGCGTATGAATTTTGGAGGGCACAGTTCAGCCCATAAAAGGGCTAAAGGAAACAAGCTTGTCTTTCTCCTGAGCTACCACAGTGGGGAAACATACCTCTGTCAATACATAGAACCGTAACCCTGGGAGAGGCTTGTGGCTTTGGGTTGTGTGCTTGGCAGTTACTTACAGTCATCTTTTCCTTACCTACTTCCCACTGCTGAAGCTGGAGAAACCAGGTATTACCCAGGTTCTCAACTTTTGGGGCTTCCCTGGTGGCTCAGAGGTAAAGAATCCATCTACCAATGCAGGAGATGTGGGTTCAGTCCCCGGGTGGAGAAGATCTCCAGAGAAGGAAATGGCAACCCAACTCCAGTACTCTTGCCTGGAGAATCCCTTGGACAGAGGAGCCTGGCTGGCTATAGTCCATGGAATTCCAAAGAGTTGGACATGACTGAGTGACTAAAACTACAGCAATAGCTTCCGCTTGCAGTTCAGGGTGGCTGTGTTAGGGGAAGCGCACTGATTGAAACTGCCCACCATGGCCAGCCACCATAGTAACCATTTGCATGAGTTGTTTTATGACAGGAGATCCTGATAAGGAATACAGAACTAATAAGCCACCACCAACCGGAAGAGTTCGGGAAAGGTTGAAAGGAGACACTGCGTGTCCGTCCACTTCCCAGAATCCCTCTCGCTAGCATCCATCTTGGCTGAGTGATGCTTGCACCACCAGGAAAGACTCTGAATTAGAGTGATTGGCCAAAGACCACCTGGAAACTAATCCCATCACCATAAAACCCGAGACTGCGAGCCACGCGGCACAGCAGTTCTCCTGGGTTCCCTTACCCTACTGCTCTCCACCCGGGTGCCCTTTCCCAATAAAATCTCTTGCTTTGTCAGCACATGTGTCTCCTCGGACAATTCATTTCCGAGTGTTAGACAAGAGCCCAGTTTCGGGCCCTAGAAGGGGTCCGCCTTCCTGCAACAGCTATATGCCCTAGTTCTGGCTAATGATGTATAAGAGGTGGTCTCTGGGAAAGCTTTTCTTCCCAGGTGAAAGGAGAGAGAGGCCAGTGGAGAGGGATATTTTTCCTGCTCTTGGAATGTTGCTGTGTGAGATGGAGGCTTGGTGCTATTCTAGTTTTCTGCCACCATGAGGGAAAGACCAGCAGAATCAGAGTGTCACACCCAGCACTGTGACCTCCATGAACCCCAGACAAAATAGAGGAAGTCTTCCTCTGCACTGTGTGACATGTGAGGTGTTTAAATGTCTATATTAAGACAGTGCTGGCTAGGTATCGCCACTTACAGCCAACAATATGCCAACTTTTATAGAAGTTCTGCAAAAATAGTTAAATAGATGAGGGAAAATGATAAATACTATCATTTCTCTTGAAGCTTTAGAGTGAATAACAGCAATTCAAAGACTTTAAAAAGTTTTGTTAATCCCAGTGTTTCATAAATATTTGTAACTATGAGACTTGTCTTATCCATCCTTGCTTTCTCTCCTTCTCCCTCTCTTCTTTCCTCCCTCTCTCTCCAATGACATCTATTGATGTAACCATTGTCTCTTTTAGTATAACATATCTTGATGGAGCTCATTTTGGAAAACGCTAAAACTATGGTATCAGACATACTCAAGCTCTTTGCTGAAGCCCAAGTTTCTGACTTTTCCCTGCCACCCACACCACCTCTGTAAATTACCACTCCCAGCACATCCGTCTTCCAAGAGCAGGCAGCTCACTACCCTCACCCCACTGTGTCTGGAGGAACAGAGTCACACACTTTGGCCCCCAACTTTGGGCAGATGGTTGACCACTGAGGGCCCCCTCGTGCCCCTTGGGAGATCTTCCTAGATGAAGCAGTGACCTCTTCCAGCTGCGGTAAGCTGTGGTAAAGCAGCTCATTTACCGCCCCTCTCTGCTTCTGTTAGCGACAAGCAGAAAAATGTGGCAGCCAGAGGCTGTGCTTAAACTGTCAGCTACAGAAGAGCCATTGTCACCCTGGAGCTGGTTGAGACTAAATTCAGGGAGAATGTATGTGCTTCCTCTCCAGGAGACAGAACGGAGCAGATGGCCTATTCGCCAGAAAGGAGTTTCATTAGCATCAGCTGAAACAACTACAAAGAAGCAGCTTTGGTGAATACCACTTGCAGCTTCCAGGGGGACTTGGTTGCTTTCGAACAAAACCTCTACAATTTCCTGTCTTATGCTTTGTTGTTTCTTGGCTGGCAAGGTGGAGAATGAAGCCAGCTTATGCTGTGTTATATTGTATTACGTTCGTTGTGTATTACGTTCCACAAGGGCTTCCCTTGTGGCTCAGCTGGTAAAGAATCCGCCTGCAGTGCAGGAGACCTGGGTTCGATCCCTGGGTTGGGAAGATCCCCTGGAGAAGGGAAAAGTTACGCACTCCAGTATTCTGGCCTGGAGAATTCCATGGACTGTATAGTCCATGGGGTCCCAAAGAGTCGGACACAACTGAGCGACTTTCACATCACGTGTATACAGTTGTTTTCATCTGGTCCCTATGGAAAGCTCTCTTTGCTATCCCCTTATCACAAGAGGAAAATCTATCTTGTTTTACCCCCTAAATCCACAAAGATTAGAATGTGCATCTTGTGAATTGCTTAATTCGTTCAGGGGGTACCTTCATAAAGTCAAATGTCTCAGTAACTGCAGAATGAAATTCACACACCTAGCACAATGAGACACACTGAGTAGTGGAGAATGACTCTCAGTTTGGAATTAGACCAAGCAGACAACGAATGCCAGGCCTCTTACAGGCGATTTTTCAGTAAGTGACTTGAGTTTTCTAAACCTCTCTGTCTTCATTTGTAAAGTATGTGTCCTCACCACTCCATAGCATTATTGTGTGGATTCCACGAAGGCTGAGCTCCTCATCTTATTCTGTGTCTGTAACAAATGGCAACCTACTCTAGTAATCTTGCCTGAGAAGCCCATGGACAGAGGAGCCCGGTGGGCCACAGTCCATGGGTCTCAAAGAGTTGGACATGGCTGAGTAAGTAAGCACACACATTTGTAACGTTGGGCTTGTTCCCTGGTGAGTGATAAATATTTAATTAATAAATGTTGAANGGACAGAGGAGCCCAGTGGGCCACAGTCCATGGGTCTCAAAGAGTTGGACATGGCTGAGTAAGTAAGCACACACATTTGTAACGTTGGGCTTGTTCCCTGGTGAGTGATAAATATTTAATTAATAAATGTTGAATGAAAGGAGGAATGAATGAGTAAGGGTTACTGTTTCTCGTGGCAATTTCAAATATTACTAGCAATTATAGATATAGTTATTTGGTTTGTGAAATTGCTTGTTTAATATTTTGACACTTGTTTAACTATTAAATGACATACAAATATAATAATAACAATAATGTTAATTTTTTCTTTTAACACAGATTGTCCAGGATCTAGATAATTTAAATAGAAAAATATATTGAGCCAGGCATATATATATATATGATATTAATATATATGTATATTGAGACATGATGTATATTGTGATAATATATATGTATATTGTGACATGATGACCACAATAAGGTTAGTTACACATCACCTCACATAATTACCTTGTATGTTTGTGTGTTGAGAACATTTAAGATCTACTCTCCTGACAACTTTTAAGCACATAATTTAGTATTAGGGCTTCCCTGGTAGGTCAGAGGTTAAAGTGTCTGCCTGCAATGCGGGAGACCTGGGTTCGATCCCTGGGTTGGGAAGATCCCCTGGAGAAGGAAATGGCAACCCACTCCAGTATTCTTGCCTGGAGAATCTCATGGACGGAGGAGCCTGATAGGGTACAGTCCATGGGGTTGCAAAGAGTTGGACACGACTGAGCGACTTTACTTTACTATAGCATTATTAATTATAATCAACATACTTCATGTTGTTGTTGCTGAGTTGCTAAATCATGTCTGAGTCTTTGTGACCCCCTGGACTGCAGCATGCCAGGTTTCCCTGTCCTTCACTGTCTTCCAGAATTTGCTCAAACTCATGTCCATTAAATCCTTGATGTCATCCATCTCATCCTGTATCACCTACTTCTGCTCCTGCCCTGTCTTTCCCAGAATCAGGGTCTTTTCCAGTGAGTCAGCTCTTCATATCAGATGGCCAAAGTGATACTACATGTTAGAGCCCTAGAATTTATTCATCTTATATCTGGAAGTTTGTATACTTTGGCCAACATCTCCCCATTTCCTCCAACCCCCGGGACCTGCTAACCACCATCCTACTCTCTGTTTCTATGAGTTTGGCTTTTTTAGATTTCACATGTAAGTAAGATCATAAAATATTTGTCCTTCTCTGCATTATTTCACTTAGTGCCCTCAGGGTCCATTTATGTTGTCACATATGACAGGACTTTATTCTTTTTATAGCTGAGTAATATTCCATTGTGTGTGTGTGTGTGTGTGTGTGTGTATCACATTTGCTTTATCCATTCATTTGTTGATGGACATTTAGATTCTTTTCATGTCTTGACTATTGTGAATAATGCTGCAATGAACATGGGAGTACATAAATCTCTTTGAAACACTAATTTGGTTTCCTTTGGAGGTATACCCAGAACTGGGATTGCTGGCTCATATAGTATTTCTTCTTTTAATTTTTTGAATTTTCCACAGTGGAATTGGTGTATCAATTTACATTCCCATCAACAGTGTACAAGGGTTCTCTTTCCTGCACCTTCTTACCAACACTTATTATTTGTTGTCTTTTTTTATAATAGCAATTTTCAAATGTTTGAGCTAATATCTCATAGTGGTTTTATCTTAACTGCAATGAGAACCTGTTGCAGAGTTTTCAACACGGCTAAGATAGATGTTTTCTAAAGATTGCGTTGACTGATGTATGGAGAGTGAATTAGGGTCACATGAGAGTGAATAGTTCAGAGGTTATTGCTATAAGTCAGACAGGGGATGATGGTGTTTTGGATGCAACAGGTGAAGGTACAAAAAAATGGAGGAATCTGAAATACTTTGGTGGCAGTATCTCTGACTGTTAGAGGAACTGAACATTTGGACAATGGAGGAGAAGATGGATGATGAAGGTCTCCAGATTTGGGGCCTGAGAAATTGGTTGGATGGAGGAACTACTAGAGGAGTAGTAATTTGATGAAAAAGTTTAGACACATAAACTCAGGGTAACCTTGCTTTCTTTTTTTAATTAAGACTTAAATTTGTAGAGGAGTTTCAGGTTCACAGAGAAAATGGGGTGGTACATTTGTTGTGACTGGTGAACCGACACTGACATAGCGTAATCACCCAAAGTTCTTAATTTATATTAGGGTTCACTCTTGGGGTTGTACAGTTTGTGGGTTTGGACAAATGTATAATGACATATATCCTTAATTATCAGACAGAGTATTTTTGCTGTCTTAAAAATCCTCTGTGTTCTGCCTGTTCACCCTCTATTGCTCCATTTTTATCTGCATTTTCATCTCCTACTGCCAATCACCTAATCTTTATACTGTGGCCATAGTTTTACTTTTCCTGAAATGACATATAGTTGGAATAAAACAGTATGCAGTTTTTTGGACTGACATCTTTCACTTAGAAATATGCATTTAGTGCTGGAGAGGGTGTGGAGAAAAGGGAACCCTCTTACACTGTCGGTGGGGATGTACACTGGTATAGCCACTATGGAGAAGAGTGTAATGATTTCTTAAAAAACCTGGGAATAGAACTGCCATACAACCCAGTAATCCCACTGCTGGGCATACACCCCAAAGAAACCAGAATTGAAAGAGACACATATACCCCAGTGTTCACTGCAGCACTATTTACAATAGCCAGGACATGGAAGAAACCTAGATATCCATCAGCAGATGAATGGATAAGGAAGTTGTGGTATATATACACAATGAAATATTACTCAGCTATAAGAAGGAATGCATTTGAGTCAGTTCTAATGAGGTGGATGAAACTGGAGTCTATTATACAGAGTGAAGTAGGTCAGAAAGAGAAGCACAAATACTGTATATTAGTGCGTACATATGGAATTTCGAAAGACCATAACGATGATCCTATATGCAGGGCGGCAAAAGAGACACAGATGTAAAGAACAGACTTTTGGACTATGTGGGAGAAGGCAAGGGTGGGATGATTTGAGAGAATAACATTGAAACGTATATATTCAGTTCAATTCAGTCTCTCAGTCATGTCTGACTCTTTGCGACCCCATGAATCTCAGCACGCCAGGCCTCCCTGTCCATCACCAACTCTCAGAGTTCACTCAGACTCATATCCATCGAGTCAGTGATGCCATCCAGCCATCTCATCCTCTGTCGTCCCCTTCTCCTCCTGCCCCCAATCCCTCCCAGCATCAGAGTCTTTTCCAATGAGTCAACTCTTTGCATGAGGTGGCCAAAGTACTGGAGCTTCAGCTTTAGCATCATNCCTTCCAAAGAAATCCCAGGGCTGATCTCCTTCAGAATGGATTGGTTGGATCTCCTTGCAGTCCAAGGGACTCTCAAGAGTCTTCTCCAACACCACAGTTCAAAACCATCAATTCTTCGGCGCTCAGCCTTCTTCACAGTCCAACTCTCACATCCATACATGACCACAGGAAAAACCATAGCCTTGACTAGGCGGACCTTAGTTGGCAAAGTAATGTCTCTGCTTTTGAATATACTATCTAGGTTGGTCATAACTTTTCTTCCAAGGAGTAAGCGTCTTAATTTTATGGCTGCAGTCACCATCTGCAGTGATTTTGGAGCCCCCCAAAATAAAGTCTGACACTGTTTCCACTGTTTCCCCATCTATTTGGCATGAAGTGATGGGACCAGATTACTGCGATGAGGGAGACCCCGGTAACATGTATATTACCATATGTAAAATAGAGAACTAGTGCCAGTTCAGCGCATGAAGCAGGGCACCCAAAGCTGGTGCTCTGGGACAACCCAGAGGGATGGGTGGTGAGGGAGGTGGAAGGGGGATTCAGAATGGGGGGACACATATGTACCCATGGCTGATTCATGTCAATGTATGGCAAGAGTCATCACAATATTGTAATTATCCTCCAATTAAAATAATTTAATTAAAAATATGCATTTAAGGTTCATCCATGTTTTTCATCACTTTGTTCATTTTTTCTTAGCACTGAATAACATTCCATTGTCTGGATGTACCACAGTTTGTTTATCCATTCATCTACTAAGGAACATCTTGGTTACTTCCAAGTTTTGGCAGTTATGAGTAAATCTGCTATAAATATCCACATGCAAGTTTTTGTGTGGACACAGGTTTTCAACTCATTTAGGTAAATAGTGGCTCATACAGTAAAGAATCAGCCTGCAGTGTGGGAAACTGGGGTTTAATCCTTGGGTCAGGAAGATCCCCTGGAGAAGGGAATGGCTACCCACTTTAGTATTCTTGCCTGGAGAATTCCATGGACAATGGAGCCTGGTGGGCTATAGTATATGGGGTCTCAAAGAGTCAGACATGACTGAGTGACTAACACTTTCATTTTCATGATTGTTGGATCATATGGTAAGAGTATGTTTCATTTTGTAAGAAATCATCAAACTGTCTTCCAAAGTGGCCTTGGCATTTTGCATTTCACCAGCAATGAGAAATTCCTGTTACTCCACATGCTTCTTAGCTTGTGATATTGTCAGTATTCTGAGCTTTCACCAGTAGGTATGTAGTGGTAACATTTTAATTTGCATTTCACTGATGACATATGATGTGGAGCACATTTTTATATGCTTATTTCCATCTGTATATCTTCTTTGGTGAGGTATCTGTTAAAGTCTTTGGCTAGTTTTTAGTTGTTTTTTTGTTTCCTTATTGTTGAGTTTTAAGAGTTTCTTGTTTATTTTACACATGAAAAGGTGCTAAACATCACTCATTATCAGAGAAATGCAAATCAAAACCACAATGAGGTACCATCTCATGCCAGTCAGAATGGCTGCTATCAAAAAGTCTACAAACAATAAATGCTGGAGAG
This sequence comes from Redunca redunca, assembly GCA_006410935.1. Lineage (NCBI taxonomy): Eukaryota > Metazoa > Chordata > Mammalia > Artiodactyla > Bovidae > Redunca > Redunca redunca. The sequence continues at coordinate 224,302 of SJYQ01092066.1, forward strand.
GGTGTGGAGAAAAGGGAACCCTCTTACACTGTTGGTGGGAATGCAAACTAGTACAGTCACTGTGAAGAACATTGTGGAGATTCCTTAAAATAACTGGAAATAGAACTGCCATATGACCCAGCAATCCCACTGCTGGGCACACACACCAAGGAAACCAGAATTGAAAGAGACACGTGTACCCCAATGTTCATCGCAACACTATTTACAATAGCCAGGAAATGGGAGCAACTTAGATCTATGTCAGCAGATGAATGGATAAGAAAGCTGTGGTACATATACACAATGGAATATTAACTCAGCCATTAAAAAGAATGCATTTGAATCAGTTCTAATGAGGTGGATGAAACTGGAGCCTATTATACAGAGTGAAGTAAGCCAGAAAGAAAAACACCAATATGGTATACTAACGCAGGTCAGGAAGCAACAGTTAGAACTGGACATGGAACAACTGACTGGTTCCAAATAGGAAAAGGAGTGCGTCAAGGCTGTATCTTGTCACCCTGCTTATTTAACTTCTATGCAGAGTACATCATGAGAAACGCTGAGCTGGAAGAAGCACAAGCTGGAATCAAAATTGCCGGGAGAAATACCAATAACCTCAGATATGCAAATGACACCACCCTTATGGCAGAAAGTGAAGAGGAACTAAAAAGCCTCTTGATGAAAGTGAAAGAGGAGAGTAAAAAAGTTGGCTTAAAGCTCAACATTCAGAAAACGAAGATCATGGCATCTGGTTCCATCATTTCGTGGGAAATAGATGGGAAAACAGTGGAAACAGTGTCAGACTTTATTTTTTTTGTGCTCCCAAATCAGTGCAGATGGTGACTGCAGCCATGAAATTAAAAGACGCTTACTCCTTGGAAGAAAAGTTATGACCAACCTAGATAGCATATTGAAAAGCAGAGACGTTACTTTTCCAACAAAGGTCCATCTAGTCAAGGCTATGATTTTTCCAGTAGTGATGTATGGATATGAGAGTTGGACTGTGAAAAAAGCTGAGGGCCAAAGAATTGATGCTTTTGAACTGTGGTGTTGGAGAAGACTCCTGAAAGTCCCTTGGACTGCAAGGAGATCCAACCAGTCCATTCTAAAGGAGATCAGTCCTGGGTGTTCATTGGAAGGACTGATGCTAAAGCTGAATGAAACTTCAGTACTTTGGCCACCTCATGCAAAAAGTTGACTCATTGGAAAAGACCCTGACACTGGGAGGGATTGGGGGCAGGAGGAAAAGGGGACAACAGAGGATTAGATGGCTGGATGGCATCACCGACTCAATGGACGTGAGTCTGAGTGAACTCCGGGAGATGGTGATGGACAGGGAGGCCTGGCGTGCTGCGATTCATGGGGTCACAAAATTTTGGACATGACTGAGCGACTGAACTGAACTGCATATATATGGAATTTAGAAAGATGGTAACTATGACCCTATACACAAGACAGCAAAAGAGACCCAGATGTAAAGAACAGTCTTTTGGACTCTGTGGGAGAAGATAAGGGTGGGATGATTTGAGAGAATAGCATTGAAACATGTATATTATCATATGTGAAACAGATCGCCAGTCTAGGTTCAATTCATGAGACAGGGTACTCAGTACTGGTGCACTGGGATGACCCTGAGGGATGGGATGGGGAGGGAGGTGGGAGAGGGTTCAGGATGGGGAAGAGATGTACACCCATGGCTGATTCATGTCAATGTATGGGAAAAACCACTACAATATTGTAAAATGATTAGCCTCCAATTAAAATAAATAAAAGAGTTCCTTGTTTATTTTGTATAACAGTCCTTTATCAGATATATACTTTGCAATTATATTCTCTCAGTCTGTGGCTTGTCTTCTTGTTCTCTTGACATTATTATTATCAGTGCATAAGTTTTTACTTTTAATGAAATCCAGCTTATTAATTATTTATTTTGTGAATTTTGCCTTGTTGTTGTATCTAGAAGTTATCACTATACCCAAGATCATCTAGATTTTTCCCCCATGTTCTTTTCTAGGAGTTTCATAATTTTGCATTTTACATTTAGACTTGTGATTCATTTTGAGTTAGTTTTTGTGAAGGGTGTGAGTGTTGTGTCTAGAGTAATTCTGTTGCGTGTGGATGTACAGTTGTTCTAGCACCATTTTTTGAAAAGATTACTGTTGCTCTATTGCATTGCCTCTGCTCCTTTGTCAAAGATCTGTTGATTATATTTATGGGGATCTATATCTGTGGTCTCTGTTCTGTTTCACTGATCTATTCCTCTATTATTTCACCAGTTCTGCACGGTCATGATTACTATAACTTTATATTAAGTCATGAAGTCAGGTAGTACCAGTCTTCCATCTTTGTTCTTCAATATCTTGTTGGTTATTCTGGGTCTTTTGTCTTTCTTTATTTATTTTTTGGGTAACTTTCAGAATCAGTTTGTCAGTATCCACAAAATAACTTGCTAGGATTTTGATTGGAATTGTATTGAAGCTATAGAACAAGTTGGAAAGAACTGACAATTTTGAAAAGTTGAATCTTCCTATTCATGAGTTTGGAAATATATCCTTTCTCTTATATTTAAAAACATATCTGGGTTGTTTCAGATTCAACTTTTCATATTTTCTTAGCAGTTGCAGGATATATTCATTGACAAGGAAAGTGAAATTTACGTCTGTAATCCTTATGTTTTTATTTTTGAAAGCACACTTGTTATTGGCTGTGTTATGTTTCTTATTACTTTTGATGCAGATGTTACAGATAGGCCTATGTTAACTACCACACATTCATTTTGTTGAGCTGCATCAGGAGAAATGTGGGGAAATCAGTCATACTTTGTCATGAAAGCAAGTCTACTTGGCATTTTTTGGCAGAGATGCTGGTTAGATTTCTCAGGTTATTAGAGATAAAGAGCAATTAAGGTTGAAAATTTCTGTTTATCCCTTCAGAATGTAAGGAAGGTCACTAAGAGCCAGTCATATTAGAAGATTTTTCACGGTGGGAGGAATGGTTGAAGGCAGATTAAGTGTTCCAACCTGCCAGAATCCTTCAACAGACTCTTTCCATACTTGGTAGCATTAGGCAAATGCCAGTGGGCTCCATTCATATAAAGAATACGGTACTTATTCCTTAGCTTTTGAAAGGAGCTTATAGCCCCTTTCAGTTCCACTAAAATGTTTACTTTGATGAAGAATGGTTTATTTTAATTCCTAGGCCTATGGAATTAAATAATTGATAAACATCTAAGATTGGTGCTTATTTTCTTGGTAGGAAATTTTAAAAGATTTTACTTGAATAAAAGCAATCTAACTATATTTGAGGTCAAATTGGTAGATTCAAGAGCTATCTTAAAGAGAATCAGGTGACTTCATTTATTTGCTCAAGTTGATAATCTGAATTAAATGGCATTGAGACACATTGCTAATCATGCACTGAAATATCAAAATTGGATACCAATCACCAGAAATTCTAATATAAATATATTTCGGATAATTTATTGAGTATATTCCAAGTTTCCCATTTATGGATTGTATGTCAAAACAGATAGTTCAAAACTATCAAGTTTAAGATCTACTCTTCACCTATTATTTATGCAGTGCAAGAGTTAAGTCATTGTGTAAAATATTACATTACCTTAGTATCCAGTATGGGGATGTGCAGAGTGCCATGCTGCTGCTGCTAAGTTGCTTCAGTCGTGTCCGACTCTGTGCCACCCCATAGACAGCAGCCCACCAGGCTCCCCGGTCCCTGGGAGACTGCCATACACATTTAAAATATCTTACATTATTTAACATATGAAAATCCATCTGTGTTACTGTTTATGTAAAAAAGCTCTTCCTATTTCCTTGGCAGTAGCAATTAAGCTTCATTTCTTCCAAGCTTAATGATCACAAAATATGGTGCATATACTCAATAAATTTAGTTATGAAGACTACTGAGCCCTCCTTGATAAATTAAATATCTTTAAAACCCTCCTCCATGAAATTTAGAAACTTCAGATTCATGAAAGTCTATTTAAGAAATACTGAGATTAGGACAGAAGGAAAGAGAATAAAGTTGTAGGACTGCAGCCAAGGTTAAAAATAATTTTGCAATTCACCAGTCCTTTATTGAAAGTAAGCAAAGGTAATTATACTCAAAAGTGAGAGACAATATTTATTTCATTTGTTATCATTACCTGGGTATATTTGCTTCTAAGAGTTACTGTAACAAAGCTCTACAGCTGGGTGTCTTAAAACAACAAAAATTTATTTGGCCTGAGATAAACTCAGGACCTTTAACTGTATGCATCTTTGAACCTTGCTCTGAAGTTTCTGCTATCAGTTCAGTACTTACTGATATGTTTGACCTCTTTGATCACTGGTAATATCCCAGCTTGACATATTAGTTGTTTAAAATTGCTGGAACACAAAGTTAAATCCTGTGTTTGAAGAAAACCAGCAGAAGTCTTCATAATTCTCCTCCTGGTACTTAAATACTAATCATGAATTCTGCACTCCAGCACAGATTACAAGTAATAGTATGTTACTCACATACAATATGCTGATGTTGAGCTTTCTTCCCTTGATATCTGTGAGCCTAGAGTTACTGGTGTCAAAATCTTTTCCACAGTGCACAGCCTAGGATACTATTGGTAGAGACTGATGGAGATATCTGTTAAAAACCTCAGTTTTTAGTGCCCATTACAAAATGATGATCTGTACTAATTTAGGATTGAAATTTGATTATGTTAACATTTTGGCTATGAATGTCAGCTTCTATAAAAATGATTACTTTTATATTTGGAGTCACCTAACATTAAATATCATTTTTCTATTTATTCATCCTTATAGCATCCCTGCTCTCCTCTCTGCTTGTCACAGTACTTTGCATGTGGTAGGTTAAATAAATGTTTAGTAAAAAACAAAGAAAATGATAGTAGAAAATTTTTGAAAACTTTCACCTATCACAAAAAGGGCATATTTTAAACAATTTGCTTTTAGAATTTCATTAAACTAACATTTACTATGAACTTATTGCATTTGAGATATTTTCCTAGGTAATGATAATGAATGGGACCTGGTCCTGGAGCTCACGGTCAAGTTAGAGAGATGGCCAGAAGTACAGGATTGTCACCAAATATGGCGCTACATACATAAGACTCTAGCTGCCTCAGTGCACTTTCCCCACTTCCTAGGACAAGCGTGGACTTTCCCTTTTACTACCTGTTTAAAACTCCCCACCCCTATTACATTCTGGATTTTCTGGAGTGTGGAGAGGTTTGATGGGGTGAGAACCAAGTAATGTCTGCTGGTGTGGGAGTACTGAGTGGTCGAGGGTGAGGTGAGGGAGCAGAGGGGAGAGGAGAAGGATGTCCTCTGTGGTACAGAAGAGGGATCAGGTGGGATCCTGCACACAGACCCTGGTGCAGGACATGCAAGACTCTCCTTGAAGATGAAAGCTGAGCTGGCCTTGGGCAAGGACTCAGTTCCCATGACTTCCATTGGTTCTCAGGACCCCAGCTCTTTTCATTTCCTTTGCCCTGATTGCTCCCCTTTTTCCTAGTAGCCTTGAGTCCCACCCTTCCCTTTGCCATACAGATTCTCCTTTATTCTCTTCTTCCATAAAATAACTAATTTGCAAGATGTCTCCTACCTGCCCCTACCCTCCACCCCTGAATTTTTTCCTAAAGCTTTTGGAGGTCAGGAATCAAACCTTCAAAGGGGGAATATATTTTCTTTCATTCTTTGACTGCAGAAAAAGAAAGACTATTTCCATATTAAAACAGGTTCAGTTCAGTTCAGTTCAATCGCTCAGTCATGTCTGACTCTTTGCGACTCCATCACATTCTAGGATGTCTGGCTCTAGATGAGTGATCATACCATCATGATTATCTTGGTAGTGAAGATCTTTTTTGTACAGTTCTGTGTATTCTTGCCACCTCTTCTTAAAACAGATTAGCACACTGATAATCAACATTTCAGTTCAGTTCAGTTCAGTTCAGTTGCTCAGTCATGTCTGACTCTCTGCGACCCCATGAATCGCAGCATGCCAGGCCTCCCTGTCCATCACCATCTCCCGGAGTTTACTCAGACTCACGTCCATCCAGCCAGTGATGCCATCCAGCCATCTCATCCTCTGTCATCCCCTTCTCCTCCTGCCCCCAATCTCTCCCAGTATCAGAGTCTTTTCCAATGAGTCAACTCTTCACATGAGGTGGCCAAAGTACTGGAGCTTCAGCTTTAGCATCGTTCCTTCCAAA
>SJYQ01092066.1:239868-265631 GCA_006410935.1 Redunca redunca
GGGGCGGGACCACGAGGAGGGGGCGGGGCCACGGAAAAGGACGGGGCCGGGCGGCGAGGTTCGCGCACACGCTTCTGGTCTTCTAGAGCGGGAAAGGGGCTCCAGCAGTTTCTTACCGCGTGCCGCGCAGGGTTGGAGGTGCAGACCCGAAGCCTGCCTGTGAGACGCTGCCTGCTGCCGTTTAACATATCTTAGAATTCTGGAGCCCTGACACCTGTGGAACCCACCGCATCAATCCTCCCCTGGCCATACTAACAGCCTTAAGCTAGGAGAAAGGCCTTCCTTTTGATGTGATACCAATTGTACAGTTCCTAGTGTTCAGCACGTGAACTTCGCAGAAACAAGTCTTTCCGGCAGCAAGGCATAATCGCGAGTATTACTGGTCCTAACCCACTGAGCTCCACCAGCCCGTGTTAGGGCATTTCACACCGGCAACCAGCAATCCACGGGCCTGGAGAGACCTAGGATCTTTTGGTTGGTGTTGATTCAGGCCTCAATTTATCACTCATCCTTTACCTTTCTCAAAATCTTATTCCAACAGCTTTCCAAATTTTGAAACCGTAGCAATAATGCATTCAAATAAAACCGAGTGTATGATAGGAGGGATTACGAGCTGCGAAGGGAGGGAGCCACATAAATTGGACATTTGAGATAGTATTGGTCTTTATGAGTCAACAAATAAGTTCTGCATTTTAAAGGGGAGTCTTGGGGCTTCCCTGGTGGCTCAGTGGTAACGAATCCGGTGCAAATGCAGGACACACAGGTTCAATCCCTGCTCTGTGAAGCCTGCACATGCTGCAGAAAAACAGCCCCTTCTTCGCAACTACTGAGTCTGAGCTGCTGCCCTGCTGCCCAAGGAGGAAGAGCAGCCGCCATCCGAGCCAGTGCACCACGACTAGAGAGGCGCTGCTGCTCACCGCAACTAGAGAGAAGCCCCTGCAGCAAGGAAGACCCAGAGCAGTCCAACATAAATACGTAAAAATTAAGGGGAACCTTCTTTTCCTTATCTCGAAAAAAATATTGTCAAAATACTGACGATCATCCAGAGTTTTGTTTTTCATAAATGTGTCTTAATGAAATTTTTAAAAATCTGTGAACAAGCAGTATGATTTTTTTTTTCTCCATCTAAACAACAGACATTTATTTCTCAGTTGTGGAGGCTGGAAATTCCACGGTCAAGGTGCTGCTGATTTGGGTCGGGGCACCTGCTTCCTGGTTCATGGAAGGTGAGAATAGCTGCCGCTGCTGCTGCTAAGTCGCTTCAGTCGTGTCCGACTCTGTGCGACCCCATAGCCGGCAGCCCACCAGGCTCCCCCGTCCCTGGGATTCTCCAGGCAAGAACACTGGAGTGGGTCGCCATTTCCTTCTCCAATGCATGAAAGTGAAAAGTGAAAAATAAAGTGAAGTCGTGCCCGGCCCTCAGCGACCCCACGGACTGCAGGCTACCAGGCTCCTCTGTCCATGGGATTTTCCAGGCAGGAGTACTGGAGTGGGGTGCCATTGCCTTCTCCGGAGAATAAGCAGTATGATTTAAATAGTTTATTTCATGAGCTCTAAATGTGGGCTGTGAGTACCACCGGGCCCTTGGAACTGCATGACCACAATATTTTATTTTCCACTGACGTTCCAACTTATCTCCAGATTCATGGCTCATTCTTATTAAATCTCTTTTGCTTGATCAAATCAAATCTTAAAGTTGAGTATGAATTTACAGTTCTCCACTCTTCAGTTTCCAGATGTAACTAAAGGAAAGTACCTTCTCATTAGCACCTCAGCAACCGCCATAACAAACACTTACTGTCTGTATAGTATGTGTGGGTCATTGCCCCAGGCTCTCCAGGGTTTTCAGTTCATAGATTAATCATTTTATCTCCAATTCGTTCATCTCTGTGGGAACAAACTCTATGTCTTTCATAAAGAATCAATCAGTATTTGTTAAAGAAATGTTGATGTCACTCTTTATGGCAAACCCTTAAGGAACACTTGCTATATGCCAGAAATTGCACTGAGGGCTCTGCACATATTATTTATTTTATTTAAATTTTTTTAATTGAAGTACAGTTATGTACAATAGTATACAAGTTGCAGGTGTACAACATAGTGATTCACCATTTTTAAAGATTATACTTCATTTATAGATGTTATAAGTATATAACATTGAATATATAAATAAATATTGATTATATTTCCTGTGTTTAACAATACATCATTGTAGCTTATTTTATATAGCATGTTAGCTTATTGAAATATTTGTTTCTCCAGCCTGCTGGGTATCTAGTGAGAGGTAGGTAGAAATATTTAAGGAGGGAGTCACTTACCAAACAAACAGTTACAACCTCATGAGATAAAGGCTCTGCTTTTCCGTTTTTGTCCTTCTTTCTGCCTGAAACGCGTGTGCAGCGTGCGGGCAGCAGCCATCTTGCGGCCGCTAAGAATGATGGTCCGGGGAGTTAGAGGCGCCCCGTCTTTAACAGTTTTCATGAGCCTCTCTGGCCGGAGACGTCTGCCTATTTCCAGTCTTCTGTCTTCAGAGAAAAGACTCGCTCCTTTAAGCCGCTGTTTCCGGTTTTGTTGCCTGCAGTCCTGCTAACACAGTGCACCTGCGTTGAGAGCTGCTGTGTATCAGAGACCGTCCCGGGGTAAGCACAGCTGGGGCTGCGTGCTGTGCTCAGTGGTGTCCGACTCTGTGCGACCCCATAGCCGGCAGCCCACCGGGCTCCCCCGTCCCTGGGATTCTCCAGGCAAGAACACTGGAGTGGGTCGCCATTTCCTTCTCCAGTGCATGAAAGTGAGAAGTGAAAGGGAAGTCGCTCAGTCGTGTCTGACTCTTCGCGACCCCATGGACTGAAGCCCACCAGGCTCCTCTATCCCTGGGATTTTCCAGGCAAGAATATTGGAGTGGGTTGCCGTTTTCTCCTCCAGGGGATCTTCCCAACCCAGGGCTCAAGCCGTGTCTCCTATGTCTCCCGCACTGGCAGGCAGATTCTTTACCGTCTGAGCCACCTGGGAATTAACCCAATGTTTTCATTTACTCTGCTCTACCTGTTCCATGTCTAAAAACAGTTCTCTTTTTCAACTTCAATAACTATGTTCCCTGAAATAACATGTTGGACATCTAAAAGCTCTTCTCCCGATTTTAAATTTGCAATTTAATTTCTTCATAGTTACCTTCAGGCTAATGAATAAAATATAGGTAAGAACTGTTCCGGATGCAGTTTAGGTTAGGACAGTTAAGGGAGAATGCTGCTATGTTTGGCAGAGGATGTGTTGACATCAGTTGTCTGTGTATTACTATGTCAAGTTTGGTTCAGGTGTCCATAACCTATCGAATATTATTTGTCTTAAGCAGTCAATGTATGTGAAGATACTTTTCTTGGTCCTGTGATGTTTAAATAAACTAACTGACCCCTTTCCAACTTCTAAAATATATTTTTAAATCTGGAATTTTACCAAAATACGAGATTTTAAAAAATATACATAATATCTTGGTAAGTGTAAAATTAGCCCTGGCACCTGAAAGAAGATATGTTGTTCACCATAAATCCGAACTGTTTAACTCTTCTTTTTTTTTAAATTAACTTTTCTTCTTATATGACCCTTTATACTTCTGCTGAGACAAAACATTACCTTTCATTCCTTGACAAATTCCAGGTGCCGTTAAGGGCGATAGGGGGAAGGGGAAGAAAAAATAGGCGGGACAACAGAAAGCAAAAGAAGAAAGAAATGGAGAGGGGAGGAAAATGTTCTTATCTGAACTGTGACATCCTGCACCACTTTTTTTCAAAATTTATTTATTGTAGTTAGATTATACTTCAGTAAAGTTAAATTTCTTTTTGCTATACAATAGGTTTTTGTTGGTTATGCATTCTAAATATAGCAGTGTGTACATGACCTTCCCAAAGTCGTTAACTATCCCTCCCCCCACCCCTCCCGGCAGTCATGAGTTCATTTTCCAAGTCTGTGAGTCTCTTTATTCTGTACCATATTTGACCACAAAATAAATATTTGTAGATATTGATTTCCCAGTGCAGAATGACAAAGGCCAATCAAAGAAGGGTTAAGCAAAACATTTAAACTGGGAGTCAAAGTTCCATGTAAAGAAAGGGGACTTGCACACAGATAGGGGATAATCGCACCCCTCCACTATGTATTAAAGAAGAATTGAACCAGAGCTTTTAGGAGTTCTTTTTCTCCATGCCCTAGAGGTAAAGTCTTTTGCAGCCATTTGGAATGCTAGAGTGTATTCAACATGGAAACTGAAGGAATTCTCAGTGACATGTGAGGCATTAATAAAAATTTGTCAGCTACTGGCTAGCTCAATAAATAATGGATTCTTTATGTAATTCTTTAAACGCGTGGCACTTATGGCAAGATGATGCTGGAAAGAGAATACGTTCTCAACACTAAATCTCCAGCAATGCAAATCTCCCACCAGACCAAAAACTGCTTTAAGCAGTTGAGGTCAGAATGGGGAGCTTTTCCTCCCCCCTCTCCAAAACAGCAAGCATATAGTAAAACCGTATTATTTCAAACTCTGCACTTTATACAAAATTAAATTGCAGGTGGATTAAAAATCTACATGTGAGGGCTTCCCCGGTGGTCCAGTGGTTAAGAATCCGGCTGCTAATCCAGGGGACACAAGTTCGATCCCTAGTCCAGGAAGATCCCACATGCCTTGGGGCCGTAAACTCATGCACCGCAAATACTGGGCTAGAGCTCCAGAGCCCGAGAGCCACCATGACTGAGCCACGTGCCCAGAGGCAGTGCTCTGCAACGAGAGAAGCCTCTAGGATGAGAAGCCCTCGGACCATACCTGGAGAGCAGCCCCGGCTGGCCACAGCCAGAGAGCCTGCATCGATGGTCAAAAATAAAGAAGTCTTAAAAAAAAATCTATATGTGAAAAAGTAAAATCTTTTATAAGAAAATATAAGTGAATATACTTATGACTTCAGTGTATGAAAATGCTTCTTTCAAACAAATATAAAAGCTTGACTCATAAAGAAGAAAGACTGATAAACTCACCTACTGAAAATTCACACACAAAAAAACTTTTATTCAACAAAAGATATGCTAAACAAAGTGGGAGAAAATACCACATACAGGAGGAATATAATTTCTATGCATAAATCTGGCAAAAGATCAATATCCAGAAGGAAAAAGAGCTCCTTGAAATGAATAAAAAAGCATACAACCCCATTAAAAAAAAAACAAAGATTACAATAGACCATTTCCTCAAGAGGAAATCTGAAATGCCAAGAAATAAATGTTAAGATGTTATTCCCACTAATGTGAATTAAGTCAGAAAAGTTGAAATTAAAACAATGGGATATCATTTCCTAGTCATCAGACTAGTAAAAATTTACAAGTATGATAATATCAAATATTGGCTAGTATATAGAGAAATGGGAACTCTCAAACATTCCTCTCACAAAAGGCACATATTCTTTTTTTTTTTCTTTTTAATTTTTTGGCTGAGCCACATGGCATGTGGGATCTCAGTTCCCTGACCAGGGACTCAAGCCCACGCCCCCTGCACCAGAAGGGCAGTGTCTCAACCACTGGACAGTCAGGGAAATCCCCAAAGGCACTGTTCTTGCTAGCAAAGAGTCAGGGGTCCAAACTATGGTCTATGAGGCACTTTAGAATTCCGTATGATAGTCCTCATCCTTGCTTAAGCTAGCTGGAAAGGGTTTCACTGGTTACAGCAAAGATGGTGTCAAGACTACGGTCGCTTGTTAGTTCTTTGCTTGCATTAGTGGACTGACGACTGGTGGGACCTCATAATGACTCTGAATCGATTGTATCTGATAAGAGCGATGAAGATGCTGTTGTCTGCTGGCTGCTTTTATGTGGTCGTTCATGCATGCCTGCTTGCACTGATTCATATTCATTCATCAAACAACTGAGCGCTCCACTACCCTGGAGGCAAAGTAGGGGGAATACAACTTCCTGGGATATTGCAGATTAATCTTTAAAAAGTTATTATGACATTTCAATAAATGGGATGCTTCCAGCTGCAGGAACAAAAAAAATTGGATGTGAAGTGGCTGAAACAGTAGGGAAGCGCGTCCCTGGGCAGAGCTGCAGTTAGAGGCAGGCAGTAGGGCTGGCTGCGGGAAGGCATAGGCAGGCTCTGCTCTGCTTGCAAGTGTCCCTGGTTCTGCCTGGGGTTGACTTTCCTGTCCTCAGGCTTCTCTCGAAGTTCTAAGATGGCGGTACCTTCCTCATGTTCCATGAAAGGTAGAAACTCTCTCTTCCAACCTCGGAATAACAATTCTGCCCTTCATCTGATGAGGTCAGGTTACGTGTCCATCTCTGGAACATTAATGGTAGCCAGGGACAAACCATGCACTGACTCAGTTATGCTAAAGAACATGGGTTTGGTTAAGAACGTGCGTGTGCGCTAAGTCACTTCAGTCGTGTCCAACTCTTTGCAACCCTATGGTCTGTAGCCCGCCAGGCTCCTCTATCCATGGAATTCTCCAGGCAAGAATACTGGAGGGGGTTACCATTTGCTTCTCCAGGGGATCTTCCTGACCCAGGGATAAAACCCTCATCTCTTATGTCTCCTGTGTTGGCTGGTGGGTTCTTTACCACTAGCACCACCTGGGAAGCCCCGCTGGTTAAGAACACTGGTTCTCAAACTTCAGTGGGGTTCAGAATCACCTGGGGAGCCTCACCCCAACATTTCTAGTTAACACAGTAGGTTGAGGTTAGGATGCAAGAATTTGCATTGCTAACAAGTTCTAGGTGATGCTAATGCTGTTTGTCTACACATTGAGAATCACTGGCTTAGACAAATCATGATCTGTCTTAGGAGATAAAGATGGGGCCAGCCCCCCAGTCACATGAGCTGTGTGTGTGTGAATATCTAGCCAAAGTGGGGGTGGGGGTAGAAAGTGGGGGGAGGGGCTCAGTTCAGAAGGAAGAAGGTTTGACATGAAAGATCAGAAGGCAACCAACAGTGTCTCCTACACATGTTTAAGCAAGAATGTGATACTATCTTATAGATTTTATTGATTATTAAAGAGGCAGAGTATAAGAGTGATCTAAGTTAGGATGACATGAAAATATAAGAACAAAGAGTTTTCAGTTCAAGATTAGACTGTAGTTGAAATAATCAGGTTTTGATCAACAGTGATACAAGAAGTTAGGTTTCTAAGGAAGGGCATCATGGAGCTGGATCACGTCTCTATGTAGAACAGCTGCTCTCCTTTTTGGGGCCCCTCTCCTCTTGGCTTATGGAATCATTCTTTTCTCCCAACAGACAGTGGATAACTGCTACAGCAGGGCTACAAAGTGATTTGTTTAAATTCTTCTCAGGATACTTTTAATGGGGGTACCTTTTTATAGGTGAGGATGTGGTAACGGAATGCTTAATCCCCTGTTTGTTTTTTTTTAAATTGGTTGTATCTGCACCTGTTACCCAAAGTGTGTAAAAAAAATAAAAAAGTGTTTTCCCAAAGTGTGCGTAAATATCACTAGTGTCAGGAGATGCTGTTAGGTATGATGAGAATAAGAATTCTATTCAATATAAGCAAATCAGTTTAGGAGACTTGAATTTTTTAAAGTGCAAATAGCTCATAAAAGCTCTCTACTGGTGAAGCCAAATTAATTTTGATTTAAATAAACATTTCCAAAGGTGATTTGATTATAGAATCCTTTTTACACAGCACTTAGTAATATACTGCCAGAGAAGGCAATGGCACCCCACTCGGAAAATCCCATGGATGGAGGAGCTTGGTGGGCTGCAGTCCATGGGGTTGCTAAGAGTCGGACACGACTGAGAGACTTCACTGTCACTTTTCACTTCCATGCATTGGAGAAGGAAATGGCAATCCACTCCAGTGTTCTTGCTTGGAGAATCCCAGCAATGGAGGAGCCTGGTGGGCTGCCGTCTCTGGGGTTGCACAGAGTTGGACATGACTGAAGCAACTTAGCAGCAGCAGCAACAGCAGTAATATACTGCAGGCTTTCTGTCATCTGGAACAGACCTCAAGGAATGTTGAACAAGACTTACTTTTAAAAAGTGACTATTTTGAAGTATAATTGACTTACAATAGTGTGTTAATTTCTGGTGTGCAGCAGAGTGACTCAGTTATATGCTCATGTGCATGTGTGCTCAGCTGTGTCCGACTCTCCGAGAACCCATGGGCTGAAATCCACCAGACTCCTCTGTCCATGAAATCCTCCAGGCAAGAAGACTGGAGTGGGTTGCCATTTCCTCCTCCAAGGGATCTTCCTGACCCAGGGATCGAACTCTGGTCTCCTGCATTGGCAGAAGGATTCCTTACCACCACGCCACCAATTCAGTTATATGTATATATACACATATACATATATATGTATGTTCCTTTTAAAATTCTTTTCCATTATGGTTTATCACAGGATATTTTATCTTATTTTTTTAATTGAAGGATAATTGCTTTACAGAATTTTGTGGTTTTCTGTCATATATCAACAAGCATCTTATCACAGGATATTGAATATAGTTCTCTGTGCTCTACAGGAAGACTCTGTTTATCCATTCTCTATATATTAGTTTGCATCTGCTAATCCCAAACTCCCAATTCATCCATATTCCACCCTCTTCCCCCTTGGCAACCACAAGTCTTGAGCAAAACTACTTAAAAACACTGTCAGAAAAAAAAAAACAAAAACCCTCAGTTTCCATGGGTAACCGCTCCAAGCTTCACCAGACCTCTCTTAAAAGCAAATCATTTTGACGGCTAACTGAAGGGTACCATAGTCAAAGTCAATTTCCTGGTTTTTCAGACTCACCATGATTAAGCTATAGGCAGATGTAATAAAATGATTTTCATGTGATCTTTATAATACTTCTTATTCTGACTACTACAGTTGAACAAAATGAGGGTGATGTCTTATACACAATAGATGCTTAAATATGTTTAAAAGTGGTACACAGCTGAGGGATATAACCATGGGCACACAAAGCTTTATATGTAATCAGTCAAGCATTCTGGTTGACTCAGGTTTTAGCAGTTTGCAGACACTCCTTCAGGAATCTGAATGAATTACTTGGGGTGCCAAATCATCAATGAGGTTTATTTCTAACTCAATTCAGTTGAATTTCCTAAACATGTTTTGGATGGATGACTGTGAGGTTCCAGACTATAGTATTTTGAGTTTGATACTTTAATGTTGAGGATTACTAATACTATTTAAGATTTTAAGACAGTTTTTTAATCTTCTGGAATGACAATAATATTAGCCAACTTCCCTTTTTCATTTTATTAACTCAATTTACTGGAAGTATATTTATATCTCATAATGTATCTAATTTGTACAACACATAGGTCCAGTGTCTTGATGGAAGGACTGCCAAAAATGTGGATATCCTTAACTTGCCAGAGACAATGAGAAATAAACACTAAAGAATATCTTAATCATGTAATGGCATGAAAATATTTGTTTAATGAAAAAATAAAAAATAAATGTTTCAGACCTGAAAAAAATTTCATTACAGCCTGAATGAATAAAAACCTAGCAATGCTAAATGTAAGCTTTCATGACAAATCTCATTTAATACTTGTATTTGCTCATATTTTTCTTGGGGAAAAGCCATGTGAAGGGGCATCTCATTAGGTACATCCTAAGAGTTCCTCCTTCCCCCTAATCTCCCTTTGAGGCCTGTCTAATGTTAGGGAAGATACTCTAGGGCTCCAGTTTCCCCCTGCTAAAATATTTACTTTCTTTTTTTAAAAAAAAATAGTTTCTTCCATTCCCTTGTTTGTCCGTAATTGGTCCATGAAGCCTTGACCTTGTGTAAATGCAGAGAGCAAAAACCTGCAATTATGATTAAAAAAAAATATGAACTTAAATTGAAAGCAGTTGGTTACGAAAGACAAATGGGTTCAGGCTCCAGGACCAGAATGAATCTGCTCAATATTGACATAGTGAATTGTCCCAAGGAGATTAAACCCCAGCTCTAAAAGCAGGCAGGGCAGCAGTGAGTGACAGGGCGTTATGGGGGCAGCGCCTCCCCGGGGGAGAGTTCATCTTCTTCCTCAAAGAGACGCCTTCAGGGATCATGTCACTTGAATTCCCTGTGAATTCAGCGTCATCTTAGCTTGACCAGCTCTGGAAGAACGTATTAACCCCCGCTTGTGATTTTCAGAAAACCATTCTAATTTAGCAAGTAATTAAGGGTCACATGCAGGATAAAGAGCTAGATAATCTTGGATTACCCACAGGAAGCTTTGTCTCCAAGGCAACCCCCAATGGAGGGGCTGTTAATTCGAAGGCCAGTCGGTTAATGAACTGGGAATGGTGACTGGCTCTTAGACCCGTCGCTCGAACCAGGGAAATGAAAATAACAATTATATTGCTATTGAGTGATTCAGTGATGCAAAATAAATGCTTCAAAGGCTGGCCCAGGCAAAGCATTTCGAGAAAGGATGTAATTGTCACCATCTTGCTGGAGCGAGCCCACGGATCTAAAATTAGCTTGTCTTGAATTTGAGCTGTGCCCATCTTTGTTTATGAATTTTAGCCTTGCCTCCAGCGGGACCCTCTGGTTTCAGTCCCTCTATGACCTAATTACCCCATAGCCTTGTTTTTCCAGAGGGGCAGCCTCAGTAACCAGACCAGGCTGGAAGAGTGGCCCCAGAGACCTTTGGGAGAAGAGACAAAAATGGCATTGTGCATCGGCCTTTGCTGTCTCACGCTGGGCTAAAAAAATAAGATGGGGCTGTGCAGATAAGCACCTTAAGAGGATTTTCAGGCCAGGTTGGGAAAGGTGGACGCGGAACATGCAGCCGACCTAATGAGAGAGGCTGGGGTATGATGAGAAAGACAGACAAAGGCTGCCCCACTCAGAAAGCTCAGAGGGCATGGTGGAAAATGCAAGCATCTTCGCTGCTGCCTTAAGAGCTTCTCTCTTTCTTTCTTTTCCCCAATGGCCAAGTTTAGGTCTTACACTCTCTCTGAAACTTTCTACAACTCTTGAGCCCTTATTTACTCCCTGTTCTGAAAGCTCACTGAGCCGTACTTCACACTCAACTCTATACTCTCTCTCAGGGCTTATGAACTGTCTCACTTCCCCTGGGTCTCTTGGTTTGTAAGTCATGGCATTGGGTTGGCCAAAACGTTCGTTTGAGGTTTTCCCGTAATGTGTGGTAGAAAAACCCGATCGAATGTTTTGGCCACCCAGTGAATATATTCAATATTCTAAACCCTTTATTGAGACTCTAGTGTGAGGTGGGCGCTGTGCCAGAGGCTGGTGATACAGAGGTGAGTAAAATGTGGTTTCTGGAGCAGGCACTCACAGAGGGGTGGAGGAAGCAGGTAAGTGAGCAGAGATGGGTCCCAAACTCCCAGAGAGATGTCGGCGCAGCTGGACACACGTCAGGTGCCGCACGCTGGCATGGTCAGTCACAAGAAGGAGAGCTAGAAACAAGGAAGGCGATTTATCACCGAGGCCAACGGTGTGGCCGGTGACAACCCCCGGACGAAAGGATTTGGGGACACACTGGCAGGGCAAGCTTTGCACTCATACTCACCAAGTCAAGAAAGAGATGAGGAGCAGAAAGCAGTGAACTTCTGGGCTAAGGCAGAAGAGGGTAAGGAGCAAGAAAGAGATTTTGGCAAAGATTTACTCTAATTTCCTTACTATGGAAAATAAGACCCACATGGGCTGGAAGAAGCACAAGCTGGAATCAAGATTGCCGGGAGAAATATCGATAAGCTCAGATATGCAGATGACACCACCTTTATGGCAGAACGTGAAGAGGAACTCAAAAGCCTCGATGAAAGTGAAAGTGGAGAGTGAAAATATTGGCTTAAAGCTCAACATTCAGAAAATGAAGATCATGGCATCTGGTCCCATCACTTCATGGCAAATAGATGGGGAAACAGTGGAAACAGTGTCAGACTTTATTTTGGGGGGCTCCAAAATCACTGCAGATGGTGATTGCAGCCATGCAATTAAAAGACGCTTACTCTTTGGAAGGAAAGTTATGACCAACCTAGACAGCATATTCAAAAGCAGAGATATTACTTTGCCAACAAAGGTCCGTCTAGTCAAGGCTATGGTTTTTCCAGTGGTCATGTAGGGATGTGAGAGTTGGACTGTGAAGAAGGCTGAGCACCAAAGAATTGATGCTTTTGAACTGTGGTGTTGGAGAAGACTCTTGAGAGTCCCTTGGACTGCAAGGAGATCCAACCAGTCCATTCTGAAGGAGATCAGCCCTGGGATTTCTTTGGAAGGAATGATGCTGAAGCTGAAACTGCAGTACTTTGGCCACCTCATGTGAAGAATTGACTCATTGGAAAAGACTCTGATGCTGGGAGGGATTGGGGGCAGGAGGAGAAGGGGATGACAGAGGATGAGATGGCTGGATGGCATCACCGACTCTATGGACGTGAGTCTGAGTGAACTCTGGGAGTTGGTGATGGACAGGGAGGCCTGGCGTGCTGCGATTCATGGGGTCGCAAAGAGTCGGACCCGACTGAGCGACTGAACTGAACTGCACTGATCTGATGTGTTTTGGGATCTGATGAGAGCCACATCCTTCAGAGCTAATTCTTCCATCAGGGCAGATTTGAGTGTGTGAGAGAGGAAAGTGAACCCACACTAATCAGGTGTAGGTGACAGGAAATGGAGAGCAAAAATTCACTTTAAATGTGACACTAAATTAAAAAAGGACAGATTTCCTAATCACTGGGAGCTAGTCTTAGGATTCCACGTGCTAAGTTGCTCAGTCACGTCTGACTCCTTGGTGACCCCAGGGACTGTGGACCCCCAGGCTCCTCTGTCCATGGGATTTCTCAGGCAAGAATCCTGGAGTGGGCTGCCACGCCCTCCTCCAGGGAATTTTCCTGACCCAGGGATGAAACCCACATCTCTCATATCTCCTGCCAGGGCAGGTGGATTCTTTACCACTAGTGCCACCTGGGAATCCTAGGATTCCCTGAAACAGATGTAAAAGCTGATGGGATTTATGAAGATTGGATGGTTTATTTAGGAAATTGTTTTAATAATGAAAGAATGAAGGACCAAGTTTGACAAAAAAAGTGAGAAAGACAAAAGGAAATTTTGTCTTTGAATATTTCCACATGTATGGCTGGGTCCATTTGGTGTCTGCCTGAAGGTATCACAACACTGTTAATTGGCTGTTCAGTTCAGTTCAGTCGCTCAGTCGGGTCCGACTCTTTGCGACCCCATGAATCGCAGCACGCCAGGCCTCCCTGTCCATCACCAACTCCCAGAGTTCACTTAGACTCACGTCCATCGAGTCGGTGATGCCAGGCAGCCATCCTCTGTCATCCCCTTCTCCTCCTGCCCCTAATCCCTCCCAGCATCAGAGTCTTTTCCAATGAGTCAACTCTTTGCATGAGGTGGCCAAAGTACTGGAGATTCAGCTTCAGCATCATTCCTTCCAAAAAACTGAAGTCTCTCACTGTTTCCATTGCTTCCCCATCTATTTGCCATGATCTTCGTTTTCTGAATGTTGAGCTTTAAGCCAACTTTTTCACACTCCTCTTTTACTTTCACCAAGAGGCTTTTGAGTTCCTCTTCACGTTCTGCCATAAGGGTGGTGTCATCTGCATATCTGAGCTTATTGATATTTCTCCTGGCAATCTTGATTCCAGCTTGTGCTTCTTCCAGCCCAGCGTTTCTCATGATGTACTCTGCAAATAAATAAGCAGGGTGACAATATACAGCCTTGATGTACTCCTTTTCCTATTTGTTGTTGTTGTTGTCTGTTGTCTGTTGTTCCAAGAAGAGAGGCGAAAAGCAAAGGAGAAAAGGAAAGATATAAGCATCTGAATGCAGAGTTCCAAAGCAAGGAGAGATAAGAAAGCCTTCCTCAGCGATCAATGCAAAGAAATAGAGGAAAACAACAGAATGGGAAAGACTAGAGATCTCTTCAAGAAAATTAGAGATACCAAGGGAACATTTCATGCAAAGATGGGCTCGATAAAGGACAGAAATGGTATGGACCTAACAGAAGCAGAAGATATTAAGAAGAGGTGGCAAGAATACACAGAAGAACTGTACAAAACAGAGCTTCATGACCAAGATAATCATGATGGTGTGATCACTCACCTAGAGCCAGACATCCTGGAATGTGAAGTCAAGTGGGCCTTAAAAAGCATCACTACGAAGAAAGCTAGTGGAGGTGATGGAATTCCAGTTGAGCTATTTCAAATTCTGAAAGATGATGCTGTGAAAGTGCTGCACTCAATATACCAGCAAATGTGGAAAACTCAGCAGTGGCCACAGGACTGGAAAAGGTCAGTTTTCATTCCAATCCCTAAGAATGGCAATGCCAAAGAATGCTCAAACTTCCGCACAATTGCACTCATCTCACACGCTAGTAAAGTAATGCTCAAAATTCTCCAAGCCAGGCTTCAGCAATATGTGAACCGTGAACTTCCAGATGTTCAAGCTGGTTTTAGAAAAGGCAGAGGAACCAGAGATCAAATTGCCAACATCCGCTGGATCATCGAAAAAGCAAGAGAGTTCCAGAAAAACATCAATTTCTGCTTTATTGACTATGCCAAAGCCTTTGAGTATGTGGATCACAATAAAGTGTGGAAAATTCTGAAAGAGATGGGAATACCAGACCACCTGACCTGCCTCTTGAGAAACCTATATGCAGGTCAGGAAGCAACAGTTAGAACATGGAACAACACACTGGTTAATCGGTTGTACTCCAATATAAAATAAAAACTTAAGAAAGGGAATCTATGGGAATTTCCTGGCAGTCCAAATGTGGGGACTTGGTGCTCTCACTGCTGGGGCCCAGGCTCTGTCCCTGGTTGGGTGGCTAAGACCCTGCAAGCCGTCGGATGTGTCCCCCACCTCAAAAAAGGAAACTATTGGAGAGTAAAACTCAGAGTGCTCTGGGGGAGAGAGACTCGAGCAAGATCGCCAAGAGACAAGCAGGGCCCCAGAGAAGTGACGAAGAAACTTGGAGTCTTCAGGCCCAAAGGCATGAAGAGAAAACAAGATGTCAGCTCCGAGGAGGGAAACGGAAAACACTTCATTAAACAGTGAAGGCACTCGAGTGCGGAAAACGTGCCTCTTTATGCGAGCTGCACAGGAAGCTCAGACTGGAAAGAGATGACTCAGCGGAGATGTTCACACAGCCGAGTGTGTTTCTAAAGGGAAGCGGAACGGGCAGAGGTAAGGGGGCGTCTTGTTTTCCTTTCTCTGAGTATTTATATAAACAGATACAAAAGTACTGGGATGGGAAGGGAAGCAGACTTGAGAGCAGAGACCATGAACAGGCCAGTTGGGAGGTACAGTGGGCATTCTGCATCCATGCGTTCCGCATCCTCCGATTCAATCAACTGCAGATCAAAAATGTTTGCGGAAAAAAATTCCAGAACATTCCAAGAAAGCAAAATATGATTTGCTGCTTGCTGGCAACTATTTACATAGCATTTGCACTGTATTAGGTATTATAAGTAATCCAGAGATAATTTAAAGTATATAGGAGGGTGTGCATGCCGTTTGATACAAATGACTTGGGCATCCTTGGATTTTGATGTCTGTGGGCGTCCTGGAATCAATCCCCCTCAGATTCCTAAGGGCTGCTCTAGAGAAAAATCGAAGCTATTTGTCTGTTTAAATAATATGCAAATATGTAGCAAGATGCTCTATGCCTGTAATTACTGTAATAATTTGTATTACCTGCTCTAGGTTAAATTTCCAATGTGCATAAGAAAAGAAAGAAAGAGAAGTCACTTGGTCGTATCTGACTCTTTGCGACCCCATGGACTGTAGCCTATCAGGCTCCTCCATCCCTGGGATTTTCCAGGCAAGAGTACTGGAGTGGGTTGCCATTTCCTTCTCCAAAGGATCTTCCCGACCCAGGGATCAAACCCAGGTCTCCCGAATTCCAGGCAGACGCTTTATGCAGTCCGGGCCACCAGGGAAGCCAGTGTGCATAGCCACATCTTAAAATCAGAGAGCTGTGCAAGAAAGGCCTAAAACGGTAGCCAACTGTGCAGCCGTCTGTGTGAGCACAGCTCTGAGCATCAGGGAGAGTGCAGTGAAGCAGATGGAGGAGACCTTGATCTTTCTGAGTGTTGCACACTAGTCCAGGTAGAGAGACAGTAAACCGATCAACAGTTTTTTAAAAAAGAAGATTTCAAATCGTGATGCTGATAAATACTGCAAAACAGACGACGACAAAAGGAACAGAAGTGAGTTTGAGAGTGTGGCTGGCGTGGCGGGGTGGGCCGGGCGACCGGCGCTTTAGGTAGCAGGCACTGTGAGGGCCTGTCTATGGGAGAGACGTCTGATCCGAGCCCTGAGGGACAGAAAGGCAACCCAGTGAGGATCAGGGAGGGCGGGGCGTCCCAGGGAACAGAAAGTGAAAGTCCCTGGGGGCGAGAAAGGAAGCCCAGAATGACTGGGGCATGGTCAGAAGTTAGAGGGCGGTGGGGAGAGAGCTAGAGGGACTGTGGGGGCTTTCTGAACGTGGGGAGTCCTCTGAATTTCATCCTGTTAATAATCGCAGGGAGGCCTGGCGTGCTGCAGTCCATGCGGTCGCAGAGTCAGACACGACTAAGAGACTGAACTGAACTGGATGATCGCAGATGGGCGACTGGTTTCCAGCAGATGTCTCCTGTATCTTTCTCTGCAATCTTTCCCCATAAACGAATCTCATGGACCAGAAGGCCCAGAGTTGTCTGGGAGTTTGTTAGAAATACAGGATCTCAGATCCCACCCCAGACCGACTGAATCAGAGTCTTATTTTGAGTCTTATTTTATCAAGATCCAAGCGATGCATATGTATGTGAAACTTTGAGAAGCACCGCTACAATCGTATTTGTGTTTTGAAGACTCTAAAGGAAAGCCTACTGAGACAGTTATAATTTTCTTAAAAAAAGGAAAGTGTTGGTGAGAATGTGGAGAAATCGGAACCCTTAGACATTGCTGGTGGGAATGCAAAATGGTGTACCCACATTGGAAAACATTTTGACTATTCCTCGCTAACTTAAACATAAGTTACTGTATGACCCAGGAATTCCACTCCTGGTAGATACCCCCAAAGAGCTGAGAATGGGAATTTGAAGAAAACTTGTACGTGTATCTTCACAGCAGCACTAGTCTCAGGAGCCAAAAAGGGATACAACCCAAGTGTCCATTAACCGATGACGGATAAGCAGAACGTGGTCTATCCACACAATGGACTACTGGCCAGCCGTAACAGGAGCAAAGCGCTGAGATGTGCTACAGCGTGAATGCCCCGTGAAAACCTGCTAAGGGAAAGGAGTCAGATGCTGTAGGTCAGCACTGGGTGATTCCATTGAGATGAAATTTCCAAAGTCGGCAGATCCACAGGACAGGAGGCAGATGGGTGGTTGCCAGAGGGAGTGGGGAGGGTGAATAGGGAGTGACTGGTTCGTGGGGACAGAGCTGCTTTTAGGGGTGATGAAAATGTCCAGGAACTGGTAGTGGCGATGGCTGTGCTGGGGTGAGTGCAGGATTGCCTCAGTCGCGCCCGGCTCTCTGTGACCTCGTGGCCTGTAGCCCGCCAGGCTCCTCTGTCCCTGGGACTCTCTAGGCAAGAACACCAGAGTGGGTGCCTCCAGGGGATCTTCCTGACCCGGGGGTGCAACGTGCATCTCTCATGTCTCCTGCGTTGGCTGGTGGGTTCTTTACCACGTGCGCCACCTGGAAAAGCCTGGTGATGGCTGGACATCATTGTTAATGTACTGAATGTCGCTAATGGTGACTTTTATGTGATGTGTATTGTACCACAGTCTAAAAAAAGACTTTAAAATCCAGAGAGGATAACAGAACACACCAAACGGTATTGCCTCAAGGGACACTTCTGTGTTTAGCAGGAGGTCGCTAGTTGTATTTTAATTTTGTAATATTTTGTTAATGACCTGGATGCTAACACTTTAAAATGCACGAACATCTCTTTGAGAAAATATGCAGCTAATAGACCTGTTGAAAGCTAAACGTAACACGAACTTGGCTAAAGCAGGAGTCAAGTAGAATGCAATGCAGTGAGAGCAAGCAGGGTACCTCGACTGTCACTAAAGGCAGGAGGGTGAGAAATGGTACAAGAGGTGAATATTGAGGGGTCAGAGAGCACAGTCAGAGGGAGCTCCCTGGACAACACATCAGTTTCAGTAACTGGACTCAGGCATCTGGGAACTGAAGATCTCAGAGTAACCACTGGGCTCCCTTGCCATTCGGTTCAGCACCTCTGGGACACGTGCTCAGACTGCTTCCAACTTTGGGGTTTGCACCTGAAACTCCTTATCTACCCAAAAGCACTTGATTGTCATAAAGTCTCTCCCCTGAAGGAAATCTGGTCTCCTCTTGGAGAAGAGCAGGCACCACACCCACACAAAAGTCACCACGAGGCTATCCCTCGCTGGTCCTGCCGCCTACTTGGGTGCGACTCTCTGCAGCCCGTGGACTGCGGCACGCCGGGCGTCCCTGTCCTTCCCCATCTCCCAGAGTTGGCCCAAGCTCATGGCCATTGAGTCCGCGATGCCATCCAACCAAAACTATCATTTGTCCCATCTGTTCTCCCAAGGGCCCATTATCTTTCTAGACAGCCATTCGCTTCTCAGCTCCCCTTTCTCCCTCTCCCTCTGCCCTATTTCTAAGCAGTCATTTGTTTTCCCTGAAGTTCCCCCTCCCAGCCCTGACTAAAATGATATAAGCCCCATGGGTTTCCCTCCTAGCTCAGTCAGTAAAGAATCCACCTGCAATGCAGAAGACCTGGGTTCAATTCCTGGATCAGGAAGATCCCCTGGAGAAGGAAATGGCAACCCACTCCAGACTTCTTGCCTGGAGAATTCCATGGACAGAGGAGCCTGGCGGGCTACAGTCCATGGAGTTGAAAAAGAGTCGAACACGGCTTAGTGACTAAACAGCAACAACAGTTCTTACAAGATCGGGAGAAATGCTTGGTTCTTTCAGTTGTTTTCAAATGAGTTTCAAACTAAATAGTTCCAAGGGCCCTCGAAAAATGACCTGTATCCTTGTGTTATTAGCTGTCGCTGTTTTTCTGTTTGTTCTCGTTTTGAGCTCATGGCTTTTAACACAGTTGAAGCATTTCATTTTATTTTTAGCACATTTGATGTGTTTTCATCACTTCAATTACTACCCTTAGTCATGCTCGAATCACTCCAGTGGGAGCCTCTTCAAGTTGCCTCCTGAGTCCTACTGATCCAATCTCAGTAATCTTTGATGGTTTTCTCTTTTTTTAATTAAAAATAATTAAACAGCAACAACAACAATTCTGGGGCTGCACCGTGCAACCTGCAGGATTCTAGTTCCTTGACCAGGGATCGAACTGTGCCCTCTGTGGTGGAAGCTCAGAGCCTTAACCACTGGACTGCCAGGGGAGTCCCAGTCTTCTCACATTCTGATAAGACTTTTTCATCTTTTCTAATCATTGGGTCTTATTAGCATTTCTTTTATTAGTAGTAATGGACAGGAGCTTTTCATGTACTTCACTGGGTATATTTTAAGTTTGCAGTGGACCAGTGGATAGGCCAGCCAAGTGGGGGGTGTCCTTAAGACACACTGAATTGTAAACCAGGAGGCCTGTTCTCTCATTTTGCCACTGCATGACCCGTAAGAAATTCACTTACCTTCTAGGGTCATTTCTTCCTTATCAAATTGGGGTGGTGGTGGTGCCTCTACAGTCTTTAAATTTTCTTCTCAATCTAAAATGCTGAGATCTTAATTCCTGGGTGTCACGTGCCCCAGAATTCACCTAATGATGTTTATCCAATAAAATCAAGTCAGAAATTATATAACGAAGTTCAGTTTGATTTCTGTGTCTGGGCAAGTTATTTTACCAAATTCATTTGTCAAACAAACAAAAACACAAGGGTTAGATCAATGTTCTGACTTCTTAAAGTATTGTGAAAAAATATGGTCCCAGAGTTGGTAGAGACTGCATTGGTCGACCCTCTGCTTGCTCTTTCAGAAGCTGCAGCCAACTGGCAAATAGCTCGTCCCGCCTCCTGCTGCAGCATCTGGCTCGGCTCCTGATTTGCTGTGCCCCCCCTCCACCTACCGCCCAGGCAGCCTGCAGGCTCCGGCTGCTCATTAACTCATTAGAAGCTGCTCTGATGGCCGCTCTGGGGGAGGCGCTGCTGTCTGCAGCTCAAGGTTTCTTTCCCAGGCACCTGCCCTAGTGTCACCTGGAGACCCTGGTGAACAACTTGTCCTCAACACCCACCTACTTGCGCATCACACGCAGTGCTTTCTCTTCCACCGTGTTTATCACAGCACCAGGAATCAAAGCATTCCTTTCGCAAACCTTTGTGTATCGCTGGCCTCCTGCACTGGACAGCCAGCTCCATAGGGGCCCAGGCTGGGTCAGACTTTGCTTCCCTTCCTATCCTTAGCTCTCAGCTCGGGGTAGGGCGCTCTGCAATCATCTCAGCATTTGCTGGATGCCAAATGCGTGGGTGATCAAATAAATCTGTTTCTTTTTGTTTTAAAATCCTGGAATGCCCTTCCATGTTATTGTGGAAACAAAATCTGGGGACCTGAAAGGAATAAAAATTCAAGATAATATCTGATTAACGAGAACAAACACTAAATACTATCGGAATTTTAATAGTGGCAGAATTCTCTTCAATTGGAGTAGTATTATCCAGATTAAACAGTAACACCAGTTGGTCATTACTTTAAAAAAAAAAAACAAAACTGACATAGCGTGAATGCTCTTTATAAAAAGTATTCTCAGTGGATATAACTCTCAAATGTACTTGTTCAGAAAGAAATGTAACTGTTTTTACCTGGTGATCTTTGATGTAAACTCAGAAAAGACTTCTGTCTGAAAGGCAGCAAACGTTCCAAAGATTCTAAAGAAATACACACTTCGCAAACCCAGACATTGATGTATATGGAACTCAGCTTCACGGAGAGCCACCCAGACCCACAAATGTACGAACCATCCATGGAAAATGAGAAAAGATTTTCTCCCCAAATTGGGGCCGATATGTGGGTCTTTGTTGTTGTTTAGTCACTAAGTTATGTCTGACTCTTTTGCGACCCCACAGATTGAACCCTGCCAGGCTCCTCTGTCCATGGGGTTCTTCAGGCAAGCATACTGGAGTGCGTAGCCATTTCCTTCTCCAGGGGGCCTTCCCGACCCAGGGATCGAACGCGGGTCTCCTGCATTGGCAGATGGATTTTGTACCACTGAGCCACCAGGGCAGCGATATATAGGTCGAGGTGTCAGCATAGGTGTGTAAATACAAAGGAGGAGCTTCAGAGAAGGAGGCCGGCCGGCTGCTGCTCCCGCGGGCTGCATGTTATCACGGAAAAAAAGAAGCGCTGAGCTCAGAAGCACCGAGGTCTTCAGTCTGGAATTTAGTGCCACTCACGGCAACCTGGGAGACTGTGAGCACATCACGTCTTCACCCGCAGAACGGTGGTACGGGCGGATCTTTCTGTGACCCTCAGGTTCTCAGGCGGAGCGCCAGCAGACCGTCCTCTCGGCCCTCGGATGACACAGTTGACGTTTATGTGAAGTATCCCCTCACCCCGAAACCAGACGCGTCCTTAGCTTTCAAACCAAATGCGACATGCACTGCCTTCCTCGCACGGAATCTCTGCCGTTTGAGACTTTGCTTGCCAGGCTTCCCTCTCACCCTCAGCCCTCTTGTGTCGGCCTTAAATGTCTGGCTCGTGACTGCAATGCAGCCACTGTTTCAAGCTCTCGACGCATCAGCTCATTTCCCAAAGATGCAGCGCGGCCCCACGAGGTTCGGGACGGGTGCTTACAGGTCGGCTCGAGGCGCGTCAGTTTGGGGCTCTTAGTGTGGCTGGATTTTACGTGAAGGCAGTGTGTTTTGAAACAAGAATACCTGGGAATGGAAGACATACTGCCCTAAAGTCGGTTACAGTGCGTCGGGAAATCACCCTTCGAGAAGTGTCTGACAACAGTGTGAGATAATATATAAAGTGCTCAATCCCTTGGCCTACTTTACAAGTCCTCCAAGGGATGGCGGAAGGGAGAGCTGAGTGGGAGCCTGTGAAAGCCACGCGCTTGATGTTTACCTCTGAGGCTCCAGGGCATCCTTCCTTTCCATGGGGTCCTGTGAGAACAGGAGCGGCAAGCCAGGTGCGGCGTCCTCAAGCAGGGGTTTCTGGGAAGACACATGCTTCCTTGGCGTCGTCACGTTTCACTGTGCCTGCGACGTGATTTAACTGAGATGAAGCGTCCTCTCTGCACTCAGATAAAAGGACGAGTCTCAAACAAAGGGCTCAGGAAAAGCTTGTGTTTTGAGAGGAGGGACCCAGGTCAGTGTGATGCAGGCCTGTCTCCCTGCAAGTCTCTACAGTTTCGAAAGGGAGTCAGAGTTGGAACATAAAGGGTTTAGCCTGAATTCAGGCTCATGATGATAACCGAAGACCAGGAAGACCCATCCTACCCAGCTTATTCCTCTGCTACTAACCCGGGAAGACGCTTTGGAAAGAATTTTTACAGAAAGCATCTTGGTTGCCCCCGTTTCTTTCCCATCAAAACTGTGCCTTTCACCCTCCCAGATCCACACAGACGACAGCTTGAGTTTTTGTCAAGCTACACTTTATAAGTTTTCTTTTTTTTTTTTGGTCTCATTAACTCCACTCCCCCAGTCTCCCCAGATTTTCCAATGATTAAAGTAGTGGGCTTTTAAAAAAGGCCTCCAATTAGCACCTCATCAGCTCCAATTAGAGGAGACAAAAGCCGTGTAAAGATAACTCAATGAGAGCGGCCCGCAGAGCCGCACGTAATCACTTAAGACAAGCATCAAGCGTTCTCTTTGCTAACTCTGCGGGGCCTATTCACCTTTCTTTCTTCCCTTTGGATGCATTTAAGACTGTTTTGCTGGGAAGACAGGCCTCCCAGGAGTCTCATAATTCCTCATTCAGAGGCTACCTGTTTACAACCCACAGAGCCCAAGGACCTAAACAATCCTATATTGTCTGCCCGCTGCTTCCTCAAACCCTGGCATCCCTAATGGCCAGCTCTCTGTGGCCGGGCGGTCAGTTAAAGGCTGGCTTTATACTCGCCAAGGGTGCGCCTTGTGCTGTCTCCTAATTATACGGGAGGGCAACAATGTATTTTTTTTTTCAATGAGAGTTCTTTGGAGCAGTTGATTTGGTGCCTGTACTAAATGCCCCCAAACATTAATTAGGGTGGAAGGAACCCTAATTTCCTCTGCAGCTTTCAGCTTTCCTCTCTACTTACTTCCCTTGTATTCACATAGGCCTGGATGAGTCTCCATAATGAAATTACCTCATTAATGCCTTTATTCTTCACAGTAACTCATTCAAAACCGACCATTTAGCTTTAATTTAATGCTGTCAAAAGGAAAAAGGTGCATTCATGGCTTTGATTAGCAAAAAATTCCCCCCCTAAGGGGCGGACAGATTTAAATTATGAAGATGGTAAGTAGTAAGTTATAATTGGGCACAAGCAGTGCTTCAGGGAAGCTTAAATGCTTTCAAAGCCGGGCCCGGCCGGTCTGCAGACTATTAACTGTGTCCACTGCCTTGTTCGCGCTATTTGAATTGATGGCAACTTAACTATAAAAAAGAAAATGGGGTTTAATTTTTGTTTAATACACAGTGGGGCTGTATTTACCCACACAGCAATAGCTTTTCGATGAGCTCAGCCTTTGTTCTCCTGATAATTTATTATCCGTGCTTTCTAACATGAGTTTTGAAGGCGCCGGGCATGTCCCTGTTTCTGGGTGAAAAATAAATGCTTAGGTGCACAGACTGAGCAAGCAGCTTGTTGACCTAACGCCTTGGCTAGGGCCGCAGCAGATCCCTGAGCTCTGATGATGTGTTTCATAATCACTTTAAAAGTTCTAGTGCTTTGGGGATTTGACCTTTAAAAAAAACTCCTTCCTTGATGTTTTCTTTGTTGATGCGACAATCCTGTGAAGTAAGATTTAAATATTAACTGCCTGGTGAAAAAGCAGAGGTCTGGGGAGTCTGAGGGATTTACTCAAAAATCATGGCTAGTGAGAAATGTCGGGGCAGAAGCTACTATACTGCAAGCTTGGGGTAACACGAGGTACTCCGATTTCGAGGGCAGAGCTGCCTTTCTGTACTGTCCAGAGCATCACAGATGTTTACACTGGCTCATCTCAATTTGCATATAAAGAAGATTGTTTAGCTAACCAGGCAATACTGTCCTAGCTGGAAACTAATATATTTATGTTATAGCTATCATAAACACACGGCTCCTTGGAGGTCAGTGAATCACGAATGGACGGAGAGGGTCTTTCTGGCTGCAAAGTGGTGTTCAATCGTTAAGCACAAGTCCAGACAGAGACGGGAGCTGGGGGCCTCAAGCAATCAGCCAAATCAGTCACTCAGTCGTGTCCGACTTTTTGCGACCCCATGGACGGTAGCACGCCAGGCCTCCCTGTCCTTTACCAATTCCTGGAGTTTACGCAAACTCATGTCCATCGAGTCTGTGATGCCATCCAACGACCTCGTCCTCTGTTGTCCCCTTCTCCTCCTACCCTCAATCTTTCCCAGCATCAGGGTCTTTTCAAATGAGTCCGCTGTTCATCAGGTGGCCAAAGTCTTGGAGTTTCAGCTTCAACATCAGTCCTTCCAGTGAATATTCAGGACTGATCTCCTTTAGGATGGACTGGTTGGATCTCCTTGCAGTGCAAGGGACTCTCAAGAGTCTTCTCCAACACCACAGTTCAAAAGCATCAATTCTTCGGCGCTCAGCTTTCTTTATAGTCCAACTCTCACATCCATACATGACTACTGGAAAAACCACAGCCTCGACTAGACGGACCTTTGTTGGTAAAGCAATGTCTCTGCTTTTTAATATGCTGTCTGCTGCTGCTGCTGCTAAGTTGCTTCAGCCGGGTCCAACTCTGTGCGACCCCATGGACGGCAGCCCACCATGCTCCACCGTCCCTGAGATTCTCCAGGCAAGAACACTGGAGTGGGTTGCCATTTCCTTCTCCATTGCATGAAAGTGAAAAGTGAAAGTGAAGTCACTCAGTTGTGTCTGACTCTTCCTGATCCCCTCTTTGTGACCCCAGCCTACCAGGCTCCTCTGTCCATGGGATTTTCCAGGCAAGAGTATTGGAGTGGGTTGCCATTGCCATCTCTGAATATGCTGTCTAGATTGGTCACAACTTTTCTTCAAGGAGCAAGTGTCTTTTAATTTCATGGCTGCAATCACCATCTGCAGTGATTTTGGAGCCCAAAAAACTGAAGTCTCTCACTGTTTCCATTGCTTCTCCATCTATTTGCCGTGAAGTGATGGGACCAGGTGCCATGATCTTCGTTTTCTGAATGTTGAGCTTTAAGCCAACTTTTTCACTCTCCTCTTTCATTTTCATCAAGAGGCTCTTTAGTTCTTCTTCACTTTCTGCCATAGGGGTTGTATCATCTGCATATCTGAGGTAATTGATATTTCTCCCGGCAGTCTTGATTCCAGCTTGTGCTTCCTCCAGCCTGGCATTTCTCATGATGTACTCTGCATATAAGTTAAATAAACAGGGTGACAATATACAGCCTCGACGTACTCCTTTCCCAATTTGAAGCCAGTCTGTGTTGTTCCATGTCCAGTTCTAACTGTTGCTTCCTGACCTGCATGCAGATTTCTCAGGAGGCAGGTCAGGTGGTCTGGTATTCTCATCTCTTTCAGAATTTTCCACAGTTTATTGTGATCCACACAGTCAAAGGCTTTGACATAGTCAATAAAGCAGAAGTAGATGTTTTTCTGGAACTCTTGCTTTTTCAATGATCCAGCGGATGTTGGCAATTT
>SJYQ01092066.1:266116-373019 GCA_006410935.1 Redunca redunca
AAAAAAAAAAATTCTTTTCATCAGCAAAGTGAAATAAATATTTCTGGAATTAATATAATATTTGTTGTCTTAATGGAATAATCCATTGTAGCAATGTGAGAACCAATATTTTTCTGGCCTTCAGTTATAATTCACTGGCCTTGGTCATTGTTGAAACAGCCTCTGTGTGTTCTTAATTAGTATCCCATTTTCCTTATTTTGGCCATGCCATATGGCTTGAAGAATCTTAGTTCCCTGACCTGGGATTAAACCCAGGCCCTTAGCAGTGAGAGCATGGAGTCCTAACCACTGGTCAACCAGGGAATTCCTAAGACCCTATTGTCCTGATTCACAAATATGAAGCACTCAGGTTTTAGAATAGCAAGGAAACAAACACCAGATCTTTTAGGCTAACTTCTCAGGGCAAGTTTCGTCCATGTTAACTGCTGAGTTTGTTTGATTTTTACTTAAATTAGCAGAGTTGTATATCTAAAACAGACCACTAATAACCTACTGTGTAGCACAGGGACCTCTACTCAATGCCCTGTAACAGCCCACGTGGGAAAACGATCTAAAGAAAGAGTGGACGTGTGTGTATGTGCACTGGTTCACTTTGCTGTGCACCTGGAACTGACACGACTCTGTAGGCCAACTACATCCAGGAACAGTTCCGAGAAAAGTCTCGGCGGAGTGGCTGTCCTCCTCCTCCTCTCTTATACAGTATAGTAGGGGCAGAAGTCAGGCAGCACCTCGACGAGGAATCAGAGGGCTGTGTTGTTGTTTAGTTGCTAAGTTGTGTCCAGCTCTTGCGACTCCATAGACTATAGCCCACCAGGTCCCTCTGTCCATGGAATTTTCCAGGCAAGAATATTGGAATGAGCTGCCATTTCCTCCTCCAGGGGATCTTTCCAACCCAGGGATTGAAGGTGGGTCTCCTGCACCAGCAGGCAGATCCTTTACCACCCAGCCACCCAGAGAGCTATGTAGGAGGTGCTTCCACGTTTTTGTAAATTCTTTAGACAGATTTAAAGTACTGGTGGTGTGAGCTTGTGAGCCATGAACTTGTGAGCTTGTGAGCCATGAACTTTAAGCAAGACTTTTAAAAACATAGGTTAGATATCTCCAGCGCCTCCGGTTCTGAAATCCACGTCACCGTGTCGTTCCTTTAAACACAATCTGCCTTGCTTACTGCTCGTTTATGTCTGAACAGCCTCCTCTAACAGACTGTAAGCTCCCAGAGGGGAAGAGTCATTTTGTTCGTATGTTGTTTTGGGCTATAACGACCTTAATTTGTATTGTGCCCCAAGTTCTCTCACGCCTACCCCTTCTACCCTGTTTACACGTCTACCTCCTCCATGAAGGGCAGGTGTAAACACACAGGTGCCTTTTTATTACTACAGCCCGCTCTGCAGGTAGTCAGTTCAGTTGCTCAGTCGTGTCCCACTCTTTGTGACCCCACAGACTGCAGCACGCCAGGCCTCCCTGTCCATCACCAACTACCGAAACTTACTCAAACTCATGTCCATTGAGTCTGTGATGCCATCCAACGATCTCATCCTCTGTCGTCCCCTTCTCCTCCCACCTTCAATCTTTCCCAGCATCAGGGTCTTTTTCAGTGAGTCAGTTCTTTGCATCAGGTGACCAAAGTACTGGAGTTTTAGCTTTAGCATCATTCTTTCCAAAGAACACACAGGACCGATCTCCTTTAGAATGGACTGGTTGGATCTCCTTGCAGTCCAAGGGACTCTCAAGAGTCTTCTCCAACACCACAGTTCAGAAGCATCAATTCTTTCTGCTCTGCGGCGCTGGCCAATTTTATGTCCATTTCAAAGCCACTCTTGTTTTTATTATTATTAATGGCGTTGAATTTCCTTACAACGTTGTGTTGGTTTCTGCTGTACCGAAGCCTGAATCAGCTGTAAGTATGCACACATCCCCTCTCTTTTGAGCCCCCCTCCCCGCCCCACCCCTCGAGGTCATCACAGAGCACCCCACTGAGCTCCCTGGTTACACAGCAGCTTCCCACTAGATGTCTCTTTTGCACATGGTTGTGTGTATAAGTCAATGCTACTCAAAACCATTCTTGTTTTTGGCCAAATCCCCCAGACCTGTGCTGACTTTCTCCGTTGGGTCAGGGCCAGAGATGCTAACTCCATGATCTTATTGCACGTGAAGTGTTTCCACAATATAATGCAGCACTGGGCATGGTTTAGACCAGTACATGAGTGCATGAATTATGGTTTAGCATATTAGAGTTGTACGTTGTGCAGTCCTGTGACATTTGATTTTCATAAAAGGCCAATTTGTATAATGGAGAACAATGCCATAGTTGTAAGACTGAGTAGAGACTCAGAGGAATTGAGGGCAAGTGGTATATACGGCTTTATTGCGTTTCTTCTGTCCTCATCTAAATGCTGGAAATAAAAATGCTAGCCACTATGGAAAATACTGTATTTATTTTACAGAGGATAATTTTCCAGGGAGTAAACAAAACTGTGAGCCTTCAGGGGTAGGTATCCATTTCCTCTGATTGAAACGGGCTTGTTTGATTCATATTAGACCAAAGGTCTGTTTTGAAGAACACGGAGACAGCTTGTAATTATGCCCTGGAAAGCATACCATCTCATCCTCTGTACCGCGGCTGTCCTGGAAGGAACAGTGAACACAGACCCCCGCTCCGCTCCCCTCCCTGCCCGCCTTGTTGCATCTGGTCAGTTCTAACAAACATTCCTAATGACCAGGCTATATCGGCATTACCTAGTCAAGTAGCCCATTCAGTTTGCTCAAAAGGGCACAGGCATAATCAAGCATTTGGCTGAATGCACAATTCACACTGAATAGGGCAAATATTTGGATTCAAGTATAGGTCAGCAGCAACCAATTGAAATATTGATAAAGGAGGCCTGTGGGAACCAAATGTGCATAAAAGAGAGAAGAAAAGGGAGGAGAAAAAGGAGGTCCTTAAGGGGTGAGCCAGGGCAACAGGACCACAGGGGCGATTTCTCTCTGCAATTTGGTGGGTGGCTTGGCTCAGGGGGTTAGCAAAGCCAGCACTGACAGCCTGTTATTCTAGTTTCAGAAAGCGGTATGTTCAAACTGTTTTGTTTGGTCCTAAAGTGGAATTCATAATTTTCTACAAAAGTACTATGAAGCTTTCTAATAGGAACCCCCCTCTTGCTGCCCGAGTCCACAGAACTTTATTAAGAGAATTAGACTGGAGTCGCTTTGTGGGTTTTTTTTTTTTTTTTAATATTGTCCTATTCAGACATCAGGTCGCTCTTGGGTAGATTTTCTTGACTTGAAAACCTTCCAGAGCACTGAGGCGCCCCTGGTCACCTCCTTGGCTCCAACCCTCATCGTCCACTCACCCGTGACGCTCGGCAATCCAGACCTCTGTGGCCCAAAGTAAATGTTTGCCACACTCATGGCCCACGTATAATGCCTTGCTTTATGGGTGGTTTAATTCTCAAACGTCCCCTCTGCATGTGGGCATTAATATGCCCCAGTGCCACGCTCAGCCATACCCCCTTCCTCCTAAAAGGGTCAGAAGCCCCAGTCTCCAACTTCTCCAGAGTACTCAGCTTTCTTCGCATCTCCCTCCATACTCCTCTGAAGTCCAACCCGACACTCCCCAAGTTTGTCCTTGAAAACCTCCAGGGAGCGGTGATTAGGCCAAAAGCCCTCTGCCATTCCCACTGGTTGGCTCCCCTGCCCGTGACGCTGCAGGCGCCAGCAGGAAGATGCGGCAACAGCGTGTGCACCCGGCACTCAGAGCCTGACTGAACCGCGGCGGCGGGGAGACTCGACATCCAGGGTCCCCCTGCCTCCAGCCTGCACCCCTGCAGACGGCCCTGAGAAGGGGCGCCCTCCCGCAGGGACGAAAGGCTGCCCAGATCACACCGCCTGCGGTGGCGGGAGAGGTGGAGCTCGGGGTGGCTGCGGAGCCTGGTGCTTTCCCACACCACCTGGGGGCGTGTTCAGGGCGGTACGGTTTGCCGGCCACTCTGCCTGAAGGAGTGAGCCACGTGGAAGAGGGTTGGGGGAGGCCCGGACAGATTCGATTTTAAAGCCAATGCTTCCTTCATTCAGCAGAGAGCTGGAATTGATATAGCTGGTAGCTGAATACTCCCTAGCCACGTCTTGGCCAGAGAATGAGATGGTAGAGAAACTCTGATTGATCTCTGTCTTTGGGGGCTAGAAGTTTATGCCTATATATACATATGTGTTGTACGTAGTCGCTGAGTCGTGTCCAACTCACCACGACCCCATGGACTGCAGACTGCCAGGCTCCTCTATCCATGGGATTCTCCAAGCAAGAAGACTGCAGTGGATTGCCATGCCCTCCTCAGCGGATCTTCCCAACCCAGGGATCAAACCCAGGTCTCCTGCATTGCAGGCAGATTCTTTACCAGCTGAGCCACTGGGGAAGCCTATATATACACACACACACACACACATATACACATACACATACACACATACACATGCTGCTGCTGCTGCTAAGTCGCTTCAGTCGTGTCCGACTCTGTGCGACCCCATAGATGGCAGCCCACCAGGCTCCCCCATCCATGGGATTCTCCAGGCAAGAGCACTGGAGTGGGTTGCCATTTCCTTCTCCACTGTGTGAAAGTGAAAAGTGAAAGTGAAGTCGTTCAGTCCTGTCTGAGCCTACCATGGGAGTTTCCAGGCAAGAACACTGGAATGGGTTGCCATTGCCTTCTCCACACACACACACACACACACACACCTTTGGAAAATATAGATGTGAGATCAGTGTAGGCCATCTTTGATTTTGGCATAAAGAAAAACCTATTTTTGGAATTTAAAGACCTAACCTGACCCTAAATGGACCTTCACGTACTCTCTCCATCCCAGGAACATCTCTTTTCCGTTATTACCCCACATGTAAAAATTCGTGGCAAGTGCAGTTGTGCCGTATGGAACAAATGCAGAAGCCCTTCCTGGTCAGGAGCACTTGGTTGGTTCATTGAGAAAGTCCATCAAATCACAGACTTTTGAAAAAGTGAACGTTCTCATTTAGCTTAAAGCAGAGGCATGTGTATTCACGTCGATCTTAGGGTGTAAGCCTGCTGTCTTTTCTTTGCCAAGGCTCCACTGATTAGAGCTCTCCATCGCTTGTGTTGTGTAAGTCACATCCTTGATGCATGGATGACGAAGGCCAGCTTTGGTTTCTTTAAAATGCAGAGACATTGCGAACACCATAAAAGCATAGAAATATACTAAGCATTAATCAGCTCCCCTAAACTTTCCTAGCAATCTTATCCATAACTGATTTTATCAAAAATGTCTTAGCAACTACTTG
The DNA here is from genome assembly GCA_006410935.1 of Redunca redunca. Lineage (NCBI taxonomy): Eukaryota > Metazoa > Chordata > Mammalia > Artiodactyla > Bovidae > Redunca > Redunca redunca. The sequence goes on from SJYQ01092066.1 coordinate 271,419, forward strand.
TTTTTACCAGGTCTCTTAAAGTTTTCGCGTTTGTTGTCTTTTTCGCGTATTCATTTGTTTGTAGGACGCTCCCTGGTGATGGAGTCCCATTAGGGTTTGGCACACTCCTTTGTTCATAGATTTAGTCAATATTTAATCAGCTGCATGGTTACACCAGCAGGTACTTGGGATCACCCTTGCTACCCCACCCGACCGCTCTCAGCCAGTCCCGGCTCCTGCCCCACTCCCCCTCACAGCCTTTTCTCTAATGGAAGCCAGGCCATAGAATTCCATCTTTGCACCTGCTTCTCAGCAGACCCCTAGCTGATGCAGTGCACACTGCATTTATTGTGGGAAAAAGAAATGACTAGTAGAAAAATGCATAATAACTGAAAGAAAAACAAATCAATGACACTTTCAGGACATCTCTTTAAATCGAATCTACATTAAACACACTCTACATGGGCACTTCCAGTGGTGAGAGCTCTTCCGAAAGAGATGCCTGAAACCCGCATTGTTCTTCATTGTGACAAAGGTTTACTTCTCTAGTGGGCACTGTTGGTTAAGCCAGGAAACTAGACTTGTGTGTTTACTAAACGCATTTCTATTCATATAGACACATAACCTCATTACGGAAAATTAGAAAAGAGAGGAACAAAAAAAGAATCTTGTCTACTAACTAAACCATCGTTGCTTTGGTGAAGAGTGAGCTCATGAATTTTAAAAGGTTTCACAAGGATCGGAGCACATAGGATTGTTAATTAACAGTCTAGACACCAGACTGTTCAGTTAACTAGAACCCAAGCCAGGAGCTTCTTGAGTCCCAGATGGTCAGATAACGGCAGAGGCTAGTGCAGGGTGTGGCCAGCCCTGCTCTGTGGGGTCACCTGTGGGCCAGGTGGCGCTAGTGGTAAAGAGCCGGATGCCAGTGCAGGAGACGAAAGGGACTTGGGTGTGATCCCTGGGTCGGGAAGTTCCCCAACAGGAGGGCAGGGCAACCTGCTCCAGTATTCTTGCCTGGAGAATCCTATGGACAGAGGAGCCTGGCGGACTACAGTCCCTGGGGTTGCAAAGACTAGAACACGCCTGAAGCCACTTAGCATACGCTGTGGGCCTGGTTTACAGGCCTGTCCTCGGTAGCCTGGAAAGGGAGGTGGGGCGGAAGGTGGCCCAGGGAGATGAAGCAGGTGTCCTTTGTTGTCTGCATTTCTCAGGCTGATTACACAGGGCTGCAGGGCTGCTCCACCCAGGTCTAAGATAATAGCTTCGTCACCTCACAGGAATCTAGCCCAGAGCCACCCACGACAGGTCTATACTCTGTGCTACAGGTCAATCTGGAACTGGTGTGCAAAAGTCATGAATTTTGCAGTTTGGACAGGTGTTAAGTAACTACTCGGAGAACCTCCTGCTTTCTAGGAGTTCGGGAAGCAGCTAAGGGCACTCCCCATGCTTTGGGGCACCCTGGGGCTTCCCCGGTGGCTCAGTTGGTAAAGAATCCACCTGTAATGCAGGAGATTCTGGTCCGATCCCTCGGTTGGGAAGATCCCCTGGAGAAGGGAACGGCTACCAACTCCAGTATTCTGGCCTGGAGAGTTCCATGGACTCTTTAGTCTGTGGGGTCACAGAGAGTCGGACATCACTGAGTGACTTTCACTTCTGGGGCTTCGTAGTGGCAATACTGCCTCCTAGAGGTTGTTTAGGAACTTGTGAGTGGTGTGTGTGTGTGAGTGTGTATGTGTGTTTGTGAGAGAGAGAGAGGGATCGTTGTCACAACTAATGAAGAGACTGGAACCTAACCCTGTTTTACATATAAACACAATTGGCTCTTATGACTTTACAACAATTCTGTGTAAATTCAGGAAAGAGTCTACTTACATTTGGCTGGGATTTTACTGAGAGTTACTGACCAGTACGCACAGCTCATGGCATCTGAGTCACTGGCGCTCACTCTGTGGCTGTCATATTCGGGAAAGTGTGTGCATACAGGCACAAACATTGAACCACTTCCCTCTGTCTTCTAGCTGCGACTGTCTCATTTACATATTTGATACATGTTAACTTATTTTAATGGCTTTGCTTATAGTTATTCTTCATGGAAGAGCCGATTCGTTGGAAAAGACCCTGATGCTGGGAAAGATTGAGGGCAGGAGGAGAAGGGGACGACAGAGGATGAGATGGTTGGATGCCATCACCAACTCGATGGATATGAGTTTGGGTAAACTCCGGGAGATGGTGAAGGATGGGGAAGCCTGGCGTGTGCAGTCCAGGGAGTCACAAAGAGTCCAGCACCACTGAGCGACTGAATCTTCACATTACATTAGGACATTAGAGTGATTAAAATATTATCTGTGTAGGTAAGTTGTATCTGAACATTTGATTTTGTTTTGGGGGGATGTATACACTATTTGTTAGCAACAGGAGACTTTAGGTCTGATCAAGTTGAGGAATGCTGTTCAAACTGAACTTACAGCCCCCGGCAATTCAGTTGTGGGGGAGTCACTTGGAACCGGCTTGTTCTCGGGCTCTCCCTACTGTGGGCTCTGCCCCGGCACCCTCTGGAGACCGTTCTGGGGCTGGCCCTCCACGGGCGTAACACAGAGCCCATACCGCAACCCACCATTCTCTGTGTTGGTCCGGGGTTCACCCAGCCTCTTGAAGCAGGACACACCAGGTGATGCTTGTTGGATGCTGGAAAGGTAGTTTATGGATTCAAGCTCATACAGTTCTGAGGTCCAGCATTAGGGAAGGTGGTTCTATTTGGGAAGCTGCCTCTGAAGATCCTATTCCAGTCTTGAATCCCGCCTAGGATAGCAACATCTCTTCACTCAAGCAGATGGGAAAATGGAGAGCGAACATATTCTCCTTGATTCCAAAAGCAAAAAAAGAAAAGAAAAATTCATTAAGTTAAGGTCATTGGCAAAGTTCATTACAGACAGAGTGTTACTTTGATAAGAAGTTGTCCCCTGAATAAGCACCTTTGAAGCATGCTCAAGAGCCTTCGGAAAAGCAATGATACTTGGTTTAGGGACTTCCCCGGTGGTCCAGTGGTTAAGACTTTGCCTTCCAATACAGGGGCGGCAGGTTTGATTCCTGGTACAGGGCTAGCATCCCACATGCCTAGTGGCCAAAAGACCAAAACATTAAAAAAAAAACAAAACAAAAAAAAAAACAGAAGCAATGTTGTAACAAATTCAATAAGGACATTAAAAATGGCCCACATCAAAAAATCTTAAAAAAAAAAAAAGAGATATTTGGTTTAACTGCAAAAGACACGAACAACGACTCTGTGGGGCCTCCAGGGGGCTTGGTGCTTAAGGGAAACGGACTGTATCTCCAGCCTGCTTGTCGCTGCCTCTTGCCGGCGCCGCTGCCCCGATCTGGCAAACGTTCAAGCAGGAATGTAGGTTTGTCCCCCGGAAAGCAGCACAGAGGCAGCAGCTTGGTGGGAAGTGACTCAGGCCAGCTGCCCAGAGGCTCCCTGTGCGATTCAATTGCTCCATCTGCCGAGTCAACTAGGAAATGCAGAAAGCGCTGAAGGGAAGGGAGAGAAAGGAAGGATGGGAAACACAGCTGGGCGTGCTAACAGTGATGGTCCATACCGAGTTGTTCATCACATGTGCGAGACAGAGAACCCACACACGGAAGACACCGTCACACCCGCTTTGCGGGTTAGGAAACTGCGACTCGGGGAGTTTGAATTCTTGGCTTAAAATCACACAGTTTTTGAGGTCTTCTACTGACTAAAGTCGGGGGAGCGAATGTTGTTGGACTGGGTGTGTGGTATTTTCTCCAGAGGCTTCTTTGCCTGAGATATCTTCGCTGCAAGCACTTTTGCCTCAGACAGTCTTGTTGTGCAAGGAGTTGACTGTAAGGCGATTTTGCCCTGAAAGATGGAATAACCAGTTGACAGTTTTTCAACTGACTGAATGCGTCAGCTTTTCTTCCAGGTATCAACATTAAAGAAACAAAAATCTACAGTACTGATGCCTGGCAGATGATTACGGTTTGCTCCAAGAGTCGCTTTCTTATTTTGAAACACTCTACATTGGAGGTGTAAGAGGCAGGGGGCCTTGAAGACACAGAGCTGAACCCACATGTCCCACAGAACTTTGGAGCATTTCTCAAGGGACATGAGACAAAGTGCCAAGAACAATCAGTGATGCACAAGCTTCCCCAACACAGTATAAAGCTCAGCTACCAACACCCATCCCAGTGTTTTAGAAGTACTTTATGGTATGGATAGATCCACAGTTTACACAATTTTTTCCCTGTTGATGGACATTTGGTTTGCTTTCAGTTTTGGGTTCTTTTTCTGTTATAAACAATGCTGCTCTGAAAATCCTTGTACACACCTCTTAGTGCACTCGTGTAGGGTCTTGAGGGTAGATAACTAGGACATGAGATTGCCAGGTGGTAGGGGGTGTATATCAGGTGTATTAATAGAGCCAAACTGCCCTTCCAAAATGGATATACTTACCAGCAACATCTGCCTTTCCATTATCTCTGCCAACTCTTAACTAATCATTTTTATACTTTGGCATTCTTTTGGGTAAGATTATCTCAATTTTTAAAAACATTTGCATTTCTCGGGTTTTTAGTGAATCTGAGTGTCTCATGTTTATCCATCATCCTGCCCTGAATTGCCCATTATGATTTATTTTCTATAAAAGCATTTGTCTTCTTTTTTGTTGTTGTATATGAATCTTTTCATTTAAATAAAAGTATTACATTTTGATGTTGTCAAATTTACATTTTTTCCTTTATGCTTTTAAATTTTTTAGGGGTTGATTAAAAAGTTTTCACATATAGTAAGGGCATTCGTATAGGTTCTTATGTACATTAAAAAAAATCCTATGAGGTTTTTGCATTTATATTTAATCTAATTGGTTCAACTTGTGCTTGTGATGTCCATCTAGTCAAGGCTATGGTTTTCCCAGGGGTCATATATGGATGTGAGAGTTGGACTGTGAAGAAGGCTGAGCGCCGAAGAATTGATGCTTTTGAACTGTGGTGCTGGAGAAGACTCTTGAGAGTCCCTTGGACTGCAAGGAGATCCAACCAGTCCATCCTAAAGGAGATCAGTCCTGGGTGTTCATTGGAAGGACTGATGCTGAGGCTAAAACTCCAATACTTTGGCCACCTCATGCGAAGAGTTGACTCATTGGAAAAGACCCTGATGCTGGGAAAGATTGAAGGCGGGAGGAGAAGGGGACGACAGAGGATGAGATGGTTGAATGGCATCACCGACTCAATGCACATGAGTTTGGGTGAACTCCAGGAGTTGGTGATGGACAGGGAGGCCTGGCGTGCTGCGATTCATGGGGTCGCAAAGAGTCGGACACAACTGAGCGAATGAACTGAACTGGAGTGAACTGTGATGAGAAGGCCCAGGCTTACTTTTCCAAATGGAAAGCTTACATTCTAACATGTATTGATGATCTATTCAATGATTTGAAGTGCCAATTTTATTATGTAATAAATTTTGATATATATACATAAGTCCGTCTCTGATACTTAGTTTATCCTTGATTTATTTTTCTATTTATTCACTTATTATTGTAAAAGTACTTGCCCTTTTAATTATGCTGGCTTTACAATATGTTTTAGTATTTGATTGGGCAAATCTTTCTCGTTTGTTTTGTTTTCAAAATTGGCATGGCTCATTTTGTGCTTTTACTTCTCTTTTAAAATTTTGGGATGAGCTTGTCAAAGAAACTCCTGTTGGGATGTTGTTTTGGATTGTTCTGAATGTCTATATCAATTTTGGGGAACTAGAAAACCTTACAATCCTGGGTCATTCTATCCAAGAGCATGGGATTTACCATTTGTCCAGTTTGTTTTTAAACATTTGTTAGCAAAGTTTTATAGTTTCTATGGAAAGATCACGTGCCTTTCTTGTTAGGGTTATTTCTGGATCCTTCACTGTGTTTGTTGCCGTGGTGAACTGAACCTTTTAAAAATGATGCTGTAATTGTTTCTGGCTGGCACACAGCAGAGCCACTGATGTCTGTATTTTGAGTTTGTATATGCTCACTTCACTGAAACCCCTGGTTAGTCTTGTTTGTTATGATCTCTTAAAAAATAGATTCTATATTCTGCAAATAAGGAGAGTTTTCTTTAGTCTTTCCTGTCTCTGTGTCTCTGGATCTCCTGGTTTTCTTCACTTTTACTATGGTGTATATGTGGGTGGGTTTTCCATTTAACTGCATTTTTTTTTTTTGGCTTCCTGAATCTGAGAAATGTTGTCTTCAATAATTCAGGAAAACCTCTCAGCCGTTTTCTCTTTGGTTGTTGCCTTGACATTTTCTTTCTAATACTTCCCTCTAGAATTCTGATCAGCTGCATTTTAGTCATGTTGCCCCATACGTCTTTTCCTTCACATCTTTCTTTTTTTTTCTCTTTGTCTGTGGTCTGCCTAATGTCTTCAGATCTCTTTTCTAGTTAATCAGCTCTCCTATATCTCACCTTTGGTTTAGAGCATCCATTTTATTTTTTAAAATAATGGTTATGTTTTTCAATGATAGAACTTTTGTGGTTCCTTCTCAAACTTCCCTGATCAAATTTGATAATCTCATGTTCCTCTCCATGGTTTCAATGCCTTTCTCCTAAAATCACATTTCGCATCTAAAGTTCCCGTGTCTGTGTTCTTCGTGGCTCTCTTTCCGCTCTTCATTCTTCCCATCAGCCCTCACTCTCGTTCCCTTATGTGTGTTTAATGATTTCTGGCCAGGGTTCCACATTTCGCGGGAAGTTGCCCGTGGGGTTTTTCTTGGAGGACGGGGTCAGGGTATGTTCGGTCTGGAGGGGTCTCTGCCGGGAACACTGTCCACCCGGGCTCTGCTTTGGCTACACCCAGGGGCGCGCAGGATCTGGGCTCCCCACCCGGGGGTGGAACCCGCACCCGCTGCGCTGAGAGCGCAGAGCCTTAACCACGGGAAGTCCGCACCTGCGGCCACTTTAAACAGAAGTTCATCTCGGAGTATTTCGCCTCACAGCGGCAGTCTGAAGTCAGGCTTGTGGTGCCCGCGTCGTGACCGGTTCCTCCGCGGGGGTTTTCTCCCCTCCATTCCCCCGCGGAGCGAGTCGCAGCGTGTCCAGGCTTTGGGTGGGGGCCTGATCCAGCCGCCCTCCCCACCCCCATTCCCTGGGATTCGTCTGCTCCAGCTGCCGGAACTAATACCACGGACCTGGAGTGGGTGGCCTTTCCCCGCTCCAGGGCATCTTCCCAACCCAGGGATCGAACCCGCGTCTCTCGCATTGCAGGCGAGTCTTTCCCGGCTGAGCCGCAGGGAAGCGCCGCGCCACAGGCCGGGTGGCTTAAACGGCAGCAGTTTAGGCTCTCGTAATTTTGGAGGCCAGGGGAGTGGAATGAAGGCCCCCCAGGATCGACTCTTTCCGAAGGCTGCGATGGAGAAACTACTCCACCCCGCTTCCCGAACTTCTGGGGACCTGCCGGCGTCTTCCGCCTCCTTGGCTTGTTGGCGCGGCACCCTGGCCTCTGCCCTTGCTCATCATCCGGCGCTCTCCCTGCGGGCCCGTGTCCAGGTTCCCTTCTCCTTTCTCATGACACCAGTCCTATCAGAGTAGGGCTCACCCGAGGGACCCCATCTTAAAACTCAACGACACAACATTGTAGACTGATTATACTACAATAAAAAATAAATTAAAAGATAAATATTCATTAAAAAACAGAAATCTTCTTAGCATTAGTATTAAACACTTAATAAAATAAAAATTAAAAACAACAACAAAAAACCGCCTAATTACATCTGCAGTGACCCTATGTCTGAAAAGGTTACATTCTGGTATACCAGGGGTTAGGACTGCAATGTATGAATTTTGCAGGGGGACACAGAACGATAACCCCCCTCTTTTGCTCCAGACTTTACTTCCAGTGCACATGTGCATGGCCCATGAAAACAGACTTTCCAGGTGACCGGAGACTAGCAGATTAGTGCCAACCCCCAGGTTAATGCCAACCCAGATTCCCACTTGCCTCTCTGGACCTGTCATTGTGGACTCCCAAATAATTCTCGTAGTTTCCCACCAGGCCAAGGCATTTAAAAACATGTTTTGGTTTTTTTTAAAACATTTTTATCCATTATCTTAGGGGTCACAAAAGGAGTATTTTGTCACAATATCTACTCCAAAATATTCTTGGAAGTAGGCATTCCTTTTGGTGTAAAGTGAATTCAGAAGTTCTACATGACTTCCTCTTGGAAAGAAGTAAAATTTTCAAATGACTGGCTTAATGTAATCAACATTTTTGAATACATCTCCCAATAACTCCTCATCCTAAAATAGCACAAGATAGGAAAGACCTGAAAACTAAACAAAATATAATTCTGGCAGGAATTCTGTGTTTAGAAAAAAGAAAATATTTAGCGTGGGGTCTCTTCTGCCTGAACTGGTAGAATGCTGATATAAATTTAGAACTATTCAAGTTAAGTTTTCTTTGCTCTGACACATTTTTTGAAAGTTTGAAGTCATCCTTCACTAACTAAGTCATCCTTCATTTAGCCCATTAGCAAACTCACTGCTCCAGAATAAGGACCATGTACCCACGCTTCAGATCTGACTATAACCAGAAACTTTTAAGTAGTTTGGTACTTATAAAGTCTTGTTGCATGTGCTAATTTTCCAAGTGGTGTATATTCTAGAGAAGATTTGTGCTTGTTTCTGCCAGCACATAGTTTCACAGTAACTCTGTTCTTTTTTTAAAAAATTGATTTCCACCCACCTCTTTCTCAATAGCATAGCTAAACCTTAGCTTCTTTCTACAAACCTTCCCTCCCAAGGTTAAGGCCTCGCCTTCACCAGGATTGCCTTGGTCCCCGGGGAAGTGTCACTGCACAGATTCCTTGAAAGGACCCCTTTCCTCCCACTCTCATCACTTGTAAAAATGGGATGCATTCTGCAGGATTTTTTTTTGCTTGTCATTCAGCCCTCTCTTTTTCAGTTCTTCGTTGGTGAAGAGTACTTTGACACATGTTCATTATTTTTGCCTGGTTACACTTCCTTTGGTTAAAGAGAAGACCAATATGGAAACAAGACACCTATGCATTATTTCTATTTCTAGTCGACAGGAGGGATTCTGAAAACATGGCTCATAGAACTTGTTAGAAATGCAAATTTTTTAGTCCTTCCCCAGACGTACTGAATCACAAGCTCTGGGTGTGGGGTCAGTCTGCTGGTCTGGTTTAACAAGCCCTCCGGGTGAATCTGGTCCCCACTCAGGTCTAACAGCCACAGGGCTAACATCTCCCTCTCCTCCCTGTTTCCTCCTCCTGGGTGGCTGTGCAGTCCCTCTCTCGGTGCTGACAAGTGTCGGAGCCTCTTACTTACATGCGGAGGGGCAGGCAGGTTCCCTAAGAGCAAGTGGGCAAACACGTAAGTTGTGGCATCTAACCACTTCCCTTCTAAGATTAGAGCCCATTTTTCTTAAAAGACTTGGTCCTTTCTTTTTTGACTGCACCACGTGGCGTGTGGTGTTTTCATTCCCTGACCAGGGATCAAACCTATGACTGTTGCATAGGAAGCTCCGAGTCATAACGGCTGGACCGTCAGGGAAGCCCCTAAGGTTCGAGCCTCGGACTAGGAAGAAAAGCAAGAACGAGAGCAAGCAGCCATTCGAAGCCGCCCAGTGCCACGGACAGAGAAAGTCAGATAACTCCGGCCCTTTCGGAACCCATCTTACCTATCCTGGGGTGAGGTGCTGGAGGACGGATGCCCATCCCTGACCCAAGCACCGTTTTGGAGGGTCTTCTAGTTGGGGGTTTTCGCTAATGTTCACTGGCAGAGAATTTGTCTGTTGAGGGTTTTTAACTGTATCAGCCTGTTTGATCTGATAAATACAAAAAAACTAACAAATGTCAGTAATTCCAGTGGTTACAGGAGATGGCAGTTAATTTTCCCCTTGCATACAAGTCCAGAGTTGGGGTGCCAAGGTTTAGCCTAATGGCTCCATGATCACCAGGGACCCTGGCTCCATTTTCTTTCCACTTTACCCTCCTTTATAGTACAATCCATGTACGAATGTGGGAGTTCACCATAAAGAAGACTGAGCGCCAAAGAACTGATGCTTTCAAACTGTGGCGCTGGAGGAGACTCTTGAGAGTCCCTTGGATTGCAAGGAGATGCAACCAGTCCATCCTAAAGGAGGTCAGTCCTGACTATTCGCTGGAAGGACTGATGCTGAAGCTCCAATACTTTGGCCAACTCATTGGAAAAGACTATGCTGCAAGGAGGGATTGAGGACAGGAGGAGAAGGGGGTGACAGAGAATGGATGGTTGGATGGCATCACTGAATCAATGGACATGAGTTTGAGCAGACTCTGGCATGTAGAGAAGGGCAGGGAAGCTTGGTGGGCTGCAGTTCATGGGATTGCAAAGAGCTGGACATGATTTAGCAATCGAAGAACAACAATAGTCCAATTCATGGTGTAAGAATGTCTGCTTAACCTCTCAACATTACATCTAAATCCCAGGCAGTGAGAAAGAGGAAAAGAGAATGTATTCTCCCTTTAAGGACACATTCTGGAAGTTAAACATAAAACTTTGCTCACATTCTTTGATGGGTAGCTTGTCACACGACATCTCTAGTTGCCAGGGAGGCTGGGAAATGTAGTCTTGATTTTGTATGATCACAACTCCCAGCTAAAAACCAGTTTTATTACTAAGGGAGAAGGTTAAGGACAGTTAGCGGTCTCTGCCTCACGGGTCTAATTTTAAGGGCTGTGGGTCACACCTACATCACTCCTGGCTTCCCGAGTCTATCCCAGAGTCTCTTACCTGAGTTTTTTTTGGCCAGTTCTGCCAACAGACCTACCTCTCTGTCTTTCTCACTGCTAACTAGATTCACCAACGGCAAGAAATCACATGGGTCTTTTCAGGTGGTGAAGCGGTTCAAAATTGGCTTACTAATTCTTTACATTATACCACACAGCTCACTTTGGAGGCTTCTCTGAGGCTGCAAGAGTCATGTTCTGATTCTCTGGGAGAGAGCATACCGTCATGGTCCTGTCAACATGGAATCGAAGCAGTCTTTGCTGGGTCACAGATGTGGTCATGAATTTGGCATGGGTTCCAGCCACCACCAAGGGCATTCTAGGAAATCGGTCCGGCGCTGCTCAAAAGCTCCCATCTTTGGGCTTTTAAGTCCCCAAACAACTCTTGCTGTTAAGGCGTTGTGGACGTCCACGTGGATTAGCAGCATCACTGTCCCCAAGCCTGGCCATCATTAAACACCATGAAGGTGTATTCTAACCACTGTTAAACAGTTGCCCTGGACCATTGGGCTTCCTGGTGGCTCAGACAGTAAAGAATCCACCTGCAATATGGGAGACCTGGGTTCCATCCCTGGGTTGGGAAGATCCCATGGGGAGGGCCTGGCAACCCACTCCAGTTTTCTTGCCTGGAGAATCCCCATGGACAGAGGAGCCTGGCGGGCTGCAGTCCATGGGGTGCCAAGAGTCAAACACGACTGAGCCGCTAAGCAGAGCACAGCACAGCGCTAGACCATCACGCCTCATACGTGTCACATATATCACAAAGCTCTCAAAAACTTTTGATGCCGTTAGCTCACATTAGAGGCTCTAGACGCGGCTTAGCTGTGGTTGTTTGGTCGCTAAGTCCTGTCTGACTCTTTTCGACCTCATGGGCTGCAGCCTGCCAGGCTTCCCTGTCCTTCACCATCTCCTGGAGTCTGCTCAAACTCATGTCCATTGGTCGGTGATGCCATCCAACCGTCTCATCCTCTGTCGTCCCCTTCTCCTCGCGCCTTCAATCTTCCCCAGCATCAGGGCCTTTTCCAGTGAGTCAGCTCTTCGCATCAGGTGGCCAGAGTCCTGGAGCTTCAGCTTCAGCCTCAGTCCTTGCAGTGGATTTTCAGGACTGATCTCCCTGAGGATGGACTGGTTGCATCTCCTTGCAGTCCAAGGGCCCCTCAGGAGTCTGCTCCACACCACGGTTCAGAAGCATCAGTGCTTTGTTGCTCAGCCCTCTTTAGGCGCAGCTCCCCTGGGTGGCTCAGAACAGTAAAGAGTCTGTACGTGACGAAAAGCAGGGATTATATGCGCGTCCGCCTCTGTGGTGACAGTGGGGTCTACCATACTCCAGCTACATCAAGTGGGTTCTCCAGAAGAAAGACAGACATTACTACCAGAAGGAGGAAGAATGGCTGGGTTCCCATCAATAGCAGACATGTTTCCACCATGGCAGGGGCTGTATTTATTTATTTTACAGAAAACCAAAGTTTCTATTTCATTTAGAATTAGAATTTGCTAAGTTGGCCAGTGGGACTTGGGAAAAAAGAAAAATCCTTAGCCTCTTTCCCCATGAGACTCACAGTCCCGTTCTACCCTTGTCTCTCGTTCTTTTGAGACCAAATCGAGGAGAGAGAAGCTGAGACAAACCTGTGGGGCCTGGAGGTGTGGAAAGAGGCCGGAAGCAAATTCCCTGTAAAGATTCCTAGCTTGCTGGGGCTAGAAATTCTTTTCACTGGGGACTGAACCTAGTCCTGGCCTTTTTGCCTCTGGCCATGGGAATGAAATGGGTCAGGAAATGCTTGTGACAAATCCCGCAATAAACAGATGAGTCCACTGGAAGTTTTTAGAGGAAAAACCCTGCCCAGCAGTGTCTGCCTCTTCCACAGACCCTGAACCCATTATGCAAGGAAGAAAAAAGGAAAGCAATAAATCCCACAGAGATGGGATTTCATTTCACCCAGAGCGCACGCCTTCGACTTCTCCAGGACAGACGCGACTCTGTAAAGTGAGGACCTTCTAGAAACGAGGCTCGGAGCATCCCCTCAAACGACAGGCACCTGCCTCCCAGGTGGCCACTGGACTGTGACCTCCACCTTCAGCCAGACGATGCGTCCATTCGTCACTGATATTCAGCCACTCAGTCACGTCTGACTCCGTGACCCCGTGGATCGCAGCAGCCAGGCTCGCTGTCCTCCACTCTACTTCCGTTGGATAAGCAGCAAATATTTTAAGCCACTAAACCCTCATGAGGTTTTGAAAGACTTTTCATTATAGACAGTTTTAGTTTTAAACATACAAAACTAGAGGGACTATTACAGTGAACACCAGTGTACCCCCGACTCAGCTTTCACAATGATCAGCTCATGGACAATCTATTACAATGAACACCAATGTACCCCCACTCAGCTTTCACAATGATCAGCTCAAGGACAATCTTTTTTTTAATATGTATTTATTTGTGCACTGGGTCTTAATAGCTACATGTGAGATCTTTAGTTAAAGCATGTGGGATCTAGTTCTCCGACCAGGGATTGAACCTGGGCCCCTCACATTGGGAGGGCAGAGTCTTAGTAATTGGACCACCAGAGAAATCCCTGGACAATCTTCTTTAACCTATATTTTTTCTACCCCCATGAGATTATTTACAGACATATAATAGACATTGTAATATTTTAAAGTATTTTTTTAAAAAGATTTTAAAAATCATGAAACACATATTAAATATTTTAACAGTGTTACTGACTGACCTCCACAAATTCACAAGTTAGAATTAGATAAACCTGGCCAGAAAATAATTGTTTTCCTTCCCATCCCACCATCACCCTTCCCCAAGAGTCAGTCAATCTCAAGAATAATTACAGAGAGATGTATTCAGACATCCTCAATGTCAACAGCGTAATCCCAACTATGGGCCTGAGGTCCAAGAATCATGAATCTTTGCAGACCAGTCCACACTAGCATGAATTCCCTTCCACCCCCCCCACCACCCCCAGGCCAGATGAGGTAATTATGAGCCATTACTTCNNNCCCCCCCACCACCCCCCTGCCCCACCAGTGTTGAAATCAAGTTACCTCAACGTTGGGTTTGCCATGCATGTCTTCCATTTTTTGCTCCCCTTGGCGTTCAAAATAGATCCCTGCTGTGTCTGGATTTCCTCACATGCCTCCCCCAGCAATGTGAGTTGTGAAATACCAGGATGGTTACAGCAAAGTCTTCTCTCTTCTGCAAACAGAGCCCAGAGTTCAGATGGATGGTGCTGACGGCAGGGGGATGCTGTATCTCATGAAGATGAAGAAACATGTCTATTTTTTTCAGACCCACAGTTTCTTAGGCACTTGCTTTGGATGGTGATTGGACCCAAGGAGACTTAAAAAACAGATGATTCCTGTGCATAACTATGATATCTGGATAGATCCCCAAGGAAGTAACTATAAAGTGAACTTGAAAGTACTAATTAAAAAATGCATCACATCTGTAACTGGTTTACTGAAAAGTCTAAGTTTATTAGGGATACAAAATGTTTTTAAAACTTCTGTTAAATCTCCCCTGCCCCTTTTTTGGTTGTAGCTCTTTTCACAAAATCATGACCAAATTCTAACTCTCTAGTCACCTTTGGGATCTAAGACCAAAGTCTGTTCAGTTAAAACACTTTAAACTGGGGGTAAAGGACAGGGGGAAGGGATAATTAGAGAGTATGGACAGACATTTAAACACTGCTGCATTTACAATGGATAATGAACAAGGACCCACTGTAGAGCACAGGGAACTCTGCTCACTGTAACACGGCAGCCTGGATGGGAGGGGAGTTTGGGGGAGAATGGACATGTGTTTATGTACAGCTGAGTCCGTTTGGTGTCCACCTGAAATTATCACAACATTGTTAGTCAGCTATTCTCCAATATAAAATAAAAAGTTAAAAAAAAATTCAAGTCAACATTTATTTCCGTAAGGTGATCTGATGACCTAATTACAGGATTATAACCAATTTAAAAAAAAAACCTTTAAACTTGAACTTGACGTCAAGCTTGGCTCTTCCCTGCTCCCCACTGGCAGCAGAGGCCAGGGCTGTGGGCCTGTCCATTTGGAAGAGAGCAGGGGTCTATTCTGAGATGCCTCCACCCCCTTCTTTGCTAATTCACGCTCCTGGAGGGTGGGAGCCAGCAGGACGTGTGAGGCGGGCGCTGGTCACTGTTGGGGTCAGAGCGGGGAGGGGCCATGGGCTGGGCTCCCTCCGGTCTTCTCACCTCCTCGCTCTTTCACATGCAAGCCGGGACCCCTTGCACACAGCTTGGAGGGGGCATCTCTATCTTCTTCCCAGGGACGAGAAACCAGGTGCCTTCAGGCTCCGAGGGAGAGGCTACTGGTGCCAGGCCTCCGACTTCACCAAAGCAGGTGAGTCCTCCCTGTGTGTAAGTGTGTAAGTGTTACTACTCCTCTCTCTTCAGGGCACCCATGCCCAAGCACCTCTCTCTTTTTCCCCTTGGTGGTTGGAGGTATAGAAGAGAGAAGTGTGAGCTGTGACCATCCTGGTATTTCACAGCTAATGCTGTCCGGGGGAGACATGCTCAAGTCGCTTCAGCTGTGTCCGACTCTTGCAACCCCATGGACTCTAGCCCGCCAGGCTCCTCTGTCCATGGGATTCTCCAGGGAAGAACACTGGAGTGGGTTCCCATGCCCTCTTCCGGGGGATCTTCCCCACCAAGGGACTGAACCCATGTCTCCTGTGGCTCCTGCCTTGCAGGCAGGTTCTTGACCGCCGAGCCACTGGGGAAGCCCGGATGTCTGGGGGATGCCTGTGAGGAAATCCAGAGATTTCTTCTGAATGCCAGGGGGCAGGAAGTAAGAATTGGAAGACATGTGTGACAAACCCAGCGCTGAGGTCATTTGGTTTCGGAGCGGGAGGGAAAGACACACACAGGTGCTGATTTGCCTGCAACGATTCGCAGATCTCGGGCCTGTAACTGAGAGAATGAAGAAGGAAAGCAAACCCCGCTCCTTGCCTCCAAGAGCATCTTCTCAGGGATGCCTGCGCTGGGCTTTGCTTGAGTGGCAGGAGCCACACAGGCTGGTGAGCTCAGCAGCTCAGCACTCAGCCAGCCGGAGAGCAAGCTGCCCTCGAGCCTTCCCAGAGGCACCGCGTTGCTCTGGGTCCTCCTCTTGGAGCGGCATCTCACTTGATGTTAGGGACGGGAAACGCCCTGCCCCAACCCCCGGAAGGTAGGGACTAACCGTCTTCTTTCCCATCCGGTCTCCATCTCCCTCGGCCAGCCCTCCTGTCCTGAGTGAGGGCTGGCGGGGAGCACCATCCTGCATAGGAGCTGCAAGGCCTGTGGGGAAGGGGGCTGCTGCCTGTTTGAAGGTGCTCACTTTACATTATGGGCGTTCCTAGTGCATTTTGACCTCAGCTCCAGCTTAAGGCACAATTTTGCTTCAATAGAATTTTCTACGTCCTGAGCAGGCTTTTGCAGCTTGCTAAACCCAAGGGTAGACACACACTTAGTGCAGAAGAGGCAGCAGAAAGAGACGCAGGCTTCGTGACAGGCTCTGTCCTGTTGGCTGGTGTTGTCTGGGGGTGTTGCCTAGAATGAAGCATCCAGTTTTGAACTGTAAAATGAAAGATCCCTGGGAAAATTTTTGCACAAAAACTTAAAAGGTGATGGAGCTTCAGTATGTGTCCTCATAGGCCTGTGATTCCATTCACAAGCCCATGAAGACGGGGGCCAGAGCTGGCCTTGATATTTATCACACATCCAGCGCTCACGCGGCGTGTGTCCTGGAGCGGTCAGCCGATGCATCCTTTGCTGAATAGTTGAGTGAATAGAAGTAACTGGGGGCCACTCGTGATTGTATCCTTAGCAACTGGCTGCTCCCTGCAAACATTTTCTGAACTGTTAATGTGTGTGCATCAAACTCTTCTAGGTTTCCCAGAATGATGAAGATGTTAATGCCTGTCCTCAAGGAGTTTATGGTGAAGGGTAGGAGGCAGATTGGAACAACTACCATCACTGCTTCCAGCTTCCATATGGGAGAAAGAAAAGGAGGCGGTCTCTGAAGGCAGCAAGAGTGGGCGGTGGAGAAGCCCCTGGCACAACTCTGACCCAGACACAGCCCTGATCCGAACTGTTGCCAGTGAGGCTGAACTCATTCCTTCACGTTCCCCTAGTAGGACACGGGCAGGGGCGGTGGCACCCAGCTAGCAATGGGAGCGTCTCAGAAGCCTCCCAGTTTACAATGATGGTGTTGGGAGAATATTCACTGAACTAGAGGAGAGGTGCTTTGAGATGACGGAGCCCATGGGTCGCTGTCTTGGATTCTCTTATGATCTACCTTCCTTTCCTGAAACTAGCCCTGCTGGAGTTTAGCTTGAAATTAGTTCTGTTTTTCCCTCCTGATTATAGATCACAAACTCCCTCCAAACTGCTTTCTGTTTGGGTCTCAATTACTTTTTCTACAAAGGTCTGTCTAGTCAAGGCTATGGTTTTTCCAGTGGTCATGTATGGATGTGAGAGTTGGACTATAAAGAAAGCTGAGTGCCGAAGAACTGATGCTTTTGAACTGTGGTGTTAGAGAAGACTCTTGGGAGTCCCTTGGACTGCAAGGAGGTCATTCCATTCTAAAGCAGATCAGTCTTGGGTGTTCATTGGAAGGACTGATGTTGAAGCTGAAACTCCAATACTTTGGCCACCTGATGTGAAGAGCTGACTCATTTGAAAAGATCCTGATGCTGGGAAAGATTGATGGCAGGAGGAGAAGGGGACGACAGAGGATGAGATGGTTGGATGGCATCACCAACTTGATGGACATGGGTTTAGGTGGAGTCTGGGAGTTGGTGATGGACAGGGAGGCCTGGCCTGCTGTGGTTCATGGGGTCGCAGAGTCGAACACGACTGAGTGACTGAAGTGAACTGAACTGAACTTGGGTCTCGATATAGAGTCAGATGACTAAGTTTTCCATGTACCTGCTGGCTAGTGGATGAACCAGCTTTTGAGAGCAGTAACTGGGACCGGTGGCCCCTAAGAGGGGAAGTTAGTGGTGAGGGTTTCAGACCTGGGCAGACTCACGGCGAGGGGTGGGGGTAGGGAGGCCTGGTATTTTGGGGTGTCGGTTGTAGATTCCCTATCCTTCAGAGGGGAGTCGTTCACTCCTCTGAGGCCCATCCATGCACCCAGGATCCCTACCAGCACCCCCTATCCCGGAGGGACCTCAAGGCAACTCTCCTATGAGAACAGATCCCTGGTCTCACTGGGGACCTCAGGAATCAAGCAAAAGGTGGGAGAGAGACTGACCTGCCCGAGGAAAGGGATGCCCATGTGGGTGCTGGAGGGGCACATGGCCGTAGCCTTGCAGTCCCATGTGACCACGGGCAGGCCACCAAGTGGAACTTCAAGTCCAGTAATCAAGCCCCCAGAGGAAGACTCGGGTGCAATGAATGGGGTGAGGGTTGACAGACTGGCTCTGAGAGGGTGCTGCCTTGCACCAGCCACGGATTTGATCCTCGGCGGACGGATGCCCCGTGAGCTGGGGGGAGCCAGTCCCCGGGACTGCTTTCACTTGTTTGGAACACTCAGACCACATCCTGTTGGTCTAAAGGCTCTCACTCCATGCCGTGTGAATATTTATACGCTCAGTGTGTCAAGCTGGCTGGTGGCAAGGACCGCAGCAGTCAACAGCGCGTAGAATGAGCCTGGAATGAAACGCGTACTTGGCGGCTGTCTTTGGAAGGCGCCTCCGAGGGATCTCGGAAATGTTTTCCAGCTGTTACTTCCTTTCTGAACGATCTGAGCCTAATTCAATTTGTGGCACCTTTCTCCTCTCCAGATTTTTTTTCCAAAGGCAAATCGCCCGGATGTGGCTCTCTACAATCTGCATGGAAGGTCTTGGCTGAGATTTTTAACTGAATTGTAAATGAATGATCCCGTTGGTACAGAAGGGAAGTATTCTGCATGACACGGGGCTTTCAATCACATGGCATGATGGCAGACTAGCGAGACGCCATGCGTTATCTCTAGGATCCTGGGGGAGGAAGGTCAATGGCCGTCTCCGAGCCAACCCAGGGCTGATCCAGTATATTACTGTGCTTGTGGGGGGAGGGGGGAGGCAAAGCAGAGAGTGCCCCAAACGCCCTGGGCTACAGCTAGAGAAAGAAACACCCGGCAAAACTTGACTGTGGAAACAGTTCCACTCTCACATGTCATAAAAACTGTTTATACAACAGAACAGGACTCCATAGATACAACTTTCCTTCTGGCTTAATCATTTCTCCATCCAGCTTCCACTCCCGGTGTGGCTGGCAGGTCAGAGACGGAAGGGGATAAGAAGCCACAGAAGAGACACTGGAGAAATTAGAATTCAAAACACAAGCTGTCATCCCACCAGAGACCCGCCAGAGATGGCCAAGAATCCCGAGCCCCTGACTCGCCCGGAGTGGGGATGCTGGTGAAGACGGCGCAGCAGGAGGCGGTGCCAGCTGAGCCGACAGCCTGCCGGGACCTCCTCTCTGTCCCGTCTCTGGGAGCCAGGCCTCCCCAACATTAGCAACCTGCACAAAGCTGGCGTTCACCATCCTCCCAAGTCCCCAGCGGGGTCTCCATTCTCCCTCTAGACACTTCTTTCCCCTTTCGCTAGCTTTCAGCTTGATTCCTCATTGAATGCTAGTGGTGAGATAAGTTTTATTTGAAGGTGTCTTCAGTTGTGGCATTTCCCAAGGCAACCATATTTTCTTGAGCAAGGAGTAGGCACACGGGATCGTGTAACTGGAATATAACAGCCATATGCGCCTCCCTGACTCCTGTCAGAATCCTGAATTAATCGCATCCTCTCCTGATCCTATCGAAAGCCCAGAGGAACACTCCTGCAGGACAGATGGGTCCCTCCTACCCAGTGGTCGCAGAGCAGCAGCGGTGACGTCACCTGGAGCTCGTTAGAATGCAAGTCTAACTGTTCAGTTTTCAGCAAGCTAACTGCATGGAAGTTAGCTTCACCAGTGTCTCTGTATCAACTTTATCAAAGCTTTAAATATATATGGAATGATATTAATAAACATAAGTATATGAAATAATAAATACTTTTCATCTTAAAAAAAATAAAGAATGCAAGTCTAAGGCCGCACCCTCCCCACAGCTGCGGAATCAGAATCCTCACCTGTAAAGCCCCCCGTCCCTGCTCTGTGATTCTGATTCAGGGACACAATAAAGTTTGAGAAGCAGGTGGCCTAAGCAAGTGCTTTTCAAACTATGGGCTGCCACTCCTTCTAAGTCATAAAATCAATTTAGTGTTTGTGAGGATTTTTGTTTTAAATGCAGTCATACAGAAAACACATGACTGCATCATCACATGGTAAGGGTAAATCTTATGAAATCTGTTTCAGTTATTACAAGTGTCGGGTTAGTGTGTAGAATGTGTGTGTTTTCCCACTGAGTCAATGTGAAAAACGTATGGAAGCTGCTGATCTTAATGATCTGGTTGGCTGTTTACTCAAGGCTTTATCCTTTCCTTAAGTTCACCCATCCGACACACACCCGAAGCTCAGGAAATCAACCCCTTGCAGAGATAGTGAGTGAAAACTTGCTTTCTTCTGCTCCCTTTCTCCATGAGGCTTCCTAAGAAATGGTTTTGTATGTTGGTCAGTGACTAATAATCATCTGATATATTCTGATTAGAATAGAAAAAAAGCCTTCCCTGAAGAATAACCTGTTTCCTTCTATTAGAGAATGTGTTGTTTAATCTATTGTATTTCTCTTTGAGTCTTGATTCCCAGTTATCTTTGGGCCATACCCAATACCATGTAACAGTAACTATAAGAGTTTTGTACGTCTTTCATTTCCTTGAGAATATATGTTGACAGTCTGTGTGCATTTGCCGGTCACCTTGTATCAGAAGGTCAGAAAAGTTGTCAATTCCGTATACATTAGGAAATTACCCGGCGGAAGCAAGTGGGTGACCTTGGCCTTCTGTATCATGGAGGCCCATTCTCTGAAGTCGTGTTTGATTCCAATGTGCGGGGAGAATGTGGGCTGATTGGCTGAGCTGTATGTATCCTATAGGATGACTATGATGGTAAATTAACATGCTTTGAAATATACTCGTTTCAAATGTTTCAGCTGTGTGACTTTGGGCAAGCTATTTCACCTCTCAGTGTATGACTACATCAAAGATGATGAAAGTACCTGCCTTATAGGGTTTGGGGAAGACTAAATGTGTACTTCTATCAAATTCACTATAAAACATTGATCAGAATCGTACTGTGTCCTGGGCATGAGAGCAGATGCTGGGAATACAGCAGAGAAAAACAGAAAGTTCCTTCCCCCAAAGTCTCTAGTCTATCGAGGAAGCAGACACCAGACAAGCAGCAAGTTCTCACGGAGGGAGACAGTCAGGAAACAAGGAACTTCCTTCGACAGTTCCCAGCGGGTCTCCCTGCTTCCGCCTTTGCCCCTTCAAGACCTTCCTCCGGGCCAGAAGGAAACGTGCCGTCGTAACCGAGGCCCCGAGGCTCTCCGTGGGCCCCGGCTGCCTCCCGGCATCGCCTACGGGTTTACTCTGTCCCGGCCACGCCGAGCCCACGCCTCTCTTTGAGCGCACCAGCGGGTCCTCCTCACGGGGCATCTCTGTGGGTCGTTCCCGGCCAGCATCGCCGTGGCTCACAACCCCTTTGTTGGACGGTCTTCCCAGAAGGCCCCACCTAAGATACACACTCCCGCCCTCCACTGCTATTCTCCTCTACCCTACTCAATCCCCCCTCCATAGCTCTTTTTAACACCTTATACACACTGTGATGGCCTGTTTTATGTGTCAACATGGCCAGGCCTTGTATTTGGTACCAGCATCTAGATATGTGAGCAAACATGATTCTAGATGTTTCTGGGAAGGCACTTTTTAAAGAGGAGATGAGCATTTAAATCAGTAGACTTCGTGTAAAGCTTCTGTAATGTGGATGGGCCCCATCGACTCAAAGACCTTAACAGAAAAACACCGACCCTGAAGAAGGAATTCTGCCAGGATCTATCTTTGGAATCAAACTGCAATATCTGCTCTTCCCTGGGTCTCCATGATGCCAGCCTACCCTACAGTTTTAAGACTTGCCAGCTTCTACAATCACTACAAGCCAATTCATTAAATCTGTGTGGTGTACATATATATATATATATATATATACACACATCTATATTTACCTATCCATCCACCCACATATACCCCACTCCAGTACTCTTGCCTGGAAAATCCCACGGACAGAGGAGCCTGGTAGGCTGCAGTCCATGGGGTCACTAAGAGTCAAACACTACTGAGCGACTTCATTTTCACTTTTCAGTTTCATGCATTGGAGAAGGAAATGGCAACCCACTCCAGTGTGTTCTTGCCCCTGGAGAATCCCAGGGACAGCGGAGCCTGGTGGGCTGCCGTCTATGGGGTCGCGCAGAGTTGGACATGGCTGAAGTGACGCAGCAGCAGCAGCTCACATATACGTATCCTATTGGTTATGTTTCTCTGCAGAACCTTAAAACATATCTCTGTTTGTCTTCCTAGACCAAAAGGCAGACTCTATGACACCAGGGACTTTGTACCATCCCTGTTCTGTCTTTGGGCCTCAGTAAACTTGTTTTGCATGAAGGGAGCCAGTTAAGAATTCCAGATTGGAAAAAAAAAAAGCTGTTAAAGGAAATAAGCAGGGTGACAGGAGTCAATGGGTAGGGAGAACAGTTTCTTCTTGTACTGGGTTGCATAGGGTTCCCTTCAAAATTCACGTCCACCTAGAATCTCTCGATGTGACCTTATGTGGAAATAGGGTCTTTGCAGATATAACTGAGATGAGGTCATCATGGATTAGGGCAGGTCCTTATCCAATAAGCAGTGTCTTTAAAAAGGAAGATAGACGCACAGAACACACAGGAAGAAGAACATGGCGTGAAGGCCCTGGACACACAGACACGGAGGTAGAACGACACGTGACGTCAGAGACACGCAGGGCCCAGGACCACCACAGCCCCAGAAACTGGCAAGACGCGTGTGACGGCCTCTCCCCCAGGGCCTCCAGAAGCCGCCTGCCCCGCTGACCCCCTGGACTTCCAGCTCCCAGAACTGTAAGAAAACGTATTTGCTGTTTAATCCCCCGGTTGTGGGACTTTGTTCCAGCAGCCCCAGGAAAGAGACACGCATCTCTCAGTTCCCCAGAACCTTGCGGCTCACCAGCAACTGTCCCTCCGTGCACTGGCCGAGTTGCCTGTTGTGTGTGGAGCCCCCAGCACTTGAGCGCAGGTTCCCACGTGGCCCAGCTGGTAACTTCATTATCCAGATGTGGGCAGGTGGTGAGAATCCGCACCATAGCTGGGGGGTGGTCCAAAAGCACAGGCAGCCTTTTCACAGCTGTAGTGGCCTGGCTGGGAGGAAATGAAGCTCAGACTCTGCCAGGAACCAAGATGGGGGCACCTGAGGTTACCAGCCAACCGCACGCATGGAATATCCACAGGCAATCACCCAGCTTTTGGTTCACTAGCTGATTTTTCTGTTAGGAAGGCTGGAAACATCCTATAGGGAAGGGGTCTTGGAGACGCCCATTGGCTGCTGCCCCATTCAGAGGGCTCATGAAGCTTTTCTCTGCGAGGGCTGGCGGTCTTGTGCGGCCCTGGCGTGGACGCTGTCGAGGGGTGTGTGTGTGTGAGATGCTCCGCGTGCACGGGGACGGAGAGGCAGGCCCCGTGGGCACGACCTCTTACCCAACGCTTTTCATTCATAGCACCTACCACAGCTTGTAACTGCATACTTCTGTAATTAATTCATTTTGCCTGGAACGACCTGTGTCTGTTTTGCCAAAAGTCTCTAGGAGGAAGGGGATCATGGCCCTTTGCTCCCCCGTGTCTGTCGCACCGTGCAGTGTGCAGCGGACAAGCACTTGATAAATATTTGCTAAAGAAAAGTGAGATGTATAAACACAAACTAATTTGGGGGGTGTTTAAGGCACCCTGATAAAGAGTGCTACATATTGCTTAGAAATAGCCCTTCCTTTTATTATGTAACTCCCCCTCCCATGTGGCCCAACTGATGAGAATCCCTTTATCTTCACACAAGGGAATTTCAGCTACCATGCATGGGGCTTTTTCCCCAAACTCTATTTTCACCTCTTTTTTAGGTAGTCAGCTTTATTCCCCCTCCAAAGGAAACTTTACATGGAATTCTAACCCCAAACCAGTTGAAGGCTGACTTGGTCACGGTGCAGTGAGAGTTGCGGGGGCCGGGGTTGGGGCAGGGGGATGCCCTCACAAGTTTCCCCTAAAGCATCTCCAATGGCGGGTTGAAAAGCCCACCATGGGGGTCCCAGGGGATCACCCCAACTGGGGAGGGGAGCCTCTGAGACTCAGATTCAGTGGAAGCTGGGTCCTAAGACCTTGGCTCAGGCTCAAATGCTGGGGCCACAGCCAGCCCCCCAGGGGGAGCCTACCCAGAATGCAGGTTCTGGCTCCTAAGAGAACCTTCTTTCTCCATCACCTTGTATACAGACTTCTTTAGGACTGGGTTTCAGGACAAAACACAGCACAACCACGTAAGAAAAATAACTTTGTTATTAGGCGTATATCATCTTATCAAAAGCACTTCATAGTATCACACCCATAACTGAACACTAGCTCAGTTGTTATGGGGACCTGTTATAAGCAATGAACGCAGCTTCTGAAGTGTATGGCTAGGCGCTGGGAATAAAAGTGGAGTCACGACACACATGGAAATCCCCAGGGCTCGCTCTGAGGCTCTCACACGAAGAATGTGAGGTCCCCGGGGGACAGTGTAAAAGCGTCTTTCTTTTCTAGGGTATCTCTAAGGTGGTATTTGTTGCAGGAGCCTGTGAAGTCCAAGGTTTTATGCTTTAACAATTACAGTCATTTTTTTTTTNTTGCTAGAAAATACTATCCAGAATCATCTCATAAATCCCAGATATTACCACCTTCCATTCATTCTGTTATTCCATTCATTCTGTTAATATATTATCCTAGCTTCTGGCCAAACACACAGTTTAGTTCCATTTTATGAGTACTCAATAATATAGAAGAAAAAGCCCCTATATTTCTACATACAGTTCACTGTTTAAAAGGTAATAAAATTCCTCATTAAAAAAATCAAAGAGGAAGCTCATTTCTCATAGAGCCTATGCATAATTTTTTTTTTTTTTTAGCATTCATCCATCCACACACTTTAAATACTGCATTCCACAAGCAGGCAAACATTAAATACATTCCAGATGGGAATCAACATCTGCTGAGTTCATCTCTGGGAACCTGTGGTGGGGGAGGGCTCCTGCTGTGAAGGTTAGGTTCCGGAGAGACTGAAGGGGGCAGGAGGGATCCCAGGAAAGGAGCTCTGAGGAGGCGTCTGCGATCAGCTGTAGCGCTGGGGTGGACAGCAGCTAGGGACTTGGTGCAGGAAAGAAACAGTGGAGTCAAGTGTTGGTGAAAAACTCGGCCACTGGCTGGCTGACGAAGCCCTGTTTCTAAGAGGATGGGGACGAGGGAAGAAAGGCTGGTGTCACTTCAGATTTGCACACATGGCCCTTCCTGCTGTTCTGAAGGAAGACAGAAGGGGCCATCGACCAGCCACCGTGATTGGCTTTGAACAAGCTCTCCCAGGAGAATGAAATGATGGCAGCACTAAAGGAGATGGAGAGAGAGAATTAAACACAAACCACCGGGAAGTTCAGGGGACACTGCAGGGTAAGAGATGGGAACACGAGCAAAGAGAAGCTGTAACAGTGGTCTCGTGTGATGCTCAACACACGGGCAGAGGGCTCCTGAATGGGCCCGTGAAACACCATCCTGGGTGTCAAGTGACGAAGCAGACAGGAGGAACCAGCCAGCTGCCCGTCAAGACCACGAGCTCCGCCAACAGCATTCCAAGGGAGCAGGTGCTCCTACGGGTCCCTTGAGCATTTACCCCTGGGGATCCAGAGAAAGCCTTTTTCTGGAATGTGGGTCCTAAAGGGACCCAGAGGTGTAAGAGCAAACACGACTCCAGGGGAGGTTTGGGAATATAGTTTCCAACTGTGTCCTGTGTTTGCTGGGGAAGGGAAATCAAGAAGACCTACAAGACTGGAACTTGGACTAAATTATGGAAAATTAAGGAAAAATGGGAAGGGTGGGAAGGAAATTTTTGGCAAACAAGGAAGACTGTTGTTTTTCCACTCCCCATTCAAGAGATCTTTCAATTATGTATTATTTTCAGTATGCTGGCAAGCTTGGCTGGCCCCAGACAAGGGCTTCTAATGCCTGTGCTTCTTTGCCCAGTTGTGTCTGACTCTTTGTGACCCCATGGACTGTAGTCCGCCAGCCCCCTCTGTCCATGGGGATTCTCCAGGCAAGAATACTGCAGCGGGTTGCCATGCCCTCCTCCAGGGGATCTTCCCAACCCAGGGGTCAAACCTGGGTCTCCTACATGCAGGCAGATTCTTTACCATCTGAGCCACCAGGGAAGCCCAGGAAAACTGGAGTGGGGAGCCTATCCCTTCTCCAGGGGCAGTTCCTGACCCAGGAATTGAACTGGGGTCTCCTGCACTGCAGGCGGATTTTTTACCAGGTGAGCCACCAGGGGAGCCCTTAATTTACCTGCTTCTGTGATGCAGGGGTGCCCCTGCCCAAGGTCCTCTTGTTTACCCCTCATCATCTCCCCACTCCCCTGCCAACAACCGAAGCCAAGCAACCTCCTTCCAGCCCTGAGCTCCGCTGTCCATTGAGTCGACCTGGATCACAGCCTAAAGGCATCTGGTGGGCACCTGGTCACAACTAGGAAACTCTGCACCTCTCCCCAAGGATCAGGTGCCTTTATTTAACAAATAATCTTGTGGTTTACTAAGCAAGCCCACTCATTCAATCAAATATCGGGTTGGCCAGAAATTTCTCCAACATTCGGGAACTTTTTGGCCAGCCTAACAGTTTTTAAATGTCCTGGCAAACTAGAAGCTCACTGTTCTTACGTGAGCCAGGGCACTGCACTCACTCACTTTTTGTCTTGAAAACAGCATTTATTCCTGCAGTGAGAGTAATTTTCTTCTTTGAATAGGATGCTTATAGATAAGTGTGGCATGAACCCTTAACAATCACCTGTGTGCATGATAAACTGCTTCAGCTGTGTCTGACTCTGTGCGACCCCAAGGACAGTAGCCCACCAGGCTCCTCTGTTCACGGGATTTTCCAGGCGAGAATACTGGAGTGGGTTGCCTTGCCCATCTCCAGGGGATCTTCCCAACCCAGGGATCGAAGCTGCGCCTCTTACATCCCCTGCATTGGCAGGCAGGTTCTTTACCACTAGCGCCACCTGGGAAGCCCTTACCAGTCATATCTGAGCGTTACTACGTGGCCACTTACAGGGCAGTCTATATGGGACTGTGATTTTTCTCCATCTATTCTAATCTCCACTCCTCTTCTGTCTTTAATAAAAATCACTAAAGTATTAGTTGCTCAGTTGTGTGCAACTCTTTGCAATCCCATGGACTGTAGCCTGCCAAGTTCCTCCGTCCATGGGATTCTCCAGGCAAGAATACTGGAGTGGGCTGCCATTCTCTTCTCCAGGGGGTCTTCCTGACCCAGGGATGGAACATGGGTAAACAAGGTTGGGTAGGAGGACAGAATATTTTATATCTGTCAGATTGACAAGGAAAAAGAATTACCCACTGAGGCAAATATAGACTGCCATCTCCCCCTTTTCACTGAAAATGGGTAATTTTGATATGGAGTGTAGCAGTCTATTTTGGGACATGTATCTATATATTTTTTAAATAAGTAAACTAATTCTGGAGTGACTGTGAGGAGATACCCCATGTCCAGGGGCAAAGGAGAAGCCCCAGCAAGATGGTAGGAGGGTTGGATTCGCATTTAGAATCAAACCCCATTCCCGCCAGAGATGCTCAGAGCACTCAAACAAGGGCACCAGGACCCAGAGACCCCACAGAGACTGAGCCGGAGCTGTGTGTGCGCGTCTCCTGAGGAGGCCCGGGTTGGCAGGGGACTCCGCAGGGGCAGGGCTCTGGGCGCAGCAGACCTGGGCACGGCAGGAGCCCTCTTGGAGGAGGTCATCATTAACCCACCACAGAGCCGCCAGAACTTACACAGGACTGGGAAACAGACTCTTGGAGGGCGCGGGCAGAACCATGCGTGCACCAGGACCCGGGAGAAAGGAGCAGTGACCCCACAGGAGACGGACCCAGACTTGCCCAGGAGTGTCCAGGAGTCTCCGGCGGAGGCATGGGGCGGTGGTGGCCTGCTGCAGGGTCAGGGGCACTGAGTGTAGCAGTGCGTCATGGGACCTTTCGAAGGAGATCTCCATTATCTTCATTACCTCTGCCTTAGTTTGGCCCCAGGTCAAATAACAGGGAGGGAACACAGCCCTGCCCATCAGCAGAAAACAGGACTAAGGATTTACTGAGCATGCCCTGCCTGCACCCCCCCCCCCCCNCCATCCATCAGAGCAAGACCCAGTTTCCCCCTCAGTCAGTCTCTCCCATCAAGAAACTTCCATAAGCCTCTTATCCTTCTCCATCAGAGGGCAGACAGACTGAAAACCACAATCACAGAAAACTAGCCAATCTGATCACAGGCACCACAGCCTTGTCTAACTCAATGAATCTATGAGCCATGCCATGTGGGGCCACCCAAGACAGACGGGTCATGGTGGAGAGTTCTGACAAAATGTGGTCCACTGGAGAAGGGAATGGCAAACCACTTCAGTATTCTTGCCTTGAGAACCCGATGAACAGGATGAAAAGGCAAAAAGATAGGACTCTGAAAGAGGAATTCCCCAGGTTGGTAGGTGCCCAATATGCTACTGGAGATCAGTGGAGAAATAACTCCAGAAAGAATGAAGGGATGGAGCCAAAGCAAAAACAACACCCAGTTGTGGATATGACTGGTGATGGAAGTAAAGTCTGATGCTGTAAAGAGCAGCATTGCATAGGAACCTTG
Source organism: Redunca redunca (assembly GCA_006410935.1). NCBI lineage: Eukaryota > Metazoa > Chordata > Mammalia > Artiodactyla > Bovidae > Redunca > Redunca redunca. The sequence goes on from SJYQ01092066.1 coordinate 300,099, forward strand.
AATGTTAGGACCATGAATCAAGGCAAATTGGAAGTGGTCAAACAGGAGTTGGCAAGACATTTTTAGGAATCAGTGAACTAAAATGACTGGAATGGGTGAATTTAACTCAGATGATCATTATATCTACTCCTGTGGGCAAGAATCCCTTAGAAGAAATGGAGTAGCCCTTATAGTCAACAAAAGAGTCTGAAATGCAGTAACTGAATGCAATCTCAAAAATGACAGCATGATTTCTGTTCATTTCCAAGGCAAACCATTCAATATCACAGTAATCCAAATCTATGCCCTACCCAGAATGCTGAAGAAACTAAAGTTGAACAGTTCTATAAAGACCTACCAGAGCGTCTAGAACTAACACCCAAAAAAGATGTCCTTTTCATTATAGGGGACTGGAATACAAAAGTAGGAAGTCACGAAATACCAGGAGTAACAGGCAGATTTGGCCTGGAGTACAGAACGAAGCAGGGCAAAGGCTAACAGAGTTTTGGCAAAAGAACTCACTGGTCATAGCAAACACTCTCTCCCAACAACACAAGAGAAGACTCTACACATGGACATCACCAGATGGCCAACACTGAAATCAGACTGATTATATTCTTTGCAGCCAAAGATGGAGAAGCTTGATACAGTCAGCAAAAACAAGACTGGGAGCTGACTGTGGCTCAGATCATGAACTCCTTATTGCCAAATTCAGACTTAAGTTGAAGAAAGTAGGGAAAACCACTAGACCATTCAGGTATGACCTAAATCAAATCCCTAATGATTATAAAGTAGAAGTGAGAAATAGATTCAAGGGATTAGGTCTGATAGACAGAGTGCCTGATGAACTATGGACAGAGGTTTGTGACATTGTACAGGAGGCAGTGATCAAGATCATCCCCAAGAAAAAGAAATGCAAAAAGGCAACATGGTTGTCTGAGGAGGCCTTACAAATAGCTATGAAAAGAAAAGAAAGGCAAAGGAGAAAAGGAAAGATAAACCCATTTGAATACAGAGTTCCAAAGAATAGCAAGGAGAGATAAGAAAGCCTTCCTCAGTGATCAGTGCAAAGAAATAGAGGAAAACAATAGAATGGGAAAAACTAGAGATCTCTTCAAGAAAATTAGAGATATCAAGGGAAATTTTCATGCAAAGATGAGCTCAATAAAGGACAGAAATGGTATGGACCTAACAGAAGAAGATATTAAGAAGAGGTGGCAAGAATACACAGAAGAACTGTACAAAAAAGAGCTTCACGACCCAGATAATCACTATGGTGTGATCACTCACCTAGATCCAGACATCCTGGAATGTGAAGTCAAGTGGGCCTTAGAAAGCATCACTACGAACAAAGCTAGTGGAGGTGATGGAATTCCAGTTGAGCTGTTTCAAATCCTGAAAGATGATGCTGTGAAAGTGCTGCACTCAACATGCCAGCAAATTTGAAAAACTCATCAGTGGCCACAGGACTGGAAAAGGTCAGTTTTCATTCCAATCCCAAAGAAAGTCAATGCCAAAGAATGCTCAAACTACCGCACAATTGCACTCATCTCCCACGCTAGTAAAGTAATGCTCAAAATTCTCCAGGCCAGGCTTCAGCAGAACATGAACCATGAACTTCCAAATGTTCAAGCTGGATTTAGAAAAGGCAGAGGAACCAGAGGTCAAATTGCCAACACCCGCTGGATCATCGAAAAAGCAAGAGAGTTCCAGAAAAACATCTACTTCTGTTTTATTGACTATGCAAAGCCTTTGACTGTATGGATCACAACAAACTGTGGACAATTCTTAATGAGATGGGAATACCAGACCACCTTACCTGCCTCCTGAGAAATCTGTATGTGGATCAAGAAGCAACAGTTAGAACTGGACATGGAACAACAGACTGGTTCCAATTTGGGAAAGGAGTATGTCAAGGCTGTATATTGTTACCCTGCTTATTTAACTTATATGCAGAGTACATCAAGAGAAATGCTGGATTGGATGAAGCATAAGCTGGAATCAAGATTGCCGGGAGAAATATCAATAACCTCAGATATGCAGGTGACATCACATTTATGGCAGAAAGTGAAGAGGAACTAAAGAGCCTCTTGATGAAAGTGAAAGAGGAGAGTGAAAAAGTTGGCTTAAAGCTCAACATTCAGAAAACTAAGATCATGGCATCTGGTCCCATCACTTCATGGCAAATAGATGGGGAAACAGTGACAGACTTTATCTTTTTGAACTCCAAAATCTCTGTAGACGGTGACTGCTGCCATGTAAATAAAAGATGCTTGCTCCTTGGAAAAAAAGTTATGACCAACCTAGATAGCATATTAAAAAGCAGATACATTACTTTGCCAGCAAAGGTCCATCTAGTCAAGGCTATGGTTTTTCCAGTAGTCATGTATGGATGTGAGAGTTGGACCATAAATAAAGCTGAGTGCTGAAGAATGATGCTTTTGAACTGTGGTGTTGGAGAAGACTCTTGAGAGTCCCTTGGACTGCAAGGAGATCCAACCAGTCCATCTAAATGAAATCAGTTCTGAATATTCATTAGAAGGACTGATACTGAAGCTGAAATACCAATACTTTGGCCACCTGATGGGAAGAACTGACTCATTTGAAAAGACCGTGATTGAAAAGATTGAGGGCAGGAGGAGAAGGGGATGACAGAGGATGAGATGGCTGGATGGCATCACCGACTCAATGGACATGAGTTTGAGTAAGCTCTGGGAGTTGGTGATGGACAGGGAGGCCTGGTGTGCTGCAGTCCATGGGGTCACAGAGAGTTGGACACAACTGAGTAACTGAACTGAATTGAAACTCACATTTTCTTAGAACTTTTCCCCCCTTTTTGACAGTCTGCCAATTTTTAAGATAATGTGAGTACCTAATTCAGAAATTAGAAGTCCCTGGAAAATAAGGAATTCAAAGAAAAGCTGCCCTGTGGATTCTCCAGGGGAAGCACTGAAATCAATCATTTCGTTCCTGGTGTCTTTAGGATGTCTAGCAGGAGACTCTGTAAACAGTGTCTGGAAGCAGAGAAGTAGGAAGAAGAAAGGGAAAGAGTAAAGAAAATAAAAACGTATCTTTCTTTAGGTCTCCAGTGAAGCTCTGTTTTTGTTCTTTGGAGGATTTCACTGCAGGGGAAAACACTCTTCCTTTGGCATGAAGATGTCGGATGCACTAAGGATAGAAGTCTCTGGGGGCTCCCGAGGCTCTTGTCTCAGTTCTTCCCGGGGAGTCGTCTCCGGAGCCCACGTCCAGGGTCTCTGGATAGCTGGGAAATCCCTGCGGTGATGGGGACTCCTCTGCTGAAGAGTGAGTCCGGCGCCCGAACACCTGTTCCTGCAGTTCGGTGATGTCGTTACGGATCTCCGCCAGCACGATCAGCAGGAAATCGAAAGAACCAGGGGGTCCCTGCACAGGAGAGAAGAGTCAAACCAGACGGCCGGAGGCCCGCGCCTTGGCTGACCCAGGGCTCCTGGAGGCTTGGTGGCCGGCCGCCCTGCCATCTGCTGGCAACCACCTCGTCAGCTCTGTCTCAAGCGGGGGAAAGGTCAGGCCCATAGGCAGCTGACGGATGCCGCCCTGTGCCCCTCCACCTCCTGGATGAGCTGTGGCGGCACACGGACCTCTCCTAGGTCTCCGGCTCCGTCAAATCTGGTAGAACGACGGAATCTGAGAATGCCCCTCCTAGGTTACCTTCCAAAGAACCCTGGGAGGTGGAGAGCAGTGGTTAAGAGGCTGGGCTTCTCTTGGATTTGAACCTCAGCTCTGCCACTTCCAATGTTGTAAGACACACCTGGAAATGGACTTAGGACATGCTACGGTTTGGAATCTTAGGAGAAGACATTCCAAATAAAGACTGTTGCCGCTGTTTAGTCGCCAAGTCATGTCCAAGTCTTTGGCGACCCCATGGACTGTAGCCAGCTAGGCTCCGCTGTCCATGGAATTCCCCAGGCGAGAACACAGGAGCCAGTCCCTTTCTGCAGGGGGTCTTCAAACCAAGGGATCGAACCCTCGTCTCCTGCATTGGCAGGTGGATTCTTTACCGATGAGCCACCAGGGAAGCTCAAATAAAGATTAGCCATGACAAAAACAAACAAAACCAGGAAGTGGATTTTTAAAAGCCAACCAGGTGCAAAGGGCTCTTGTGACTTGTCCTGTAACCACGGAGCTCTCTGTGGCCGGGCTGAGCGCTGCCCTGGGGAAGCAAGATAGGTGGGGCTACTTACCGGAGACCCTCTGGGGCCCGGTGCGCCTCTTTCCCCCTGAAAACAGAAGGGTCAGGGTTAGCGTCTGGGCCACATGGGTGCCACCACCCCCGCCTCCATTCAAACCCCACCACTACCGTCTCCCCACACAAGACAGCCAGTATCTCCTATGGGAAGCAAACGTCAGCTTCACGCTGCACCCTTGGGGCCGCTGCTCTGAACCGAAAGGCTTGAGTCAAGGGCCTCGTGTTTCCATCTCCCCTGAGGCCGTGTGTTTTCCAACCAGATCGGAAAGGAGGAAAGCCAGTGTTTCCGGGCAGCATGTAGAATAGCTAAGAAGCTTCTAAAGTAACTCACACTGACTTTTTTATGAGGCCAGTGGGGCAGGCAGCCCCCCAGAGCGAAACCACCCACTTGCACGGACTGGAACTTCTCCTGTTCTTGACTTAAACACAGCAAAGAAATTAGGAACACACATAAAACAGCCCCACAGAGAAGCCTGGCTAAATAGAAAAACATGCTACCATGACAACCAGGAGGCTTAACGTTTATAGGGGTCGTTTTTTCTTCCAAGTGGTTTTTGCGGCTGTTTTTGTTATTACGGTTGTTCCATATCGTAAGAAAATGGCTTTTTAGATTTTCCTCCTAGCTTTAGGGACAGAAAGTATATCTGTGTCTCAACTTGGCCACATGCAAAGTGGCTCAGTGAACCATGCTTGAGCTCCAGGTGATGCCTGCAAGGAGGTGGAGACCGAGGAACCCGAGGCGTGTAAGGACCATTCTGAAGACCTACCTTAGAGCCATCTCTTCCTGGAGCGCCTGGTGGACCCTACAAGGCAAAGGGACCTCGTTTAGCAGAAGGAACACGCGTTCCCCAACCACGGATGGGAGTGCTGGTGAGATACTGACCACAGGGCCCCTCCGGCCTTGCTTAATGTGGGACAGGTCAGGAGATGGTCCCACGGGTCCCATCGAGCCCCGCGGGCCGGGCTGCCCGGGGGGGCCTGGGATCCCTGGGAAGCCGGGGCTCCCCTTCGGTCCTGGTGAGCCTGCGATCAAAGAGCATCTCGTTAGTCCACAGCCCGGGAGGGGGACGAGGACTCTGGCTGGCTGACAGTCCCGGTGCCCCTTGCAGCTGTTCCTCTTTGCACTCTGCCCTTTGCTTTCTGACCTATCCACTGAGATGTCCCATAGCATTTTGATCACGACCAAAAATTGCCGTCCATCCCCATTCTTTTTCTAAAACATTTCTTGTATTGAAATACCGTTGACTGACAATGTGTTAGTCTCAGGCGTTCAGTCAACTGATTCAGACTCCACACTCCTTTCATGGACCTCCCATCCCCACCCAGTCAAGCCAGAAACTTGGGAGTCTTCCCATAAATTCCTGTTTCCATAAGCTCCTCATCCAATCAGTGACCATTTCACCTCCCCAACATCTTTCACCTCCTTTAAGCTCTTTAATTTCACCAGCTCTCAGCATCGCCCGTCAGTGCAGGGCAGTGGGCAGTGCAGCTGGGGAGCGGCTGGGGTGCAGGTTTCAACAGCAGGGGGACCTGCCTCTGAATCGCGGACAAGCTTCCTGGCCTCTGTGAGCCTTCGTCCCTCGTCTGTAAAGGGGGCTGATAAGAATCTGCCTCACAGAGCAGCGTGGCTGTCGTTTAGTCTCTAAGTCGTGTCCGAATCTTTTATGATCCCCTGGACTGCAGCCAGCAAGGCTCCTCTGTCCATGGGATTTCCCAGGCAAGAATACCGGAGTGGACTGCCATTTCCTTGTCCAGGGGATCGTCCCACCCCAGGGACTGAACCTGTATCTCTGGGACTGCAGGCAGATTCTTCACCATCTGAGCCACCAGGAAAGCCTTGCGAAACAACTATATACCCACTGCTCGCCACCCGCCCCAAACCAAAGTAGCAGAATCCTCCCATCGAAGGAATCCGAAAACGTGGAGACCACGGAGCGCTAGCGGTGGCGTCCGTGCCAGCACAGCCAAAGCCGGCTCAGCGGCTCACTCAGCCGGCCCGGTTCTTCTCGCGAGCAGCCTGCGCGCCCGTCTCCGGGAGCGATTACTATGCGCCCAGTCTCCGCTGTTCCTCTGCAAACAGCATCTGGCATTCAAGTCAAAATTTTAAGGCACATTATAAAAAACTCAGACCAACACCCAGACGAAACTGCTCCCCTCAAAATTCAAGAAATTCAGCAACCAACAGAAACAGACTCAGAGGCAACCCAGATGTCAGGGTTATCATACGGGGACTGAAAGACAACAGCACATGTTGAAGGTGTAGAGGAAGCCATTTGCCTGACAGATGGGAGGATTTCAGTGCTAGTTTTGCTTCTGTCCTCTGTGCTTCTGTAGCGTAAGCAAGAAGCCATCGCCGGCGTCGCGCAAGTTCTCACCTATGTTTTCTCCTAGAGTGTTATAGTCTCAGGTCTTACATTTAGGTTTTTAATCCACTCTGTATACGGTAGAAAGCAAGGGTTCAACTTCATTCCTTAGCATAGGGAAGGACGCGGTGCTTTAACCCTTTTTAGACCGTCAACTTTACGTGGGCATGGCTGTATTTTAATTGTCAGCACGCTCTCAGAGAAGCCCCGGTACAGAAAAGGCTGTTCAGCAGATGTCTCACGTCAAATGACTTTAATAAGAGGCTGGGCTGACTGCTGCGCTGTCCCTGTTTCTCAGCCATGTATTCCTTAATACTATACAGATTCCTTCCTCTCTTTCAAATGCACGCAGGAGTTCCTTTTTGATGGTACATGGCTCCTACAATTGGCAGAACGCAGTGATAGAATGGAATGACTTTCAGGCCCTGGAAAAAGAAACAAAAAAGCTCCAAAGACTTCAGACTTATCATATTTGGGGAAGTCTTTTCTAGCTCACAAAATAATTAAGCCAACATTAAAGGCTTAATTGTTCCATCCAAGTATGTCTCACCGCCCCCTCTCCTCCCCCAAATGCTGGTTCCAGGTACATCCTTGAAAGAGTTTACCTGGGAAGGGGACCAGCTCCCTCTCATAACAAAATACTTTACCTCTAAAACACAAGGACAGGTGGTGATCATATCTTGCCTTCATTTAGGCAGTCAATGAGCTTTAGAGGTCACGTGTCAAGTGCCCTTGAACTGTGGGGCTTTGCTGAGCAAATGCCAGCACCTGCCAGCTGACAGTGAGGGGCAGAGAGCAGCCACCGCTCCACACCGGAGCCAAAGGGCCCCACCCTAGGAGAGCTCCTGGCTTGCTGCCGTAGGCTGTGACTCGCCAGCCTTCAGGACTGGAATGGGAGTTAAGGGGAAGAGAATCCAGTTCTCCCTCCCGCTGCCCTAACACATCTCGTTGGAGAGCAACACAGCACGATGCTAGAAGCCGGGACGGGGCAGGAGACAGGACTGGAGGAGAAAGCAAGGGCGCTGCCAGAGCTCGCCCTCGGTGAGTCTGCCCCAGCGAGGCCCCGGGCGGCTCACACTACGCTGGAGACCAGATGGCCAGACTGGCAAGGAAAGCCCGCAGGCTGTTCATCAAGAGAGAGGCCAGCTGCCGGGAGCCGGGGTGAGGAATTCCACCCGTGACAAGGTCATGTGGGAGGAAGCCTGACAAACGCAAGGACGTGACGGCTTCAGGTTTTCCCCCTGGAATTTCCTGAGCATCCAAACCCCCAAAATAAGAATCTGTCGGCTTTTGTTCTCTGTTTCTCTACTCTTCTAATACACTCCGGCAAAAGTCATCTCTAAGCTTTGGTCTTCTGCATTTGAAAGGGATGTTTCAGTTAAACCTCCTCTAGTAGTTCTCTAGCGTGCCTGACAAGTTTCCCGGACCCCTTACAGCTTGTGAATTGCTTGCAGCCCCCAACCGAGAGAGACACAAAGCTTGAAAGCATCTTAAAGACACAGAACTTTTTCTAAAGAGTTAAAAACCATATTGGTGACGGGTTTTCACTGTTGATTCAATGATTGCCGCCAGGCCTCCATATTCTTTATCTTTTAGGCACCTGGGAAGATGTTAATCAATGTAAACGGGGTATGGGAAAAGATATATAGTAGTTTTGATGTTAGCAACACTAGACTTTTGAGTTAATTACTTTTCTTTTGTTATAAATCACTGTACTCCTTTTGCTTGTTATAAATTGTTGTATCTTTGCTATGTAAGAATGTAACTTTATTTAGTGCTTTCTGAGAGCGGCGCCAAACTTTGGGAAGATCAACACAAATAAGTCTTCTGGTTGACAAACCCTTATCAGAAGAAAGGTTGTAAAATGTTAATTGGCCCTTCTGGCAGAAGATGATGTAAATTACCTAAGACTTGTGTTTGCAGTCAGGTATGCAGAGAGAAAAGCCTGCTTTTGATAAGAGTCTAAACTGCTAACGCTGCATAACTTTGTGTTACCCATTGATCTCCATGTATTATCAAACATATAAATAGCCCCTTGAACAATAAACGGACGGGACCAGTTTTCCGGACTAGTGTCTCGGCCTAGTTTCTTGGGAATCTGGTTCTCCCCATGTCTCTTTCTCTCACCCCTTTCTCTTCTCCCTCCTCCTCCTCTTTACTCTAACTTCAGGCTGAATTCCCATCTGGAGCGGCGTGGTCCCCCAGGTCTACTTACCTGCCCCGGCTTTCAAGATCCGCGAGGGTGCCCAAGGAGGGGCACTCTCCACTATTCGAGCGGGCGCCGGCGGCCCCACGTAGATGGTGCAAGCCCCTTGTCTGGAGCTTTATTGGCTTTCTCCGTAAACCAAGTTATTCAGCCTCTTTTCTCCACTTAATTTTCCTACTATACTATTTATTCTAATCTCCTTTATATTTCTGTATAAGTTTTTCCTCGCCTATTCCGTCTCTCCTTCGAATCACCCTGGTTCCACCGGGGCTGGACCCCGGCAGCCAGCAGCTCCCCTGTTCCTCAAATGTCCTTGTTGGAGTGATACGCAGACTGGCCTGGGGATGAATTTTCTCCAGTGAAGTACAGCAAGAACATTTTCTTAGAGAAGGACAGAGAACACTGCGCTAAGAATCAATGTATAGGAAGAGACCCAGGCTTACTTAGAAGCAGCGAGAGGCTGCCTGTGCATGGCGTCTGCTGGAGGAAAGAGGTCAGGGGAATGAAAGAGGGAAGAAACCAGAGTCTTGGACCAGCTTTTGGTCTTTCTGCAGACTGAGACCCAGGAATCTGGGTTTTGAAGGAAACCAGGAGATGAAGGTATTAGTGGAGAAGAAAGCACACAGTTTAGAAAGCGCTTTGAGCCTTTGTTGTTGCTGACCTTCCACCCTAAAACCTGCCCATGTCCTCCAGCTTGGACTGGTCCTACCTTTCATGTCTGTCCACGTCCAGCTTGAGCCCCAAGTCCCCTGGTCACCTCAGCCTACACCGACCTCTCCCTTCTTTAAGCTTCCACGGCAGACAGGTCCTGCTTCATCCTACTCGCTTTCACTCCGTGTGCTTTGCTGTCCCCACTAAAATGTCAGGAGGTCACTCACAACACCCAGCTCACTGCCAGATGATGAGCAGTGGGGATAAGATGCCCACGTCTCGGAACATTCGCTAACCCGAATATTTCCTTCACTAGTATGGAAGAAGAAAAATACTGATCTACCTACGGAGAGACTCATAATAAGAGAGAAAACGTCCTGTCACTGTGTTACGTTCTCGTTGCGTATTTCCCGATGCAAAGGCAGGATGTTTGGGATTTTCTTCAGCGTACAGGGGAGACTCTCCAAAAGGGTGTGCTGAAGAAGCCACACAAAAGAACTGGTTCCTTTTCACGAAGTTCTGGAGCAGGCAAAACTGCAGCGACAGAAAGCAGGCTGGTGGTTACCTGGAGCTGAGGATGCAGACTGCCAAGGGCACAAGGGCACTTCCTGGGGGTGAGGGAAAGTTTCTATATCTGGATGTAGACCAGATATAAGGTGGTGCTTAGTCAGGGCTTGATACAGGGTGCACGCAGGGCTTCCCCACTGGCTCAGCAGTAAAGAATCGGCCTGAGACAAGGACGATGCAGGAGACAAGGGGTTGATCCCTGGGTTGGGACGATCCCCTGGAGGAGGGCATGGCAACGCACTCCAGGGTTCTTGCCTGGAGAATCCATGGACAGAGGAGTCTGGACAGCTGGAGTTCACAGGATTGCAGAGGTGGACACGACTGAAGTGACTGGGCACGAAGAGAGTGCAGGCATATGTGGAAATTTGTCCAACTGTAACTTGAGTGTGTGCATTTTATTGTATACAACTGCATCTCAGTGAGGGTGACTTAATAAAGTAAAACATAGAGACAGATAAAAAATAAATATCAATGTAAGCGTGTTGACAAATAACCGGAGGAGGAGGAGGAGGAAGAGAGAGGACTGGGAAACAGCGGCAGGAGGCTGGCCACGAATCGTGAGAGCAGCTGGCGAGCCCAGAGGTGTTCAGCACACCCTCCGATTTTTCACACATGCTAGTGTTAAGAAGTTTTCATTTTGTTTCCCTGTAACCTAACAATGACCTTTAAGACTCCAGTCCGGTCCAGGATGATGACTTTTCCCCTGACGACTGTTGGTCATTAGGGTTTCTCGGGTTTGTCCATTTCTTGGCACACTGGCGTGGGGGTCCCCTGGACCCTGGCTTCTGCTCCCACCCATGGAAGCTAAAGAACTCCGTCCCATCCCCACTAAACGTGAGCTCCTGGAAGGCTCTGGCTGGTGAACCTACCACCCTTTCATGCTCCTCTTCACACTACTTCCCTGGTGGCTCAGCTGGTAAAGAATCCGCCTGCGATGCGGGAGACCTGGCTTCAGTCCCTGGGTTGGGAAGATCCCCCAGAAAAGGGAAAGGCTCCCCACTCCCGTATTCTTGCCTGGAGAATCCCATGGACTATCCATGGACTTGCAAAGAGTCAGATACAGCTGAGTGACGCTCATGTTCACGTTCATACTCACCAGGGGGGCCCTGGCCCCCAGGCAGGCCAGGAGGACCTGGAAGGTAGGCGTTTGAGGCCAGCGCCTTGTGGCCAGTGATGTACTTGCCCAGGTCGGCAGCGCTGTTGGGGAGCAGGGCAACCTGCAAAGAGAAGAGGGAGCTGTGTCAGGAGACGGCACCGGCCCCATTGCAGGCGGCCCCCGCTGCAGGCGGCCCCCACTGCAGGCGGCCCCCGCTGCAGGCGGCCCCCGCTGCAGGCGGCGTGCAGCAGAGGCTTCACAGCCTGTCCTGGCTCCTTTCCCCTTATCCGAACCCGTCAGAGCCAGAAGGGCTGGAGAGCTCCTCCTTCCAGATCCAGAGGCCTTCCAGTCAACACACCTTGCCTGAGATGGCTCAGCTGCCTGGTGGGCGGCGCTGGACCGGCTGCAGTCTGCCTGAATATCATCAGGCTCATGGATGCCGTAATTAACACAGTCAATCTGCTTCCGGCTTTCAGTTAAGCTCTCTATGTATCAGATATCTGAGAAACTACTGCAGGCCAGGCACCGTGCTCGGTTCTAAGGCTACCACGGTGACCAAGACGTGGTCTCGGCTCTGAAAGACCTCAGCCTTGGGAGCCAGGGAAACGTGGCTCACGGGTCACCTGCACGCTCAGGCAGCTGGGAAACAGTGGCTGTGACAGCTTTAAAATATGCCCACGAATGTCGGGGCTGCCTCCCTTTCAAACTCGCTCAGTCGTGTCCGGCTCTTTGCGACCCCATGGACTGCAGCACACCAGGCCTCCCTCTCCATCTCCAACTGCCAGAGTTTACCCAAACTCACGTCCATTGAGTCGGTGATGTCATCCAGCCATCTCACCCTCTGTCGTCCCCTTCTCCCCCCTTCAATCTTTCCCAGCATCAGGGTCTTTTCCACTGAGTCAGCTCTTCACATCAGGTGGCCAGAGTATTGGAGTTTCAGCTTCAGCATCAGTCCTTCCAGTGAATATTCAGGCCTGATCTCCTTTAGGAGGGACTGGTTGGATCTCCTGCTCCCTCCCTCTCTCTCAGATTTCCGGGGCTCATTCTATGAGAAGCCAGAGGAACCTCAGACATGAATGATTTTTGAGTCCCTCAAGACCAGGAATCAGTGAGACCTTTGGTAAGAACTAAATGCCTTGAACGTCCGTTTCCTCACAGACAATGTCCACCATTGGAACTGGGAGGATTACACCAGTGTGTATCAGGTGCCCAGGAGAGGTCCTGGAACGTACAAGTGGGGGTGAAAGTGTCAGTCGCTCAGTCGTGTCTGACGCTCTGTGCGACCCCACGGACTCTAGCCCGTGGACCAGGCTCCTCTGTGCAACCCCACGGACTGTAGCCACAGGCGTCGCCAGGCAAGAATCCTGGAGTGGACTGCCGTTTCCTCCTCCCGGGGGTCTTCTCCACCCAGGGATGGAACCCGGGGCTCTTGCACTGTAGGCAGATTCTTTACTGTCTGAGACACCAGGGAAGCTATACTAAATGGCGGCTCTTGTCTCTTCCTTCCAGAAAGCTGATTCAGGGGTATAAACTCCGGAGGAGATTAGGTTTCTGAGGGTCAGAGCCCCTGAGTGAAGGGGATTCATAAGCAAAAGTGCTCTACTTAGAGGGCAGAGCGGGCAGCACTGGCCCCTGAATGCCGCTGCTGCTGCGAAGTCACGCCAGTCGCATCCGACTGCCAGCGACCCCGCGACGGCAGCCCACCAGGCTCCTCCGTCCATGGGATTTGCCAGGCAAGAGCACTGGAGTGGGGTGCCATCGGGCTGGTCCAATGTTATTATCTGCTTCCAAGAGGAAAACTGAAATGCGAATCTCACGTATGGGCTTCAGCATCAGGCAGATCTCAGTCTCAGTCCTGCCACATTAAAGACACTTGCTCTCTGGAAGGAAAGCTATGTTAAATCTAGACAGCGTATTAAAAAGCAGAGACATCACTTTGCCGACAAAGGTCCATCTAGCCAAAGCTATGGTTTTTCCAATAGTCATGTATGGATGTGAAAGCTGGACTATAAAGAAAGCTGAGCACCAAAGCATCGATACTTTCAAGCTGCGGTGTTGGAGAAGACTCCTGAGGGTCCCTCGGACTGCAAGGAGATCAAACCAGTCAATTGAAAAGGAAATCAACTCTGAATATTCACTGGAAGGACTGATGCTGAAGCTCCAGTACTCTGGCCACTTGATGTGCATTGGAAAAGACCCTGATGTTGGGAAAGATTGAAGGCGGGAGGAGGAGGGGCAGCAGCAGAGGAGATGGCTAGAGAGCATCACGGACTCAGTGGACAGGCATCTGAGCAAGCTCTGGGAGACAGTGGAGGACAGGGGAGCCTGGCGTGCTGCAGTCCATGGGGTTGCAGAGTTGCAAACGACTGGGAGACTGAACAACAAATTGCCACAATCTACCTGTGGGACCCTGGCAAGCTACAGAACCCGACCTTCTCATCTATAAAACAAGGATCATAATATCCTCCTAGGAAGGGCTGCTGGGAGGATGAAAGTGACGGGTCTTAAATGTGCCTGGCTCAGCGCCCAGACTAACAATCAGCAGCAGCTACAACCGCCGGCGCTCTGCGGGGAGGGTGCTGGCTGGGGGTTTGCTCCTGGCTGCCTGTAGGTAGCCGTGTGACTTCGGGTAGGTCCCTTCTCATCTTCATGTCTATAAAACTAGAGGTTCGGACCAGATGAGCAAGTCTTTGGATGAAAATGTTATAACCAAGCCCAGCCCACTCCATGCCCTGTCCAGCTTTCTTAGCTTCCTTGTAAAGTTCGTGAGGTGACCCCATCAACATCGACCTCAGCTTCCTGGATGGCCCCCTGCTGGGTAATTACCTCCTGGCTCCCGCTAGTCAAACCTCTAAGTGTCCGCAGGATGAGCGCAGAGTAAACGTGCTGGGTCTGGGAGGCAGTCGGCCGGAAATCCTGGCTTGACGTTCTCCACAAACACCACAGACGGCGGGCTTGCGGGGGTGCAGGTGTTTGGGAAGAAGTTGTAAGAAGAGTCTGCATTTCTCTTGGGTTCCAATCAGTCAGTGGAATTATGGATATCAGTATCTCATACTAGCCTTCACAGTAAAGCACCTACCTCGCAGGGCTCTTGGGACAAGTGAGGTGCGGCCTGTAAAGCACTTTATTAGCACTTATAATTCATGTTTCTTATATTCTGGAGAACATTTACAGAGCTCTTTCTAGGTGGCAGGGACTATTCTAAGCCCTTTATAAATATTTACTCACTTGATGATTATGAAGTCCTATGTAGTACGTATTACTGTTATCTTCTTTTTCTAGAACTGTGACACAGAGAGGTTAAGTCACTTACCCAGGGTCACACAGCCAGAAAGTAGTGGGGCGAGGGCTTAAACCAAGCCCATCTATTTCTGGAATCTGTGGTCCTCACCACAACACCCAGCTGCCTCTCTTAATATTACTCATGATATGGGCAAAGCAACCTGCAGTCACTTTCATACGGATTAGTCTTCCCAGGCTTCCTGAGAAGACCCATTGTACAGAGCAGCTAGACTGAGGTCGCAGAGGAACGTACTGAGAAGCCACAGTCTGCTGGCAGGAAAGGTTGCGCTAGAGCGAAGGAACAGTCGCCAGCTTGCAAAGCAGCTCACGCTTGGGAAACCTTGTTGGTCTCTCGCTTCTGAAGCTTCCGCTGCTGGCACCACCCCACTTCGCCGTATGGGCTGACTTCTGCGGGGGGCTTGGTTTCTCAGCTAAGACAGGAAGCTTATTTAAGGCAAATCTTCATTCTGTGCCTTCTCGTCATTCATCATCTCCCAGCCTGTCACAGGCCACAGCTTCCTTATCCATTAGTCTGCTGATCGACACTTCGGTTGCTCCCATTGGCTGTTGTAAATCGTGCTGCTATGAACACCAGGGGGCATGTATCTTTTTGAATTAGCATTTTTGTTTTCTTTGAAAGTGTTAGTCAGTCAGTCATGTCTGCCTCTTTGCAACCCCATGGACTGTAGCCCACTAGGCTCCTCTGTCCGTGGGATTTCTCAGGCCAGAATACTGGAGTGGTAGCCATTCCCTTCTCCAGGGGATCTTTCCGACCCAGGGATTGAACCCGGGTCTCCTGCACTGCAGGAAGAGCTTTTACCATCTAAGCCTTTGTTTTCTTTGGATATGCAAAGAAGAATGAAAATTTTCCATCTGCAGAAACGTGGATGGACTAGGAGAGCATTGTACTAAGTAAAATAAGTTAGAGAAGGCCAAATACTCTCTGTGATTACCTGCCGGTGGAATCAAAGCATGAAGCAAATGAATGAATGTAACAAAATGGAAAACCACCAGATACACTGAGCAAAGTGGCGGTCGCCACGGGGGAGAGGGAAGGGCAGGGGATTAGGGAGCATAAACACTATGTACAAAACAAACGAACTGCAACAGTACGTTGTGCAGCACAGGGGATATAGCCAATAATTCAGAATAACTTAAAATGGAATATGACCTATAAAAATACTGATGACGTGGGACACTTGAAACCAATATAACATTGTAAATCAACTATATTTCAATTAAAAAGTCAAACCTGAAAAAATAATAATTTCTTCATCTCATTAAAAAACATAATAAATTGAAAAACTGGTCCCTTGGCTCAGATTTTTCTTCAGTGTTCTGATGGGACCGAGACCCCTCCCTGCAAGTTAAATGGTGGAGTCTTTACACCATTTAAAAAAAAAAGAAAATTTTGATTGGAAAATAAAAGCACAGAATCTGGGGACTTCCCTGGTGGTCCGGTGCTGGGGACTCTGTGCTTGTAATGCAGCAGGCACAGCTTCAAGTTCTGGTTGGGAAACTAAGGTCCCATGTGTGCTGGTGTGGCCAAAAACAAGTAAATTTTAAAAATGTACCCAAACAAAGCAAAACAAAGCCCCCACAAATCTATATCTAAGTGAAATCATAACACAGACACCCTTTTAATGAACACCCAAGTCAAAAATCAGAACTTTGTCCGCAGGCCCTGCCCAATCACCCCTCGATCCCCCCAAAGTAACTACTATCCTGATTTTAATCACTTCCTGTGCTAATAATTTATGACCCAACTGTGCAGGCCTAGATGCTTCGGTTTAGTCTTGCCCACTTAAAAAAAAAACAAGACATCTTTTAAGCTGCTTTAGCCTGCAGGGGCTGCTCCAGTTTTCCTGCCTTAGCCTCACCCACCAGGGGCCCAGGGCGTCGGCCTGCAGAGCTTCCCACAGTCAGGATTTCACTGACCGTACCCTCACGGTGTCGGTCAGCACGTCTGTGCACGGTTTTACGCGGTGGGGTTGGCCACGGTCCAGGACACCCGGTAACCTACTCCTGAGCGGAAGTGTATGTGGGCAGCTGTCCCACGCTCGCTCTCGAGCAGAACAGCTGGCATCAGCAGCAGTGAGAGGAGGCTGACACGAAACCAACGAGCCCTGCGGCAGCGCAGGAGGAGGGCCAGGGGACCCGGACTGAGGGTCTGCTCTGCCTCCCGGGCAGCGACTGCAGCTCTCTGACGATGTGGCTACCACGGTGAGAATTAAACGGGATCCTTGCTGTGAAACCGCTTCATCAGCTGCAGAATACAACACATTCTACTCGGCGCCTTTAACGGAGCGTTGCTCTGGAGGCCCCCCGGTGGTACCGTGGGTAAGAATCCACCTGCCAATGCAAGGGACATGGGTTCGATCCCTGCTCAGGGAAGACCCCACGGGCGGCAGAGCAATTAAGAGCCTGCCTGTAACTACTGAAGCCCGCGTTCCGTAGAGCCCGTGCTCTGCAGCAAGAGAAGCCGCTACAACGAGAGACCCACGCGCCGCAGCCAGAGAAAGCCCTGCATGGCGACGAAGACCCAGCACAGCCAGAAACGAAGGAAATAGGTGAAAAATGAAAAAAAAAAAAAAAGACTGTTCCTTGTGAGGTTCCTTTAACGTCAGCTTCAGCTCAGACTTGCCACCGCGGGCTTGCAGGAGAGCCTGGCCTGCATGCGCGTGTTCAGTCGCTCAGGCGTGTCCGACTCTGCGAGCCCATGGACCGTAGTTCACCGGGCTCCTCTGTCCATGGGATTCTCCAGGCAAGGATACTGGAGTAGGCTGCCATTTCCACCTCCAGGAGATCATCCTAACCCAGGGGCCGAGCCCGGGTTCTCCTGCATTGGCAGGCGGAGTCTTCACTACCGAGCTGCCTTTAGGAGAAGTCGGTATAAGGCCGACCAATTTCAGGCCGAATCCCGTGCCCGAGCATCACTGCAGGGCTGCCAAGCATGGTCGCTGGATCTGTGAGCAGTTCACCTACAAGGGCCTTAGGGGACATAACATTTCAAGTTCTTCTTAACATTTCTCCTCTCATGGATCATAAAACACTGCAGGGAGGTGAGGGGAAGCCAGATGGTGAATTAGCAGCTGAATGTCTGAACTAGCGAGACTTAGCAGCAGTGACTCTCAATCACTCAGGCTAGAAAGAGCTTCTCCGTAGCTTCTGGATTATTAATTCTCCAGAGAAGAAAACAGAGACGAGCACTGGGCCTTGAGACCTCCATCATTCATCAGCTGCCTCCCTCAGGCCCGAAATCCTCTGGCCTATGAAATGCAAACTTCGTCCATGAACTCTTTTTCAGACTCAGCTCGGTAAATACTGATACCAATCCAAGTTTCAACCTGAGGATATCTGTGTAGGGAGTATTATTTAGAACTCTGAATTTACACTGATGCACTTACAAGGTTTTCTGCCTGGTCGATCAGATTACAAACTGTTTGGGAACTGGAACATCACACACGCACATGCTTCTGTTACAGCTGAGGGATCTTCACCACCAGTGTACCACAAGCCAGCAAAGCCACTGATCTTCCCAGCCTGCTGATCCGCCTGTTTCACGGGAAGCTATGGATCTCACACACCTGCATGCTTGTTGAACACAGAAAAGCAATACTGTCTAATCTTACCCTTTCGCACTTTACAATAACTGGATGCCAAAGTTAAACAGATCACACACACCTCTTTGATGTACTAAGAGCCTTGAGGGGAAGCAATTAGATAAACAAACTAGCAAGTTTATGTTTTACCAGCAGAAGAGCAATTTCTGGGCTGCTGACAGACTGGTGAATTCACTGACCTCAGGTATAGTAAACACCGTTGACCTGGGCCTTCAACAGGATTTCAGGGTTCTACATCCCCCCAGGGGCATTCCTCTCAGCACAACAAGCTTACTGGAAATCTAGTCCATCAGGCATGCGGGGGAGCCTCAGACAAAGGGAGTCAGTCCTCCCGCTTGGTGACAACTCACCCAAAGCACTGGAGCCCAGCGTACAGGCTGTAACTTTTAAACGTGAAAAATGAAGCCGCTACAGAAATTCATCACCAGCGGTGGAAGTTTAGAAAGATGTTTGCTATTGATAAAACACAGGCAAATGATGACCGTACACTATCCTATTTAGAATCATGAAAGGGCCACGAGTCAGGATGTTCATTTCACAAAAAGCTGCACGAATCACAGTTCATTCTCTCCGATTCTCCTGTGCCCCTTACCTAGCAGTCTCTTTTACTAGTCACTGCTTTCGAAGTGTGATGTTAGAAAAGATGCTTGAGAGTCCCTTGGACAGCAAGGAGATCAAACCAGTCAATCCTAAAAGAAATCAACTCTGAATATTCACTGGAAGGACTGATGCCGAAGCTCCAAAACTTTGGCCACATGATGCAAAGGGCTGACTCACTGGAAAAGACCCTGATGCTGGGAAAGATTGCAGGCAGGAGGAGAAGGGGATGACAGAGGATGAGATGGTTGGATGGCATCACTGACTCAATGAGTTTGAGTGAGCTCTGGGGGTTGGTGAAGGACAGGGAAGCCTGGTGTGCTGCGGTCCGTGGGGTCGAAAGGAGTCAGACCCGACAGAGCGGCTGAACCGCCAGCGCCAACCCCCACCTTCGCTGCTCTGTTGGACTGTAACGGGCTCCCAGGGTGGCTGGGCAAAGCGTTCCAGTCCAAACCTAGGTGGCACCGATCTCAGGGAATACCCAACCAAGCCGTGGGTGGACGCGATCTTCTTGCTTCCAGACGCCCCGCTACATCCCTTTATCTTACGCGGTGGTTTCTAAGCGCCCAGCACGTACCTTTTGCTTTAGCTGCAGCACCGTCTGCTTCACCTGGTGGAACTCCTTGCACGTGGCACAGCAGGTGGCGGCTTGGACCGCGTTCTCTGCCTTCCCGTCGTGCCCTGAGGGAAGAGATGGCCTCGAGTCTGCCTGCAAGGCTGCGGGCGTCCAGACCCCAGGAGACCATGACAGGCAGGGTGGTCCCAGGTGGGCCGGCTGATGCCAAAATCTGCAAGGGATGGAGGCTGGCGATTTCATAGCTCTTGGGTCGCTGACGGCATGCCTGGGCCATGGGGTCAGCAGAGGGGACCCCCCAAACTCTAGACTCAGCTGTTTCCACTTAGTCACCCTAGCACCTTCCTCTTCCACATGTGAAAACGTGAGCCGTAGCTCTCTTACCACGAGTACAACCCAACACGACTTACCCTCCACTCTAAGAGCCAGCGTTCACAAGCTCTAAGTCATCCCCCAAACCCGGGCAACGGGACTCAGGGCGGTGCTCACAAAGCTGGACGGGATCACCTCTGACGATCCAGCTGTTTCAAGGGAGCGCGGCCAGGCCAGGCGGGGGCCCAGACCAGGGCTGGGCGCTGAAACGTAACGTCAACAGAAGAAGCGCTGGGCGCCCTGGGCACGGCCCATCCAGGGCCAAACGGGACAGGCCCCGGGCAGGTCCCAGCGCTGTCCTATAGAGCATCGGCAGCGCCGTGAGCTTTCTGAAAAGTCACGTTTCTCTAAGGAAAAGCTAAATGGTGACACAGCCCAGCATATATGCAGCCTTCGTGCTGTGTGGCTTAGCCGCTCAGTCGTGTCCAGCTCTTTGTGACCCCATGGACTGTTGTCGCCCGCCTGGCCCCTCTTGTCCAGGTTCTCCCAGGGAGGAATACTGGAGTGGGTAGCCATGCCCTCCTCCAGGGGATCTTCCCAAATCAGGGATCAAACCCAGGTCTCCTGCACTACAGGCAGACGCTACCTTCCGAGCCACCAGGGAAGCCCAAGAATGCTGGAGTGGGGAGCCTATCCCGTTTCTAGGGGAACTTCCCAACCCAGGGATCAAACTCATATCTCTTACATCTCCTGCTCTGGCAAGTGAGTTCCTTACCACTAGGGCCATCTGAGAAACCCAAACTGTACTCCAATTAAAGAAGAAACAAAACTTGCTTGTCAAGCTATGGTTAGAGAGAAAAATAAAGCCCTTTCCTTCTGGGAAAAAAAACTGCTGGCCACCCACCAGTAGCTGGAAGAGAGACCTGGAACATTCTCCACCAGAGCCCTCATAAGGGGGCAATCCCATGGACACTGTGATCCCAGACATGAAGCCTCTGGAGCCGAGACAGCTCGTCTGGGAGACGCTCTCTGGGAGGGGAGGATGACCAAGGGCAACTTGGCAGCTGAGTTCTCAGACCCGCAGCAGCAGCGCGGGGTGGGGGACATGGAGTGTGTTCAGAGCTCATTGGCCAACCACAACCCCCGTGCCGTGTGGGAGGCCTGAGGCTTGGAGGACACACGCTGGGAACCCACTTCTCAAGGCAGCAGGATTCTTTACCAGCTGAGCCACCAGGGAAGCCCAAGAATACTGGAGTGGGTAGCCTATCCCCTCTCCAGCAGATCTTCCCGACCCAAGGATTGAACCAGGGTCTCCTGCGTTGTGGGTGGGTTCTTTACCAAGGCAGCCTCTTTCTAAATCCTCCGTGCCTATGGCTTAACAGGGCGGCTTGCTCATTCCTGTCTTCTAGGCTCATTCCGTCCCACCAGGAGCTTCCCCCGCCCCCGCTCAGTTGATACCCATGGGAGACTGCTTCCATTCTCATCACAGCTGTGTCACGATGAGCTGTGAGGAAGTCTTTGCCTGGAGGAGGTGTGGAGCCGGTGAAATGCCGGCCAAGGGCTCGACCTCCTCAGTCAGCACAGGGGTGCGCACCCCAGTGCCATCACTAGCTCGGGGACCTCACGGAAGTGATCTTACCGCCACGAGCCCCGATTTCCTCGACCATGACACTGGAATCCCTATGACCCGGCCCACTGTGAGGACGAGCTGGGATGACGCCTGTTAAATCCTTGGCACAAGGCCGGGTTGTAGTAAACAGGAGAGGGTGTCTGGCAGAGGCTTCAGGCCCACCAAGCTCTTCTGAATTCCCTTTGCCTGATAAAACTGTCAAGGGTTCTGGGATTAAAACGAACAACGGAATGAAGGAAAACTGAGGTTTGTTGATGTCGGGAAAGTTATCCAGCGAGTCATTAACTGATGTGGGTTTAGAACTGAGATTCCCTGAATCTGAGCCCAATCAGGCAATTCCCTTCAGACCCTTGATTCCCTTTTAATGTACCATTTACAAGTCCGCGTGCCTATGGAGCTTGAACATGGAGCAGAACTAGTTGAGATCCATCCCCAGCACAATAGGGATGTGATGGAATTTTCACGCAGAAGATGCTTGGTGGTAACGGACTGAAGCCTTACCCACCTCTGGCTGTGCCAGCGGCAGAGAATGGCGGACTCTGCACAGGAAGATGACATGGCTCCAGGTTTGTTAGGTTTAAAGACAGCTGGAGGACATCAACCCTCCCAAGTTAGCAGTCACCCCTATCAGCCCACCTACTGGTCAATATATGCCGTCCCATCTGGTAACACGTCTATCAGTCTCAGCCATCCCATCTCCCGGCTCACTTCTCTCTCATCCATTTATCTGCACATCCATCCATCCACCCATCTCTCTCTCCCTCTTATCAGTTACGGAAAATCTGCTATTTACCAAGCCCCATATGAGTGCTGACAATGTAAAATAAATGAGGATACCTGTTCAACAATTTGAGATCAACCTTCCTTTTAAGGAACCAGCCCTACTGGCAGAACTGGTCCATCGCAAACAAGGGTTAAAAGCCCATCTGTCCCTTTCTGTTTTTACACACTCAGCTAAACTTCTTGAGAATCGGCGTGATTAAGGCCACTTGATATTTTCTCGATAATAAACCTCTTTACCAGGCTCCGGACGCTATTTCGTTCAGATCGTGGAATGTTAGAATCGATGCATCTTTAGTTCAACCTCGTTTACAGATGAGGAGAGTAAGACACACAGGAGGGCTGCCATCTGGGTTAGGTTTCCCAGGAAGCCGTGTGCAGAGGATGAGCACCGACAGGGTCTGCGGCGGGTGCTCCTGGGGGCTCTGCCCAGGACAGCGAGGGCAGCCTGCGGGGGGCGCACGTGTGGCCGCTAGGCCCGTGACAGCAGCCGCATGCGGGTTCTGGGGGAGCCCGGATCCCGGGAGTGTGGCCTGGTGGTGGAGACTTTCCGTCCAGGCCGCCAAGTGACTATGAAGACCTGCGAGTTCAGCATCACCGCTCCAGGGAAACAGCTCCGCCGAACGACGGCTCACCTGAAAATCCCTGGCCTGTTCCCTGTCCCTTTGTGGAGTTATCAAAACTCAGAGAACAAGGGCAACTTTGTCCCAAAGCGTCTGGAAGCTCCCAGAGGAGCAGAGCAAGGAGTGGAGGCTTTGGCAGAGTCGGACGATCAGGGTTCGAGTCCTGCCGCTGACTCTAAGTCACAGCTTCTGTGACCATCCCTTCCTGGACCGGTAAAACAACTGTAACCGCCGTCACCCGTGGGCGCCACGAGGCACTGAGGAGACAGCTCCTGTAAGACGCCAGGGCAGTGCCTGGTGAGCGGCAAGCACCCGAGAAATGTTAGCATCATTGTCATGGTTGGCTATCGTCGTTTATTAACCCTGCAAAATTACAGGTCAAGGGAGGGCTCTTGCATCATCCTTTGGAAAGAGCTTCCAGAGGGTCTGAAGGTAATAATGGTGTGTGCAGACGCAGAACATGCAATCTATCCTGAATCGGAGCTCATGTATCCTATTCTAATGCAGGATACAGTAAGATGCGGAGCTAAGAAAATCCCGTGCAGGGTACATTAGTAGTTCCTTTAGAAATGTGGGTAGACATCTCTGTTGCTGCTCCAAGACATCTCTGNGGGCGGGACGGACGAGCGTCAGCCTGCTCTCACCCAGGAGAGGCCCCGTGATCTGCAGCCCACAGCCCCCGCCGCCCACCCTCGGACTGTGGCTTCTTCATCTGGCGATGACAGCGTCCTTGGCTGAAAGTTGACCCGATGATCTGGCAACTTCGGGCCCAGGGCTCAGCTCTTCGATACTAATATGTTAGAATTTTCCAAAGTGTATCTTTCAGGACACTGCCATTTGTGAGAGGCTTATGAGTGCGTCTTCAGAAAATAATTTTGGGAAGTGCAGGTTTAATCAAAATTAACATTTTTTAATGGCATGCGTGC
Source organism: Redunca redunca (assembly GCA_006410935.1). Classification (NCBI taxonomy): domain Eukaryota; kingdom Metazoa; phylum Chordata; class Mammalia; order Artiodactyla; family Bovidae; genus Redunca; species Redunca redunca. Next base: position 323,533 of record SJYQ01092066.1, read on the forward strand.
GTGTTAGTTGCTCAGTCACGGCCGACTCTTTTCGACACTGTGGACATAGTCCACCAGGCTCCTCTGTCCGTGGGATTCTCCAGGCAAGGATACTGCAGTGGGTAGCCATGCCCTCCTCTGGGGGATCTTCCAACTCAGGGATCGAACCCAGGTCTCCTGCATTGCAGGCGGATTCTCCACTGTCTGACACACCAGGGAAGCCCTTTAATGGCAAGCTCTGAGCATTTAATACACTCATATCATGAATCCTGCGGAAGCAAGTGCAGTAAATACATTCTCCCTGAACATCTGAACACAGAGCCTTTCAAACAAAGAAAGGCTTATTGACATCTCCCAGGACCACAAAGCCCTATGGAAGACGATGTGGAAAAATGCTGTAATAAATGGTTCGTAAAATAGTCTTAAAATGAAAGTAACAGTAGAGAAGGTGCAAAATCAATCAATCCTTAAGACCACTCTGATTTTTTTTAAATTGAATTCTCAGCTTTAGAAGTCAGACTGGTCATCACTTAAATTCTTGATCTCTTGTACCGAAACTTCTTGTGTGTTTGCATATGTTTTGAAAAGTGCAATTCACCTTTCAGGAAAGGAAACAGGAGTGTGGTCACAGGACCAACTCAGCACAAGAGACTTCATTTCAAAGCTGCAGTGAGACCTTCCCATCCCCTGGCCCCTGGGCCGGGCCCCTCTCAGAGTCCACCTTGCTCACAAGCAAGGCTGGAGGTGAGGGCCTCCCATCACAGTCCAGCCTGTCACCGCCTCTGCCTCAGACCCATCCCTGGACAGGGTGGCTCTAGAGGGATGAGGACAAGGAAGCTAAATTAGTGCAAGAGGCGGAGGCCACCCGAGACCAAAGAACAAGTCGATTCAGAGTCTAACATCTTCCCCTCGGCTCCAGAAATTCCATCTGACTCCTCTAGTTTCTGCTAGGTAAGGTTGGGTCTCTGGGCAGACCACGCTACCCCCCTCCCACCCCCCAGCTGGGCAGCACTCACAGATGGCTCAGGTCCTGCTGTTTGGAGATTCTTAGCCTCTAACCCCTCTCAGTGGTTGTTGCCGCCCCCTCTGCTGGTTCTCTCTAGACTGGGTTGCTCAATGCTGCCCTTACACCCAGGTAAACAGGACTTCACTTGAATAGAAATGGGAGACAAAGACAAAATAGGGTTACCTGGTGGAGGACCCCTCAACTCTGAATACTCACTGGAAGGACTGAAGCTCCAATACTTTGGTCACCTGATGCAAAGAGCCAACTCACTGGAAAAGACCCTGATGCTGGGAAAGATTGAAGGCGGGAGGAGAAGGGGTAACAGAGGATGCGATGGCTGGATGGCATCACCGACTCCATGGACATGAGTTTGAGCAGGCTCCGGGAGTTGGTGATGGACATGGAGGCCTGGTGTGCTCCGGTCCATGGGGTCACAAAGAGTCGGACATTACTGAACAGCAACAGCCCAAGCCCAGGGGCTCCCTGGCTCGGAGCAAAGCTAGAACTCCAACTCCAAGACGAAGATTTAGAAAGCTGCTTTCTTCTTGCTGACTCTTAAGTCAGCCTACACACTAATGCGCCAGTGGCAAAGTGTACCTCGTGTTTCGATTGTTCTGTTTCCAGTGAGATCCTTCTTTTCAATGAAGGACATAACCTAAGAGGTAAGTGGACGATTCTCCTCCCCCAAACCTTCTCCACCATGGGGCAAAAAGGATTTTAATTCCAAATGCTAATTTTAAAAAAGTAAGCAAGTAAAATTGCTCAGTTGTGTCCGACTCTTTGTGACCACATGGTCGGTAGCCTCCCAGGCTCCTCTGTCCATAGGATTCTCCAGGCAAGAGCACTGGAGTGGGTTGCCATTTCCTTCTCGAGGGGATCTTCCCGACTCAGGGATCAAACCCAGGTCTCCAGCATTGCAGGCAGGTAGATGCTTTACCATCTGAGCCACCAGGAAATCAACCCTGAGTGTTCACTGGAAGTGAAGTGAAGTGAAAGTCGCTCAGTCGTGTCCGACTCTTTGCGACCCCCATGGGCTGTACAGTCCATAGGATTCTCCAGGCCAGAATACCGGAGTGGGTAGCCTTTTCCTTCTCCAGGGGATCTTCCAAACCCAGGGACTGAACCCAGGTCTCCTGCATTGCAGGCAGATTCTTTGCGGGGGATGGCAAAAATCTTTTCTCAATCAACCCTGATGCTCAAAAGACTGAGTCCCTGCTTTTCCACACCTCTGGGCCCCCTGGCCCCCTGTGCTTCACTCTTTAGAAAGAGTCGCACTGAGCCCTCTGATCCAGTCCAACGATCCCCACTGCCCACCCCTGTGCCAACTCCACGAAGACATTTCACGTCATTCCTGATAGACGGCAGCCTGCTCAGGACTCAGCCCGGCTGCTCTCAGGGCTGGCTTTGTAGTTTTTCTGCGCCCGGCAGCTGGTCCCCAGCTGTTGGCTGTCCCTGGCTGATGGCCACAGTGTCCACCCTCTTTAGAATATCAGGCTACACGGGAGAAGCGCTACCTGCTGAGCTCCCAGCAGCCCTGGTCCCTTCCTCTCCCTGCAGTTCTCGGATCAGATGATGTGCCCTGGGAGCCCTCTCCCCGGCCGGAGACGGCCCAGGTCCAGCTGATCTCTCCAAAGAGAGCAGTGGTCCTGCCTCTTTCCCCTCCTGAGGGGGCGGGGCCGGGCCCCGAGCTCAGGGAGACGCCAGCAGCATCCGGGCCCACCAGGGCTGGATACGGGACGCAAAGGCCCCGTCTCCCCTCCCCACCACTTACAGAAGGCAGTGACCAGCACTCAGGCGGATCACATCCCTAAGCCATCAGACGCCTCAGCTGAATCCGGTCAAAAGAATACAAATGAGCTGCTCAAACTCTCTGAAGAAAGGCCAGCTCCTAAAAGGCCTCCACTGGGCGTACTAAAGGCAATAAAAATGAATGACTAGAAAACGGTTCTCCACGCTCTCCACTTCTGTTTTTCCCCGATTGTGAACCAAATAGCCGCTCACGTGCAGGCGTGGGGCCCCAGGCTCCGCTTTCGGCAGCACGAGGTGGACTGCTGCCTCACCCAGAAGTGTTTTGTGTTTTTATTCAGCTCGTTCGTTTTCCTTGGGGGAACCCAGTGCGTCTGGCCTCCTCCTTGTCCCTCGTGGTTTGGTCTCAGCTGGTCCCTGAGTCCTGCCCATCTGTCCACGAGCACGCCCCCTCTGTGCTGGGTGCTCCCGTACACAAGCAGCTCGCGAGCCTTGCGGCCAACAGGCACCTCGGTTCACTGGGTCTCCAGGGGTGTGACCTTCTGTCCTTTCTCTCCCCCAGATCCCACCTGCCATTCACACACATGCCACCTCCTGCCTGTAGCTTCCGGAGGAAACCTGTGGGTTCCCAAATGCCTGCCTGCCCGTCCACCCACCCACCCATCCATCCATCCGGCCGTCCACCTGTCCACCCATCCGGCCGCCCGCCCGTCGTTAGCGGGAGGCTCCTCTCGCCCTGCTCACCAGTGTCGCTGGGGTATTTGTCTTCCTTGGCGCATGTCCTGCCACCGTCCTCCTGGACGTAGCCCTCGCGGCACTCACAGCGGTAGCTCCCCAGGGTGTTGACGCAGACGTGCGCGCACAGCGTCTCGTTGCTCGTGGCGCACTCGTCGATATCTGGGGTTGAACCAAATGCAGAGAATGCTTCGTTTCAAAGAGACCACTTCTGACACAAGAGGCCTGGCCCTTCTGCTAATGTGGGCAAAGGACACCCTGCCAGACCTCTGTCGCCAGAGCCTGGGAGAAAGTGGGAAGCTAGAGACGCGGGCCGACCAGACAAGAGCACTTCGGGCAAGGTCACCATGGCAACAAATGGCTGGTTGATGGGCTTCGTGGCTGGGGCTACGCCGCCACCAGGTCACGTGGGTCGGGGCAGGCCCCGCTAGACCCTGAAGGTCTCCCTGGAGGATTCGGCAGTGAAGTCCTCCCTAAACACTCTGCAGGGCTCCTTGGAAGAGGAAATGAGATAACAGATGGCAACATGTTTTGGAAAACCGCTTTTGTAGAAATCACTTCCTACCGAGACCCTAGTGTGCAGAGGGATTTTACGATCGCTTTCTGACCACAGGCTCCTAACAGCGTGGTGGTGACCTAAGGCCCCTGGCTCCTTCCCAGTTAGAGCCACTTCTGATAAAGGAAAATAATCGGTGGGTCTAATGGACAGAGTTTTCCCAGAAAAGTTCGGCCCCATCGATGACCCAAACAGACCCTCCTTCGAGGTGGAAATGAGCCACGACACCATCAAACAAGGAGCCAGCAAGAGTCCACGTGAACCGTGTTAAGTCTCAGACCTGCTCCCCTACTGAACCGATGGAAACCACTCCTCCCGCAGGAGAGCGGGAGGCCCAGAGCCCATTTCCTGCTCATTGCCTGTGGACAGCGAGCCGGGGCTAGGACACAGCCCCAGACTGTGCACACGCGTCCAGAGGAGAGGGCCCCACCCCGCGCTCCAGAATGCTGGCAGCGACCCAGCCACTCCCGGACCAGCTGCCCAGAGCCCACCTCTGGCAGACCCTGTGTGCGCACGAGGGGCACGTGGTCGCCTGGGTGCTCCCCACATGGCAGTTCACGCGGTGTCACCTGAGGACTGAGACGTCACAGCCGACGCCTCCTCTGCACTTCCTTGGGCTGACTGCCTCTGTCCACGTGCCCCGAGCCCAGGGACGAGGCTGCCTCTACTGTCCTCAGCAGGGAGGACAAGGTCGCAAGGGAAGAGAAAGAGGTGGAACTCTTAGCTGCCGGCCAGCACCGCTGGCCCCAGGTGAAAAGAACTGGGTACCGGAGCCACCGCAACTGGAATCAGTCACGACACCTGGGACCTCAGATGCTGAGCAATGGGGGTACCTCGCCCTCCGGAGGAGAGCCCACGGGTGCCCCTTTCTTCATTGGGTGGTTTCAACTCCATTCCTGGTCAGTGGGAGGCGCCATCCCAGGTGCTGCAGGGGAGAAGCCAGGAGACCTACCATCTAGAATGTTTCTTAAAATGAGGCTCTCCAGAGCCCCCGGGGCAGAGAAGGGGGCTGCTTTATCTTCTACTCAGATCTCCCTTCCGTCTCCCCAGTCCATCTTCAAGCTGAAACTCAAACTTCACTGCATTTGTGCAGATGTAGATTTCTGCATCTACTCTCGGGAGCTGAGGGGAGACTAGGAAACATTTATTTTAAAGCAATAAGCCCAGGTGTTTCTGAGACACTTTAGCCATGGAAGGACCACACTAAGATACAAGCAGCTCCAGGGACCAAGGACCATGAGCCTGCCTCAGACACCCAAGGAGAACAGGGCTGGGAAGGCCAGTGAGAGGGTGGCGGGAGCAAGCCAGTGGGGACAGACATGTGGCTTCGCCCAGTGGGCCTGGGCAGGCTTCAGCTCCCTCCGACCCACCTCCAGCCTGCCTGCTGTGTGGACCCCTCCTCTTCTACAGTCTCTCTTGCCCGTCGTCTTCTGAGAGAGGCTGCTTCTCGTCTTGCTCCTTCTGCGTTTTCCCATCTCTGCTCACTAATGTTCTTTTTGTTAACCTTATTCTAGTTTTCATTTGATACTATTCTCCTTCTCATGTTCTTACATCTCACTGCCAGCAAGGATCTGAGTGGTACCCCGTCCCTCAAGGGTCCCTTCGTTTTCATAAGCATGGTGGAGGCAGTGACCCCTAGAACAGTATCACCCCAACTCCATCCGACACGTACCAGGATGTAAGTACCACCCCAGCTCCATCCAACAAGTACCAGGATGTAAGTACCACCCCAACTCCATCCAACAAGTACCAGGATGTAAGTACCACCCCAACTCCAGCATGTACCAGGATGTAAATACCAACCCAACTCCATCCATACAAGTACCAGGATGTAACAGGAGGGATCAAAGTGGCCCCTGGGGTCCCCACTGATGAAGAATGTCCAGTAGGATCAGAAAAAAGCACCCCCTCGAAGCTGGGAAGTAACACGCACCCAGGCAGTACGGCTTCTCCCGTCTCCGGTGCCTCTCCCGGTCATAGCGGTATCCTGGGTAACATGTACACAACACTCGGCCAAAGTTGTCCGTGCACTGCTGTTCACAGGGAGCCTCAGCACACACATCATAATCTGAAAGAGAAGAATGTGAGCTCGCATCAACCACAGGCACTCGCTAGGCAGAGGCAGGGGCCACCCGCCCTGGCCAGGAACAGACTTCCCAGCAAACTCTCAGCTCAGGGTGAACAGTGATGCGGCCTGCTGCGTGCAGAAGGAGTGAATTCTTCAGGTCACAGGGAAACTTCCAGCACCGCTGCGACGGGTAACCAAGTGTGCAGCATCTCAAAGGTTCAAGGAAAATATCACTTGCGATTTTCCCCTGCATCACCTAGCCATTATTTTTTTTTCCTATAAGAGCATCATTACAAACTGTAATAGCTTATTGATTGGCACAAACTATGTAGAATGTAAAAGTAACCTCACATTCATCTAGCTCAAAGATCTTCAAATCTAAATACACAGGTCCTGGGGTGAAAGGAGATTTTCCTTTGGGTACTTGGACACATATAACTTTAAAAAGGCCAATATATAGATATTAAAGCTTCATGTTTATTTAAAAATTTTTTTTTTCATGTTTATTCTTGCTAAAAATTGATCTGAGAATTTCCACTACGGTCAAGAGTTGTTTTATTTCTCTTTTGTTGCCTTCCCCCGTTCCTTTTCTAATAGAACAGCTTTCTTTAAATATAATTCCCTAGCACAAAATCCGTCCTCTTAGAGCGTGTGGTTCAGTAGCTGACCTTTTTTTTTTTCAATTGGCGAACAGTTCTCTACCAGGTTGTGTTCCTTTCTGCTGTAGAAGTTGGTCTCTGTCACTCATCCAGAGAACAAAGATGCCTTAGACGGGCAGGTTCTGCTGAATTACCTGGGGCCTGTTTGCTCTTTTCCACCAGCTGCTGTAGAGAGGGGGATTCCTTCCAGCTGAACACTGAAGAACGGCCAGCCCTGATGATGGGAGTCGGCGTCACCACGTGAGGGGTGGAGGTGCTGAAAGGCAGGCAGGCTCCCAGGAGGAGTGTGAGGAGGCTGATGTCTGGGTGGCCTGGAGGAGGCGGCGGGCAGGGAGTGGCGGGTCAGCGTGCTGGGAGGCGGCTGGGTAAGGTCGAATGGCTGGGAATGTCCTTCCAGCCCTAACGCCGTGCAAACTGGGGCGGATGCTCTATTTCATCAAGAATCAAGGCATCTCCATCTTTCTCAGTCCTTACAAACAAACTGACGTTTAATGAGCCTCTGAAGGGACTCGGCTCTAAGTCCAGAGCTCAGACTGCATTTATTTCGGACTAGACCCAGCATCTCATTAATCAGTGCACTATCTTCCCCAGGTGCTGACAGACACACCAGCCCCGGACACGGAGGGAGCCTGGCCGTTCGGAGCTGGAGTCGGGGGGCTGTCAGGCCCCGATGCGGGCAGGGTCAGCGAGACCAGAATCACGGCGAACTCCTGACGGCGTGGAAGGCGGCCCTTGCTCATTGCTCCTCTCCGCAGACGTGCTTCCAGGGTTGCTTTGCTTGTGTGTGTCCCTGATCAAACGCTTTTTCTTCAACAAAGCATCACCTCGAGGCGACCCATGTTTTGTGGTCTTTTTGCTTAAGAACAACGGCTCAGCTGGGATTGGTGGCGGGCTGCCCAGGGGTAGCCAGTCAAGCAGCAGGTGGAGCAGAGGGAAGTCGGGCCGCGCTGACTATTGTTATGCTCAAATAAGACCGATTTGGACAAGCAGCAGCCCCAGTCTCTTCCTGCATGCCAGCTCCCCTGAGGGGCCACTTCTGCCCCGCCTGGCTGATTCTTTCACCCTTTCCCTCTGTGTCTCTGAGTGCCTCCTCCTCCTCTGTGTGCTAAGTACCCTCTGTGCATTTCTAGCCTTGGATGAGATGTATTCAGCTTTATCACTGGTTCTCCAACCACCTGCACACTTCCTACCACCTCCATCCTCCCCCTGTCCGCTACATGACATTTTTGTTTGATAAGTCTTCAGTGTTGGCAACATAATAACAGTATAAAAACTATGTTTGGCTGAGTCTGGAAGAATACTCTAATTCCCTATCTTTTCTGGAAGGCCCTTTTGTTTTTCCTGGTATTAAAATAGTTATCTAGTACTACATGCGTATTAAAAAGCAGAGACATTACTTTGCCAACAAAGGTCTGTCTAGTCAAGGCTATGGTTTTTCCATTAGTCATGTATGGATGTGAGAGTTGAACTATAAAGAGGGCTGAGTGCTGAAGAATTGATGCTTTTGAACTGTGGTGTTGGAGAAGACTCTTTGGAGTCCTTTGGACTGCAAGGAGATCCAACCAGTCCATCCTAAAGGAAATCAGCTCTGAATATTCATCAGAAGGACTGATGCTAAAGCTGAAGCTCCAATACCTTGGCCACCAGATGCGAAGAGCTGACTCACTGGAAAAGACCCTGATGCTGGGAAAGATTGAAGGCAGGAGGAGAAGGGGATGACAGAGGATGAGATGGTTGGATGGCATCACTGACTCAGTGGACATGAGTTTGAGCTAACTCCCGGAGATGGTGCAGGACAGGGAAGCCTGCAGTCCATGGGGTCACAGAGTTGGACACCCCGAGCACTGGACAGCAACATGCACCTCAGTGTTCACAGCACTACTTACAATAGCCAGGACATGGAAGCACTCTAAATGTCCATCAACAGAGGAATGGGCCAAGAAGATGTGCTACGTATATGCAATGGAATATTAGCCACAAAAATGAATGAAATAATTCCATTTGCAGGAATATGGATGGACCCAGAGAATATCATACTAAGTGAAGTCAGACAGAGAAAGGCATATCACTTATGTGTGGAATCTAAAAGTTAAGACAAATAAATTTACAAAATGGAAACAGACTTCCAGGCATAGAAAAGGAACTTGTGGTTATCAAAGGGGAAAGAGGAGGAGGGGTGAATTAGGAGTGTGGGGTTAACAGCACCCACGACCACATGCAAAGTAACCTCCCAGGAGGCACTGGGTAGCCAAGGGAGCTCTGTGCAGAACCTTGTAATAATCTAGAATGGAAAAGAAGCTAAAATATGTGTATACATTGTTAAGTACTGAGAACGGGGCTGGGGAGTGAGCTGGGTGCGAGGGAGACAGACTGAGGAGGGTCTTAAGTTTTGAAATCAGTTGAGTTCAGTTCAGCTCAGTCGTTCAGTCGTGTCCGCCTCTTTGCGACCCCATGAACTGCAGCACGCCAGGCCTCCGTGTCCATCACCAACTCCCGGAATTCACCCAAACCCATGTCCATCGAGTTGGGGATGCCATCCAACCATCTCATCCTCTGTCATCCCCTTCTCCTCCTGCCCCCAATCCCTTCCAGCATCAGGGTCTTTTCCAATGAGTCAGCTCTTTGCATCAGGTGGCCAAAGGGTTGGTTGGAGTTTCAGCTTTAGCATCAGTCCTTCCTATGAATATTTAGAGCTGATTTCCTTTAGGATGGACTGGTTGGATCTCCTTGCAGTCCAAGGGACTCTCAAGAGTCTTCTCCAACACCACAGTTCAATGGAACTGGAGCCGATTATACAGAGTGAAGCAAGCCAGAAAGAAAAACACCAATACAGTATACTAATGCATATATATGGAATTTAGAAAGATGGGGATGATGACCCTGTATGCGAGAAAACAAAAGAGACTCAGATCTATAGAGTGAACTTTTGGACTCTGGGGGAGAGAGAGAGGGAGAGGGTGGGATGAGATGGGAGAATGGCATTGAAACATGTAAAAAATAAATAAATAAATAAATTTAAATTAAAAAAAAAAAAAAACAAAAGCATCAATTCTTCGGCGCTCAGCCTTCTTCACAGTCCAACTCTCACATCCATACATGACCACAGGAAAAACGATAGCCTTGACTAGACTGAACTTTGTTGGCAAAGTAATGTCTCTGCTTTTTAATATGCTGTCTAGGTTGGTCATAACTTTCCTTCCAAGGAGTAAGTGTCTTTTAATTTCATGGCTGCAATCCCCATCTGCAGTAATTTTGGAGCCCAGAAAAATAAAGTCAGCCACCGCTTCCCCATCTATTTGCCATGAAGTGATGGGACCAGATGCCATGATCTCTGTTTTCTGAATGTTGAGCTTTAAGCCAGCTTTAACTCTCCTCTTTCACTTTAGCTCCTCTTCCCTTTCTGCCATACGGGTAGTGTCATCTGCATATCTGAGGTTATATTTCTCTCGGCAATCTTGATTCCAGCTTGTGCTTCTTCCAGCCCAGTGTTTCTCATGATGTTTTGAAATCGTGGATGCCTAAAAATGCCTTTTTTCAACCCTTATAGCTAGTCTGTATACAATTCTAGGCTTGGAAAACTACCTCAGAATTTTGACGGTAATGCTCCCTTGTCATCTAGCTTTCAGACTGGCTGTTACATCCTGTGAGATTCTAATTCTTGATCTTTTGAATGAATATCACTTTTTTCTCCTTTAGTTAGTATTTTCTGTTTGCTCCGGGGTATTCATATCTCACAATGATGTCTTTATGTGGGACCACTTCAGTTTTTGGCAGGTTCTTTTAATCTAGAAACTCCTGTCCTTCAGTTCTGGAGAACTGTCTTGATTTACCCTTTAATGATGTCTCCCTTCTTCCTCTGTTCTAGTGGACTCAGTCATCTGGATGTTGCATGCCCCGAGCTGGTCCTCTAACATTCTCACAGGTTTTCTATTTTTTTATTTCCTCAGTCTGTGTTTTCTTCAGGCTCTCAGAGGTGTTCTCAGTCTCATCTCCCAACCCCTCCCCCATTCTCGTTTTATCCGGTTTTTAATCTCCGAGTATTCCCTATTTCTTCTTTCAGTGTTCCTTTTTAATACCATCATGTTCTAGTCCCACAGATGCTATACCGTTTTTGTATCTCACTGACCTATAAACTGTAGCTACTTTGAAGTTTCCTTCTTTCTGGGCGGTGTTTCCTCTAAGACTCTCCCCCACCCCCCGCCAGTATATGTTTCTTATTGTAGATTTTCCTCTAATGAGTGGTGATCCTGTTTGGACGTCTGCTGTAACTGATTCATGGTTAAATAGAATAACTGAAAAAAAAATTATAGCTAAATAGAAATGAAGCTACAAAACTAGTTAAATAGAAGGCTACAAAATTGGCTAAACAGCAGCTTTTTGCATGCAGCAGACTTTGCAAACACTGGGCTTCATCTAAATGATTTGGCTGGTACTTTCAATGTTAGTTTCTCTAGGGCTTTCCCCTGTGATTTTCAGAATGTCCAGAGAGACATTTCCAAGTCCTTACCTGATAAGTAAATCCTGATCCTGGAACTCATGGGGAGAAGAAGGCTGAAGGTTCCAACATTGAACGTGTAAGCAAATCCTTTACTAAGTAAACCCTTCCATTTTCAGCATCAGAGCCCTGCCTCCGTCTCTGACTGGCACCCTGCGGTCCCAGGACCTTCTGGGTACCCTCTCAAAAGCATCAGCATCTCTGGGCTTTTGCTGTCTTGGAAGGGGCACTATTTTGTCTCAGTGAAATGGAGAACAAGTTCTGGGAGTCGGACTTCTTCTTAAACAGATTTTCAGTCAATTCTCCTGCTCTGACATCACTTTCCACTTTCTGGGACCTCTGTTTCAGGAAACTTTTAGTTTCTCTGACTGCTGTTTGTTTGGGTGTAAGTTGGGTTGTTCTTTAGCTTGCCTGGATGCTGGTTAAGGACTCAGCTTGACCATTTTGCTTATGTTACTGCCTCTCTGCTCTCCAGGTTCCAAACCTGCATTGCTGCTCTCTCCTCTCCCTTTGTCTTTGTGGGTTTATGCGTCTTTTGTGAACCCCCTGGTCTCCACGATACACCTCTCCCCTGACCTGTTTTGCAGGATTTCTGGAGGTGGCAAGATTAGTGAATTTATTCAACTTTCCCTGTTTAATGCTGGTTTTCCAGTGAGTACCAGCTTTCTGCCATGTAGTTTATTGCTACAATTTCTCTATTTTCACTGGTTCTGTTTCTCTTGTCACTCTTCTCCGATCTTCAGAACCTCCCTTGTAAATCCTCATCTCAAGATTTTTCCTCCTTAAATCCATTTTGTGTAACAGCACCAGGCCGGTACTATTCTGAAAGCATAGCTCTGTGTGCATCAGCACCTTGTTCAGAAGCCTGTAAACCATGCTCACTGACGTTACGTATAAATGGCTCACTCTTACATTTGAAGTCTGGTATTCTATCCCCGAGACTAATACTTTCAACCTTAAGACTCACTTATGAATTTCTCTTGTGGCTCAGCTGGTAAAGAATCCGCTGCAATGTGGGAGACCTGGGTTCAATCCCTGGGTTGGGAAGATCCCCTGGAGAAGGGAAAGGCTACCCACTCCAGTATCCTGGCCTAGAGAATTCCAGGGACTGCATAGTCCATGGGGTCACAAACAGTCGGACACGACTGAGTGACTTTCACTTATGCTTCAATAAGGAATACACTCTCTTCTGCATCATCCCTATCACACCCATGGCTTCTTCAGTTCAGTTGCTCAGTTGTGTCCAACTCTTTGTGACCCCATTGACTGCAACATGCCCAGCTTCCCTGTCCATCACCAACTCCCAGAGTTTACTCAAACTCATCTTCATCGAGTCAGTGATGCCATCCAACCATCTCATCCTCTGTTGTCCCCTTCTTCTCCTGCCCTCAATTTTTCCCAGCATTAGGGTCTTTTCCAGTGAGTCAGTTCTTCCCATCAGGCAGCCAAAGTACTGGAGCTTTGGCTTCAGCATCAGTTCTTCCACTGAATATTCAGGACTGATCTCCTTTAGGAGTGACTGGTTGTATCTCCTTGCAGTCCAAAGGACTCCTCTCAAGAGGCTTCTCCAACACCACAGTTCAAAAGCATCAATTCTTTGGTGCTCAGCTTCCTTTATAGTTCAACTCTCACATCTGTACATGAATACTGGAAAAACCATGGCCTTGACTAGATGGATCTTTGTTGGCAAAGTAATGTCTCTGCTTTTGAATATGCTGTCTAGGTTGCTCATAACTTTCCTTTCAAGGAGTAAGCATCTTTTAATTTCATGGCTGCAATCACCATCTGCAGTGATTTTGGAGCCACAAAAAATAAAGTCTGTCACTGTTTCCATTGTTTCCCCATCTGTTTGCCATGAACTGATGGGACCAGATGCCATGATCTCTGTTTTCTGAATGTTGAGTTTTAACACAACTTTTTCACTCTCCTCTTTCTCTTTCATCTCCTTACCCTGACACTTTTGTGTATTCTGTTTTCAACCTCTGTAATACCCAATCCGCCCTCTGCTCTCACTCTCCGCATTTCATTACTGTGCCTACCCTGTCTCGAGTTCAAATGTCACCTCTTTAAGAAGACTTCTCGAAGTCCTCCACAGAGTCTAGTGTCTGAATCCCACCGATCCCACAGGACTGGGTCTGCTCTGCCGTATCTGCTGAGGGTCCGCTGTGTGCCGGGCTCTATTTTAGGAGGCACGATGCAGGGTGAGGAGAAGCACAAGGTCTGGAGCCAACCCTCCCCGCCTGCCACCCTCTCTGTGATCCTGAGGCCTTTAAGCCTCAACTTCCTTACCTGCAAAACAGGGATAACCGTAGACCAGCTTCATGCTGCTTTAAGGAAGATTAAAGTGGGTGATGTAGTAAGTAAAAGCTTTACCTGTTCTTTAGCTTCTTTTACTACGATTATGATTGACTGTCTGGATGTCTGACAGGAACTGGTTTCCCTGGAGTAACCAGCACTATTTTCTTCCTACAGTTTGTGCTCAATTAGTAATTGTTGAACCAGAACAAGTCTGATTAGCCTATCATCTGGCCAATGTAGAAAACACTTACAGCAGGGGTTGGCAAACTTTTTCTGTAAAGGGGCCAGATAATACTTTTGGTTTTGCAGGCAGGCCTTTGTTGCAACTACTCAACTCTGCTGTTGTAGGGCAAAGGTAGCCATAGACAATATTTAAGTGCATGGGTATGTCTGTGTTTCAATAAAGCTTTATTTACAAACACAAGTGGTGGGCCACATTTGGCCCACAGACACAAGCTGCTGAAACTTAAACAAATATGAGGCAACAACACCTTTAATACTGCAGCTTCTCCTCCCTAGAATATTTGTTTAGAAATTCTAGTCTGCTTTTACTATCTGTGATGGCTAATTTTAAGTGTTAATTTGGCTAGGCCACAGTGCCCAAACATCTGGTCATTTTTCTATAAGTTTCTATGGAGTTTTTTTTTTTTTTAATGAGATTAACATTTAAATTAGTAGATGGTGAGTAAAGCAGATTGCCCCTCCTGTGGGTGGGTCTCATCCAATCAATTGAAGACCTAAATTAAAAAAAAGATGGCTCTCCATTGATAGACAGGGACCTCTGCCAGCAGATGGCCTTCAGACTCGAACTGTAACTCTTCCCCGGATCTCCAGCCTGCTGGCCTAGTCTGCAGATTTCGGACTTGCATGCCTCTATAATCTCAAGAGCCAATTCCTTAAAATAAATCTGTTTCTTTGGAGAATTGTGACTAATACACCATCTTTTCTGAAATCCTACACTTTGCATTCTTTGGAAACAGAAACCTTTATGATTAAAGATTTCTTTAGTGATAAACACAAACAAACACACACTGACTTATTCCCACAGAGGAAAACAAATCAGCTTTAAAAAATGTTCCAGTGAAAAGTGATGGAACAGGGAGCTAGTTATGGCAAAGCAACTTTCAGCACTTGGCCCACTTTTCCTGGAAATACTCAGTTCTAAATTAAATTAATCCTGGGTGCTGATAATGTCTTACTGTGGAGTGAGGGAGACTGGTTTCAGGCTTAGATGTTAGAAACCACGACACCTATTATTTAAAGAAACTCGAAGTGTGTGGTATCCATGTAATGTGTTTTTCATCAGGTTGGGCAAGGTCTTTAACTGAGATCTCAAACTGATGGGCCAAGACTTAATTTTCTTTCCATATCAAACCAAAGTGAAATATAAAGGACTCAGCTGGTGACGAAGAGAAGCTGCTTATAAAAAAAACCAATTATTTTGACTTTTGTGGTTTTTTCCCCCACCAAGCTCTAACAAAACTATCTGGCAGTGAGAAATTCCGTCTTGGAGAGACCTACATAAATCAAAATACATGACGAGATTTCCTAACCAACCTTCCCAAAGCAGCTTTCTCAGAGTCAGCAGCTATGGTTTAATGAACTCTTCTGCAAAACAGGGCAATACACAAGAAGGATTCGTTTAACTCTAACTGATAAAGAAACTGCTCCCTGTGCGATAAGGTAATGTAAACAGCTTGGCTGGGCTCCAGGTCCTCTAAAGCGACCTGGATTCTTGGCCACCAGTGAAGAAAACCATTTCACATTACCTACTCACCTGTCTCCAGCCCAGCCCAGTGCTGGCAAACTAATCTCAGGCTCTCCCCACAGTTCTTAGTGTTTTCCATGTCAGTGTTCTGCCTGGAATCCTTTGCAATTCTCTTTCTCCTACTTGTCTAAGTCCTGCCTTCCTCCTAACCTAGCTCCAATCTCCTCTCCTTCTTGAGACCACTTGTGACCGGCCTGGTCTTTGGGCTACGTGCCCCGCCCCAGCAATACGTATGTCTCCATCATGTGCATTGCACTTACCAGTGATAGCAGCAACCACAATGTATCGAGCACCGAGTCAGCCTCTGTTCCAAATAGTTTACATGTGGTAATACTCTTAAGGACTTCCCTGGTGGCTCAGACGGTAAAGTGTCTGTCTACAGTGTGAGAGGCCTGGGTTCGATCCCTGGGGTGGGAAGATTCCCTGGAGAAGGAAACGGCAACCCACTCCAGTACTCTTGCCTTGAAAATGCCATGGACAGAGGAGCTTGGTGCAGGCTACTGTCCATGGGGTCGCAAAGAGTCGGGCACGACTGAGCGACTTCACTTTCACTTTCAATACTCTTAAAACCATCACAAGTCAAGAATTAGCATTTTCTGCAAAAACCAAGTTTTAGAAAGTCATATGCCCAAGGTCACGGCTAGCAGGATGTGTGTTACGGACTGAATGTTTGTGTCCTCTTGAAATTCATGCTGAAATCCTAATCCCACGATGTCACGGTATATTAGGAAGTACAGGCCTTTGGGAGATTATTATATCAGAAGGGTGACGCCCTCATAAGTGGGATTAGTGCCCTTAGAAGAAAGATTCGAGAGAGTTCCCTTGCCCCTTCCACCATGTGATGGCACACCAAGAAGGTGGCTGTGTATGAACCAGGGAGGGCTCACCAGACACTGGGCTTTTTGGTGCCTTGTCTTGGACTTCCCAGTCTCCGCACAGTCTGAGGTATTCTTGTTGCAGCTGCCCAGATGGATATGGCAATGTGGAAGCATGATTAACCACCAGGCATCTCTGTTTCTACATTATCCACAACCCAGCGTGAGGGTGTGCATCTTAAGGGCTGCAGGCCCATCTGACATCACGGTGTCTCTCCAGTGCTGGGCTGAGCAGTGTTTGCTGATGACCATGTGAAGGGGCTTCAAGTTTAGCTGATGAAAAGCAGGTAGAGAGGTTGGGAAGAATGGGTGTATTCTAACTGTGCATGAAACGCCATGTAGAGCATTAGTCTACAACACAAAACCTGAAATATAATAATTACTCAGTATGTGTGTATATTCTGGGTAATGATTTAGCTAGAGCCTGCCATGTGCAATCAAATTGGCATTAGAAGAATTTAAAGCCAAAACCAGAGAGAAATTACACACGCATGCAGATAACACATGGACGTCACGTGTAGCGCATCCGAACTTTATAGACCTCTGGTGATTAGTCATAAACAAGGTGAGAAGATATAATGACTTTTATCACATACCTTCTGGGATGCATTGTCCAAGGACAAACTTATACCCTTTGCAGCACTTCTTCCTAAGAGGGAAACAAAAAACCACATTTTAAATGTGATCTGTTAGATTAAAAATATTCTTTTCAGTTAGTGGTTTTGAATAAAATAACTTGTGCCTAAGATGAACTGAGGCATAAAGGAAAATCAGAGTAGACAGAATCTGAGATAAAAGGAAAAAATTTTATCAGTGCCATATGACCACACCTCTTCCGCACCTAATATATGGCATTAATCCTTTGCATCCCATGAAGGGAATTAACTCTGAGACTTCAAGAAATTTATATTAGATGATTAGTGTGTTATAGGACATCATCCTACAGGTCAAGGATTCACACGACTTGCTAATAATTAGCTGGTTATAATAGTAGACTAATCATAACACAGTGATTGATAATTATTATGATTAGGCAGCTAGTTACTATCAAGCCTGGGACTGGAGCCCAAGCATTCTGTTATTTGAGTGCCACCCTCCCTTTTTTAAAGACCTGGACCACATAAGGTATCCAAAGAATCCCCAACTATCTGAATTTTAAGAACAGCTAATAGGCATTTATTAACATAAACATCTGAGACTTGCATCTCTGCCCTAGAAGTGGTCCCATCAGTTCAAAAGGCAAATCTCCAGTGGTGAGATCACATCTCCGATACGGAACTGTGACCTCCTAACAGACCAACCTCCTCTGCAGATAACAACTGAAAACTACGGAGCAATCAGAAGCCAACAACTACCTGGTGATTCTGGAGAGTAAATAAAAGCAGACAGATTTAGGAGGTGAGTTGAAATTCCCAACAAGGAACCGACAGAGGGTAATTTCCCTGCTTTTCAGAGCTTTATCCTGTATGCAGATCACAGGTGCCATGTGGAAGCTAAAAGTCTGAGAGAAAAAAACACAAAACTTGCAGTATTTTTTGGCCTGATCAAACAGAGGACAAAGCCTTGGCATCCAGAGTCACGAGAATTTAAGAAGGGATCCTGGAAAGGAGAGCCCTGAATTCCGTGTATGAACTCTGTCCGAGTCTCTGGCAGCTCCTCCATCCACGTGCGTGAGGAGCCGCCCAGAACATCTCAGCTGAAGACAGAAGGGGCTGAAGGAAGACTTGAGCTGCCGCTTCCACAGGCCAAGTAGTGTTCACTGTTTCTAGTTAACTGTCTGCTAAAAGAAAAATATCAATACTCTCTGGATTAACATATCAGGATGCAGGGTCTCAATAACATAACATGTATAAATGTGACCCATTCTCAAGGAAAAAGACTGTCAATGGTGCCAGCTTTAAGACAACCCAGAGGGTGGAATTATTAGACACAAACATGCAACTATGGTCAGTGACATAAAGGAAAATATACTTGCAATGAATGAAAAAGTAGGAAATCTCAGCTCTCCATGTCTCCAGCCTCCATCTTTTCCCTTCCCTTCTCTCCCAGCTGCTTTCTAAGTATGCTTCCCTTTACCACTTCCAACTCAACGTATGTTACTTCAGAGTCCAAGAATCAATGAGAATCCTATGAGTCTGCAAATCTCAAGAATGCACCAAGATATTTTGAGTTGACTATAATGGTTAAACTACCATGAAAAGACTCTTTGTAGCCATAAGATAAATCAGATTCAAGGTTATTCTTATCGCAATGTCATTCTCACTCATTTGCATCTGGATATGCCTTCCAGGTGGAACAGAAAGGGAAAATGTTACAGACGCTTCACCAATTAGGAGCTGGATATCACCTGCCACTTATCATGGCCCCTGTGCTAACATGTCATCTGTATGTATGAACCAGGGGCACAAACCGCTGATTTGGAAAATTAGGCATTACCTAGATTCCAAAGCAAGTTCTCATTTTCATCAAATGGTCAAAACCTTCAACCAGGTTAGACAAGGCCCTGTGTCTCTTTAGAAGAATGTGACAGACTCAAATGTATTTTTTTTCCATCCCATCTTAGTACAAAATAACTTAACAGCATTATTTTCCACTTTTACAAGTCAGTGTGATCCTGCTGGTAAAATCCATTTTTGTAAACTGGTCTGCTAGGGGAATGACCAGTCATAGGAGAAACTTAGGCAATCTCTTCCCCAAGCTTTAAAAGTTTACAAGATTTTTATTAGCTATTTTATATAATTTATAAACACCACACCTACTAAGAGAATATTCTGATGCCTAACTGGGCCACAATATCACCTCATTCCTCCTCACATGCAGCCCAGATTCCACAGATAATCCTATTTCAAAAGCAAAATGAGTGGGCTTCCATGATAAAAGCAGTGACATCTGGGATGCTCCCAAAGCAGACTTGAGTGAAACAGCTAAGCCCAACCCCATCTCCCAACAAACGATACATTTGCCTGCCTGTCCTGGTCCACTCAATAAAGATTATTTTGAATCTCTCATCAACATATTTTATGTTAAAAAGAAATACATATGTGTATGTCATTTACTGATACGGATGATCTGTGGCAATGTTTAGAGTCTTCTCATTAGATATAATTTCCCAATATCTCCAATGGAATTATAACTTTACTTGACAAGAGAACCCATGGGATATCAATTCATGATTATTTGTAACAGAGATATTAAGACCTACCTTTACAATCTATGAAATAAACTACCTAGTTTTCCATGGTTTAAAAAGTCCAAGATCCTAACAACTAAAAAGAACACTGGTTTAACAGAAAATCTCACGTTTATCACTTACTGTACTCCTTGAGGCTGCCCTACAGAAAACCACTGGAGGAAGAGTAGTGTACTAGATGATTCAAAACTTGAGTGATTCATGAGAAAGTTGGATGCAGGGGCAAAGCCTATGTTTCTGATACATCAAGTATAACACCACATTTAAACATATGGTTCTGTTTGTCTGTTTCTACTTAAATGGCACATCTAAGGTATTGCCTCTGAGGTGTTCTATAGCATTTTAAACTTCATACAAATGAAATCCTTATAATCTCTTCTTCTACATCTAAGACATTAAACTTGGGCCCTCTAACCTTTCTGAGCACTTCAAGGGCTTGGGATCATCCACACGGTGGAGCCCAAAGTCACCTGTCATTTGCTTTTTTGTGAAACTAAATGATAACATAGGGATTTGATATGCTTTCCAAAGGCGATGGAGCTCTGTCAGAAAATCTGAGCCTCAGGATGGACTTCTTCATTTAAATACCTGCTCAGTGAAGAGCTAAGTTCCCCTTGGCTGCTTTTCTTAACTGCCTAACTAACACCCTCTTCCTGCTCGAGGGAAAGCACCCTGAGACTCCACTGTACCCGCCTGTTTTCCCAGAGCTCCTGGGAATACAGCATTATTTTGCATGTTAAACAGCCATCAATCATGAATCACCACTTAAACAATGAAAGAGTCCAAAGCATAACAAAATAAACACTGGCCATACATGTTATACTGTTTCAGAGAATACTTAAAACACAACTCACGTAATGATGAAGTTGCGCCGGCCAAACTGAAATCTTGTTATGCAAGTGTGGACACTTCTTAGATCTAACTCTAATGCATACATGGCCGTGTGGTTTTTATCTTTTAGAAAAACAAACCCAGACAGGAAAAGTGCATGTGGAGTCAGGGCAAACAGTCCTTCTTAATACGCTTCACGTGTCCTAGTGTGGTTTTCCAAATGCAAAAATGCTTTTCTCATTTCTTGGCAAGAGGAAGTGGCGATTAGATGGTTGTTACATAGAAAGGGCGACATCTGGTAATCAGAAAAGTCTGTGGAGGCTTCCCCTGGGTACCCCCTGAGTATTAACACACATAAAAAATTCATAAATAAAAATAGTGCAGGCAGAAATATATTCCACCAACCAAGTGTGTGTGAAAGCTTTTGGAAGGAAAAACTAAATCAGGAAAATGAAGATAACAGAGATCTCATCATCCAGCTGTCTGCTGTGTGTTACCAGAGTCTAGAAAAGAAATTTTTTAAAAGCCACTGCCTGCAGAATTACAGGGCTAGTAGGCAAAATGTATTTCAATACTTGCTCCAGTGAAACAGTATATCTTTCCAAGATTTACCAGGGAGGTTTCTTTGCAAAAGGGCTTAGACCAGATCTATCAGGATTTTTAAAACATAAAAGAATTGTACTTTTTAGAGTATTTGTAATCTGTGGTGCTGAGCTAGATGGAGCCATAGCTTTGGAGTCAAGCAAGCCTGGTTCTGGATGGAGTCAAGCAATTCTGGTTCTGACCTTGAAAGAGCAACGGGTGTGACCTTAGGGCTCATTTCTTAAACTTGCTGATCTTCAGATTCTTCACAGATAAAACAAGAACAATAAAATCTGCTTTATGGGGTTAATGCAAGGAATACAGATAAGAAAGGTGCCAACCACAGGGCCTGGTTTGGGGTCAGAAAGGTGTTCTAAGTCACAGCTTTATGAACACAGCAGGAAAACAGCAAAGGCATCTCTTCCCAGATCCCTTCCTCTTTCAACTCATCACTTTCTTCCACTTCTTAATCAACGGCAGATGCTATTGCTTTCAAATCCAAGAGAGAAGGGGAAGGGAAGGGATGGAAAGAAACTTCTGATTTCAAGATGATAGAAAAGTAACATTTTTGTCATCTTCTTTTACAAGTTAGCCCCAAATAACCCTGAGAACAAGAAATAAAATGCAAACACATGTCCCATGGATTTAGGAAAAACTGTCTAACTTCAGAACAGAATCTAGTCATCGCTCGGTAACTGCAGGGGATTGGTTCCAGGAGCCTTCACATACCAACATCCCCAGATGCTCTAGTCCCTTACATAAAGTGGCAGAGTAAAATGAATACAGCTGGCACTCCATATCCACCCATAGATATGGAGTGTCAACTGTATACTTACTGAAAAAAAAAATCTGTGTATTGAGTGGATCTGTATAGCTCAGACTCATGTTGTTCAAGGGTCAGCTGAACGTAAACATGGCCCTTGGATGGAAGGATGGGAAGTAATTTTTCAGAGTGAAGTAACATGAAACCTAACTGTCTCCAGAGGAGGTGATCATGGAGAGGCAGCCAACCCAGGCTGCAGAACCTCAAAACCTTTGATGGTTGCAGTAAGCCGTCAAAACTGGAGATCCTAGATACTGGGGAAAGCGGAGACCAGAAGACAGCAAGATGACCTGAAAGTCTGGTGAGAAGTTAGGCTTCCTGTTCCCACTCCTAACAGAAGAAGTTAGCCTGATACCCTTGCCTGCTGGGCAAGAGGGAGAAGGTATATTCTTTTGGAAAACTATATCCAAGAAGTTCAAGACTGGGACACAAAATCGGAGAACCAAGCAGCATCTAACCCACTCATGGGTAGATAAGCATCATGCATGGACCTGGAGATTGTTATGCTGAATGAAGCAGATCAAAGAAAAATATCATATGATATCGCTTATGCGTGGCATCTAAAAAAAAATGATACAAATGAACTTATTTACAAAACAGAAACAGACTCACAGACATAGACATAAACTCATGGTTACCAAAGGAGAAGGGTGGGATGGGGAGAGAGGGCTAGTGAGAGTCTGGGACTGACAGATGCACACTACCATATTTAAAACAGATAACCAATCAGGACCTTCTGCACGGCACAGAGAACTCTGCTCAATGTTCTGTAATAACTTAGGGGGAAGAATTTGTAAAAGAACAGATATACGTATAACTGAATCATTTTGCTGTACACTCGAAACTAACACAACATTGTAAATAAATTACAAATTTAAAAAAATAATGACTTTCAATTTAACATTTCATTCCAAGACAATGAAGCTCTCTTGGTGACGTCGTCAAAAGGCAGATGGATGGTGGCTCCCTCACGCCTTCAACTAGTCAGTCCTAAGTGAAGGCAGATGAGACAGAGCCAATGGGCATCCTTTATTCTCAGCAGCCCAACCGTGCTGTGGTATGCCTGAGCAGGGAGTTCACGAGAACCTTCTGCCAGGAAGAACACAGAACGTGAATCCCTTGGGACAGTATTAAAGGCCTGAGCATCTAAAACAGTGGAAGCAGTGACAGACTTTATTTTCTTGGGCTCCAAAATCACTACAGATGGTGACTGCAGCCTTGAAATTAAAAGATACTTGCTCCTTGGAAGAAAAGCTATGAGTACCTAGACAGCATATTAAAAAGCAGAGACATTACTTTGCCAGCAAAGGGCCATCTAGTCAAAGCTATGGTTTTTCCAGTAGTTATGTACAGATGTGAGTGTTGGACTATAAAGAAAGCTGAGCACCAAAGAATTGATGCTTTTGAACTGTGGTGTTGGAGAAGACTCTTGAGAGGTCCCTTGGACTGCAAGGAGATCAAACCAGTCAATCCTAAAGGAAATCAGTCCTGAATATTCATTGGAAGGACTGATGCTGAAGCTCCAGTACTTTGGCCACCTGATGGGAAGAACTGACTCACTGGAAAAGACCCTGATGCTGGGAAAGATTGAAGGCAGGAGGAGAAGGGGATGACAGAGGATGAAATGGTGGGATGGCATCACCAACTTAATGGACATGAGTTTGAGCAGGCTCCAGGAGTTGGTGATGGACAGGGAAGCCCGGTGTGCTGCAGTCCATGGGGTCAAAATGAGTCAGACACGATTGACTGAAATGAACTGAGCATCTAAAAGTTGTCCTGGGGTTTTTAGTAAACCTTAGAGTGGGGAAGCATTCCTCTCTTCCTTTTAACCTTCTTCCTTTGTGGAAGCTTTTATTGAGCTTTGTACGACTTTGTATGAGCTAGTAGAACTCCTTTCACACTAGATGACTTGAGAACAGAGTCCATAAAATGACTCACCTCCCAACTAGACATGCTTGATTTGAGCCTTTTAACCAGCAAGTGCTCCTCTCAGGCAAACAGAATAATATCACGGAATTTTCAGAGACTTGTGGTTTTGAAAGATGGGTAAGGAGTCACGTTTAGGAGCATGTTGGAGCAGATAGGCACCTGGCAGGACTTGCTTACCCCACAAACTGAGCAGTTATATTTTGGACAAACTGAAACAACTAGGTTTCAACCCAACTGCTTTTGATCAAGTCACCTGGAATCAATATACAGTATTTACTAAGAAATTGCTTCAGCAATTTAGTGTATTATTTAATAGGATGTTCACTCTTACTTTTTCCACCTTAAATAACTGGCTTAATAGGCTTGCCTCAGGATTTTAATGGACCAGTTCTCTGGATTTGTAGGATGCGTTTAAACCAGTGCATCTCTGCTCACACTTTTTCCTATGGTTGTTAATTTTCAGAGGCGCTGAAGGCTGTGAACTGTGTCCTACTGTGTGGGTCACTGTCCATGGACAAAGTATGCAAAGTGGAGATGATTCCTGATAGCAACATGGCTCATCGTATGCAGGGACACTGTAGGGCCCTAAGCCCTAGTCATTGACTTCATTTTTATTCTATTCTTAACTCTAAGCATTCTAGGAACACCTACATGGTTATTAGTAATATTCTATGGTGGCATTCATCAAGAAAATCCTATCTTCAGGTACTGAAACATTCATGATAAATGGAGCAACTCAAGTCATCTGTTACCACAGCTCTCCTGAGGTTTCCTGACCACTCCTCTGCCTTCTCCTCCCACTCTGGGGTTCCCCTGTGGTCCAGACTTTGTTCCCTCACTGCTCATGCTTTGCTTAATAACTTATTTATTAAAGTATAGTTGTTTTACCATGTCACTTTAGTTTCAGGTGCAGAACACAGTGATTTAATATTTTTATAGATTATATACCATTTAAAATTATTATAAAATATTGACCTTATTCCTGAATGACTACAACAAAACAGAAACACACTTCTCTGTTTCTTCAAAGGGTGACTTCGGCCTGAGGATCTCAATTCTCACCTCTCTGACACCTCAACTGAAAACCTGCAGGCATCTTCCTTGCCTTCATTTTGCTTCCTTGTATTTTCTAAGTTGACCATAATTATCAGGTGTCACTTTTCATAGCAGCAACAAGCTGTATTTTCAAATGAAGAAAAAAAATTAACTTCTCACTGTTAATGTGGAATAGAACAGCAACCTGGATGGAGCCAGAGCTCAAAGGCAAATAACCCATAAGCTTGTTTCTAAATATCGCCTTTATTTTTTTCCCCTAGTAGAAGCACTGTATTACCCACAACCCTTGCATTTTCAGAAAGTCATTACTGAGGCAGAGGCAGCTAGCTGTTCCTCCTTATCTATTTTCTCTCTCTTTTTTTCCCCTGTTGTTACAAAAGCCCAAATTGTAGCTACGCATATAACCACCCAGAATAAAGGAGGCATTTCCCACCTTCTCATCCCCCAGAACGAAGGAGGCATTTCCCACCTTCTCGTCCCCCAGAACGAAGGAGGCATTTCCCACCTTCTCGTCCCCCAGAACGAAGGAGGCATTTCCCACCTTCTCGTCCCCCAGAACGAAGGAGGCATTTCCCACCTTCTTGTCCCCCAGGCACGGCCTTGTGAATAAGCCTGGCCAAGGGATGTGAGCAACCATGCTGTGTGCAGCTTTCAGGTGTCGCCCTTAGGTGGAAGGGGCACATACCCTATCCTTTTGGTTTCTCACAAGTGGGAGCGTGACCAGTGGAGGTGTGACATCTTGGACAATGAGATGCACACCTCAGCAATGAGAGGAGCAATATACAAGGAGGTGAGTGCACGGTGCCATTCAGCCACCATGAGCTAAGGATGACTGAACAGTTTTGTGCAAGAGAAACACACTTCCATCTTGTTTAAGCTATTATTTTTTGTTTCACTATAGGAGCATAGCACACCTCTCCCTCCCTGAAAGCTAAAATAACTGAAGGAAATAAAGCCATGGCAGAAAGGCTACTAAAATGCAAGGTTAGTCAGCTAAGAGGTGCCTGGAGAAGATGCAGCCGTTCATTCTGCTCCAGTAACAACTGTGCATGGAGCCCTTGAGCCTTATGAAATGCAAATGTCTGAACCTTCCTTGCAAATTACCCAAAGCTAAAGAACTCTCTGCTTTGACAGGGCTACGATCCTAGTTTCAACACAGTGGGGAGAGTTTCCTGGGTGCTCAGCTCCCTTTCCTGCACTTCACCATGTAAATGAGGCATTTCCAGACACAGCTCAGTGCAGGAACATGTAAACACAATTTGCTGGTTCAGATTTCTGCCTGGGGTTAGTCATTTGGGAATTAAATGAGGAAGTTGTAGAGAGCTTACTTGTAATGGCTTTGAAAGACAGAAGGGACCTGATATGAGATCCTTTCTTAGGTTAATTAATCATGATATGATATATTCCATACCTCACACATATAAAACCTTATGGAAAACAAAATACAACTGACATTACTTCAGGTCTAAGACCCTGGAGGGAGAAACTCACAACAGCAAAAGTGGGATTGCTGCCTCCAGGTCATTTACAGGTGAGAGCAGGGATCCTGTATTTGTTTAAGATACCAAACTGCATAAATAATGATCCAATGTCCCACCAGAAATTTCAGTTTAGTTCACAACTAGAAGCACTAAGCTTGATTTCATTCAACTAACACTTAGTTGAGTGCTTATGATACACCAAGCCAAGCAACCGCCATAGATTGTCTATTAGTTCCCACCTCACTGCAACTAGAGAAGGCCGACATGCAGCAGTGAAGACCCAGTGCTGCCAAAGAATAAATGCATAAAAATTCATAAATTAAAAAAAGAGAGATTGTGACAGAGTAGTTAAAAAGGCTACTGAAATAGTTGAGGCAAAAGATTAAGAGGGTTTAAAACAGGGCAATGGGAATTGAAAAATGAGAACAGATTGTAAAGAAATGTTGGAGGTAGAAATCTATAGGATTTCCTAACATGCTGGATGTGGAGGAATAAGAAAAACCGGGATGTCTGAGACGAGAGACTGACTGTAGTGTAGCTGCCTAGAAAATGAGATCATCATTAACTAAAGCAGGTTAAGTCAGAAAGGAGCTAGATACAGAAGATTTTTATAGCATGAATTTTGGGAAGACTAGAAGGTATTAACGACATTCGGTTTAGACATAACTGCCCAGAATGTGAGGTCTAACAGCTCAAGGACAAGGCGAGAGTGGAAGTGTGCTGGTGACGGCCTTTACAGGGACAGGTGAAACACAGCATTGGATAAAAACAAGTCGATGACAAGGACATGATCTGGGGAGGTCTGGAAGAACTGGGTTGAGTAAGCAAGCCAGAGAGGAAAAGAGAAGGACTAGTCAGAGAAATGATACCAGGGAAGCTGACAAACTAGACAAATGAGCTCGAGTAAACCACTGTTCTGGTTCTGGGTCTCTGCCTCCCACTTCAGGAAATAAAGGGCGTTGGACTGGGGTGATCTTTAACGTCCTCCCTAGCTCTCAGGGTGCTGACAATGCCTGTATCTTCACTGTGGTCACATGGGTGTCTACTCAGTCAAAACCCACTGAACTGTCCACTGAAAACTGCAGCCTTTTTATCAAATGTAATTTATACTCCACTGAGGATGATTAAAAAAATCCTCTAAGGAATAATCCATTTTAGGCAAAACTATGAGTGACAATATGAAATAGTCCATTTCTGAGCATTTCTTCATCAGAGAGCAATATGGGTCAAAAAACTGCATACCCTTAATCCCCACGGGAAAAAGAAAACCACCATGAATTAGGAAAACTTGTTTTAAGAAATCAGTCCCCAATCATTCCGGACACTGGTGTGAGTGAGCTGGCATCTTGAAATGTTTTGCAAACACAAGGGAAAGTAATGAGAACTTTCAGTGGCCTCTCAGACATGGCATGAGTGGTTGGTTTTACAGGACCGTCCAGGAGCCTCAGGGAAGCAATGTGGCTCTCTTAGGACCTAGAGCTCAGTAAGGCCCTCTAGACAAATTCTCAAGTGGTGGTCCTCAGGAATTTAACATGTGTGGGCCAACATATGGCTCAACTTGATAAGGATTTCTAAGGTGCAGGGATGGATATTCCTGGTGCAAGGTACAGGACTTCCCTCATAGCTCAACTGGTTAAAGAATCTGCCTGCAATGCAGGAGACCGTGTTCAATTCCTGGGTCGGGAAGATCCTCTGGAGAAGGAAACCATTTTATTTATTTTGCCTTTTTTCTTGCCTTTTCACACTGTTTGACTTAAAAAAAAAATTTTTTTTAATTTTATATTGGAGCATAGCCGATTAAAAATGCTGTGATAGTTTCAGGTAGACAGCAAAGGTACTCAGCCATACAAATACATGTATCCATTCTCCTCTAAAGGGTGTACCCATTTTTAAAACACTTAAGCTCCTCGATACCTGAAGCATCATGTAACCAGAAAGGAGAGGCTGCCCGCCCACATCCCTGTGTTGAGTCTATTATGGAGCCTGCCAATTATTATGCTTTCCTTTGTGTGTGTGTGCAAGTTTTAAGAGGCTGTGCCTCAGAAAAACAAGTACGATCCATGACAACAAGGTATCATTTGGGATTCTACAAGACAAGTCGCTCTGTAGAGACTGTCTTGGGAATCATGGGAGGATGTATATATCTCTATCAACATACACAACACAGTCTGCCTCCTTTGACTGTCCATGAACTCCTCCAGGGCAGAAATCAAGTCTTATTTACCCTGAGCACTTAGTCCAGTGACTGCAAGATCAGATGGTCCACACATTTTGGCTGAACTGAACTTGGTCTGAACCCTTTCCTTGGGAAAAAAACTATCCAAGAAGCTATTTACAAGTTACGGGTTATGGTTTTATCTTCCCTTTTGTTTTTTAAAAAAATCTTTCCTGGCCTCCTGTGTGCTCTCAGGCTTCCTTCCCTCCTCCCTTTCTGTATTATTAGGTGGAGAAGAAGTTAGGGACTGGCAGGAGAAACCCCAGTCTTCTTGCCTGGAAAATCCCATGGTCAGAGGAGCCTGGCAGGCTACAGTCCATGGGGTCACAAGAGTCAGACACAACTTAGCAACTAAAATACCACCAGGAGCAATGAGAAGAGACTAAGAAGTGTTTGACCCCAGTAATGTTTCTTGCATGAAATATTGACAAATCAGTCGCCTCCAGGGGCCAAAGTTATTCAACTTTATTTGGAGTAAATAACACATGCCCTGCTGTTTGTGATGGAGAGTGGGGAGACTCAGTGTAGGCAAGTTGTTTAAGACCGCTCAGTGGTGCTGCTGGAACCGGAATCCAGGAGATGCTCAGCAACTTGGCCCCCTGTCCAGACTAAACTGTCCCAGGACATTAATTTTGGATCCTGAGTGGAAGTATTGGCCTTGGCGTATGGGAGGCCTAAATGAATCAAAACTATTAGGAAACAGAAAAACATGGAGACACTGAATGGTATCCCAGTTACGGACAACTATTTTGAAGTCAGGCAGAACTGATTTGGAAACCTGATTCTACCACTTCCTCTTTCATGAATTGATACAAGTTTATATATAAACTTATACTTCAGTTTCTTCTGAAAAATGCAGAACCTATACTTCATTAGGGTTATTTTTAATATTGCCTGAGATGGACAACGTACTTGGTATAGGACCTGTTATACAGGAAATGGCCAGTAAAGGGACATGGATAATGATAGCAGTAGAATAGTAATAGCAGTGGTGGTTATTATTGCTGTTACTCTTCTCTGTTCCTGCAACGCTGGAGGTTGAAGTGTATATTAAATGAACGTAAGTTATGGTGAAACCCTGCGAAGCACTGGAAAGACTGGAAGATTAAACAGTATGTTAGTTTACACTGAATCAACAAATAATTGAATATGACCCAGGAAAGTCACAGATGCATGTCCTTGGAAGTAGAAGGAATCCTAAGATAAAAAGAGCTTCCACAGTCATTTGTGCAAAGACACAGAACATAAGAAATGTTCAGCGACAACATGAGCTCTGAAAATAATAAAATGCTCAGGATGTCAAAAGGCACTCAAGCCCATCCCAGATTATCACAGGACAGGACAGGTCCAGCCTGATGTGGTCTGGGAATTTTTCGTGGCCTGGGATTGGAATCTAACAGGATGATTAAGCTGTATACCAACAGGGATGGGAATGGAAGGCCACTCAGGGCAGAGGCAGGGCACCCAGAGGTGCTGGTTATCTTGACCTTGGGGACGAAGCACCGAGAGGTCTTTGTCACACGGTAGAAGAAGGCCATGCCCTACTAGCGAGACTCCTGAATTACGCAATACCCTCAAGCCTGGTGGCTCAGACAGTAAAGTATCTGCCTGCAATGTGGGAGAACCAGGTTCGATCCCGGAGTCAGGAAGATCCCCTGGAGAAGGGAATGCCAACCCACTCCATTGTTCTTGCCTAAAGAATTCCATGGAGAGAAGAGTCTAGGGGGTTACAGTCTATGGGGTTGCAAAGAATTAGACATGACTGAGCAACTAATACACACACACCCTCAAGCCAGAGATGACAGGCACTGCCTGGCTGTCCAGCCCCTTCTTAGGGAAAACCACTTCATCTGCACTGGCTTCTGGACAGGTAGCCTGGATGGTTGGTCCTACTTTGCACCAAGAGGCAACGCTCTTGCCCCTCTAGGTGGAAAGGCTGGGAAGGCACCCCCGAACCATGGGTGGTCAATCCAGCTGAGCTAGGTTGGGACCTGGGACCCTCTGCTGCAATGCTTCCACCTGGGCACACCTCTTCTCAAGCCTCAAAATACAAAGAGACTGTCTGGGGCTAAATATCACTGTGCACATGTGCCATAGAGGCAGTTCTGGACCAGAAGATATAGAGAGACCAAAAAAACCCAGAGGCCACTTTTGAGGAGCCTGGAGCAAAAATGGGAAGTTGGGAGTGAAAGCAGGGTACTGCCCATGCCCTCTGCACACACCACCACCTGAGGGGTGAGCAAACCACCTAAGCCACCCTGCCGGCCAGAGCCCTGGACATACCCCTACCTTCACCCCATATAAGGAGCAAGCTCACCCCCAACCTTGGTGTGTGAGCAGGCAAGGGAACCTGTTGTTTGTTCCTGCTCCCCCAGTGCAGCAGGGCCCCAGCAGAGCCTTGCCTGAGTATCTTGTCTGGCCTCTAGTCAGTTTCTGTTGATGGGGAAGGCCAAGAGCCCTGGTTGGTAACACGGTCACCCCTCCCAGGACACAACAGCAAGCTGGATGGTCATACGCTCTGGTTCAGGGCTTTCCAACAAACCCCAGTGACCAGGCTGGTTAGCCACGGCCGCACAGCTGAGCCTCTGGCTGTAGAGAGAGAGATGAAGAGACCCCTGTGAGCTGAAACCCGAGTGAGCGGAGGAAACTGGGTGCCAGCCAGACCCCTGAGAGCAGCAGAAACCTCAGGAGGGAGACGAGGAGGGAGCCACCCCAGGTCCAGCCCGTTTGCTGACACCTCCTCCATCCTAAGGCCAGGTACCCCAAGCACAACGCCTTTGATTTCCGGATTCAAGTGGCATTTCTGTTCTTTGTAATCAAGATCTTCTTTCCCAGTTGTCTTGGAAACACAGCAAAGATCTAATTTTTGCAAGTCATAGTATAAAAGGGTTTTGATAGGAAGAAGCTCCAAGATAGGGGCTTCCCAGGTGGCGCTGGTGGTAAAGAACCCACCTGCCAGTGTAGGAGACATAAGAGACACGGGTTTGATCCCTGGGTTGGGAAGATCCCCTGGAGGAGGGCATGGCAATCCACTCCAGTATTCCTGCCTGGAGAATTCCATAGACAGAGGAGCCTGGCAGGCTATAGTCCATGGGTTGTAAAGAGTCGGACATGACTGAAGCGACAAAGCACGCACAAATGCAGGCTCAAGAGGGAGGGGACATATGTATACCTATGGATTATTCTTGCTGATGTATGGCACAATATTGTGAAGCAGCTATCCTCCAATTGAAAATAGGTATTTTTTTAAAAAGGAAAAAAAGGGGGCTTTTGATTTGGGGGTTAATTCCAGATAGGGTGCCAGGGTCCAGCCCCAGTGGATCCAGGGAAATTCGAAGCATGGACAGCATAGGTGAGGAGAAACTTATTTATTTATTAACATAAGATTAGATTAGGAAGAAATAGTGTAGTAGGAAAATTTAGTGGAGAAAAGAGGCTGAATAACTTGGTTTATGTGGAAAGCCAATAAAGTTCCAGACAAGGAGCTTGCCATCTACGTTAGGCCACCGGCATCCATTTGAATATCGGAGAGTGCCCCACCTTGGGCTCTCTCTCTTACAGATCTTAGAAGCTGGGACAAGTAAGTAGACATGGCGAGCCTCCACGCCCCACACGGGAATTCAGCCTGAAATTAGAGTAAAGAGGAGACACAGGGGAAACCAGTCCTTCCAATGACTGGCCCGGCCTCTATTGTCTAGAAAGGCCTTTTATACCTTTTTGATTATACACAGAGAAAAAGGGGTAATACAAAATTATGCAGCATTAGCAGCCCAGACTCTTTCTGTATATCTTTTTGTATATAAAAGGTCTCAGGTGATTTACATTATCTTCTGGCCAAGAGGCTTGTTAACACTTCTTGGCTCTCTTTCTTAATGAATGTTAATCTTGTTTCCCCTGAAGTGTTTTTCTTTAATCTGCATCTCCTTAAAGCACTAAAGTTACATCTCTATAGAACAAAGGCTCAGTGGGTTATAACAAAGAAGGTACTTAACTCAAAGATCTAATGTTGCTACTTGTTTTATCTACATACCAACTATATCAACAAATAAAAGATATGAAAATTTGGCAGCAAGTATTGGCTCAACAATGAAATGCTTAATCAGTTTTATTCTAATGATCTTGACACCTCGGAAGCCCCTGTGTTCCTAGGATGTTTTAAGCTTCTTATGCCTCTTGTGGTTGAGAGACTGTAAACAATTTACAAGCTGTAAAAAGTCCGGGGGAACCTGTTAGGCAAGCTAGAGAGTTATCAGAGGGGGTTTTAAGCCAAGACATCCTTCTGCAGGAGGCTGAAGCCCTGAATTAACTTTTTTCCAGAGAGTGTCAGAAGAGTGGAAAAGCAGAGTACAAAGGCCGGCAGATTTTGTTTTTGGGGGGTACATGCTCAGGAAATAACAGGGGGAAAGCCTGAGGCCTGATTTGCCCTGCCCATCAAGGCCTCTGCCGCATGCCCTTGTCACGGGTGGGATTCCTCACGCTGGCTCCCGGCAGCAGGGTTTCCACCACTGCTGTGTGTTTTATCAAAGGAACACACTTCTGTTTCACAGACAGACATCATCCCAGACAGCAGCAGACAAGAATGTGTTCATTAACCCTGATGACACACGAGAACTGGATTCTGTCCGTAACAGCGGAACCTCTAGGTGTTCTGGGCATTAGTGAGT
Source organism: Redunca redunca (assembly GCA_006410935.1). NCBI lineage: Eukaryota > Metazoa > Chordata > Mammalia > Artiodactyla > Bovidae > Redunca > Redunca redunca. Next base: position 356,489 of record SJYQ01092066.1, read on the forward strand.
TATTTACTGGTAAACTTGAGAAGGGGTTGTAGGTTGAGAGGCAGCTTAAACAATGAGAAATTAGCTGTACCAGGCAGAGCAAAGAGGAGTGAGAAAGTGTGTTTTTCAAACGAGTGCTCTCTTTAAGTAACAGGGATGTTCAAGTGTCTCTGGGCACATGAGCGTGTGATTCACAGGTGACACCCCAGGCTGTCTTCTGTTCGCCTTTCCCTGGATCTGGCTCCTTCCTCCACCAGAAGAAATCCTCCTGTGGGATCCATCAGAGAGAAGAGATAAGACTAACACGCAGATACATCGAAGTCTCACACAGCCGGCTGCTCTTGCTGTTGTATTACTGACAGATCCCCCTCCTCCAGCTCTTTGAAATGCTTTCTAAGCAGCTCTCCTGTAACCTCAGGCCGAGGGGCTCTCAGAAGAAGCTGGAGAAGCATTTTTCTTCCTGGCCCCACGGATGGCGTTTAAGAGGAAGAGCCAATAGTGCTCCGTGATTAAGGGATGTACGTGGGTTTGCAAATGCGCCACAGCAGCTTTAGCGCTGTGTTCTCGTACAGCCCACGCCCAGCCACAAAGTCTAGTGACAGGATTCTTTTCACGTAATCCTAGGGCAGAGGCAGGCAAGAGTCCATGAGGAGAACTCGGCACCCAGAGAAGATACTATTCTTTTAGGGCTTTGACTGTAAAAAGGGATGGTGTTCAACTCAGAGGAGTAACTCTTCAATGGAATGTCAGGCACTATGATAAAGAATCCCAAATACTGGGCAGAGACGGATGCTTTTGTGAATAGAGAAGGGGGGAGGGGCAGTGCTTTCTGATGTTTAATAAACCAGAGAGGCACCTCCTTTCCACACCAGACCTGAGGTATCGATTCAACACTGGAGAGATTTGCCGATCTCTCTGGGGACTGAAGTGCGTTTATGCATGCTGAGAGTGTGGGGTAGACCAGAAGGCCTTCCCAAGGAGCCACCACAGCTGCCCTGGGCACTCCCCTCCTGGTCCAGCATCCTCCTGATGCCCTGGGAACTATGGACAGCCGTGTAGAAGGCTACCAGGAGGTGGAAATTATGGAATTAGGATCAAGTTCTAGGCACCCCAGTTCTACAAGTAGGGCCTAGCTTTCTAGCAGAGAGAGCTCCCTGGAGAATGGAGGAACACTGTCCTCTCCAAACCCTGTCCCCAGGTCCACTGATGTCCACTTGGTGCCACCTTCCTCCACAATCATACTGATGGGCTCCATGCTAACCAGCTAGACCCCCAGCACAACGCTTTCCCACAGATCCTGGGAGCCACCAAAGGGCCAGGTTTTCACCTCCTGACTCACCCCAAGAGAGGCCACTGCAACTCCCTCCCACCTTTCTGTACCTCCAATCTCAGAGAAGACAGCTCTGACAGCAGTGGGGACCTTCTGGAGAAGGTCAGGCAGGTCCCAGGGCAGGGATTCCCCTCTGGTTGGTTGCCTTCCTTCTGCGGAAAGAGGCCCTGACTCTAGTGGGCCACGGTCTCCTGGGCGGAGCATCCCTGCAGGTGGAAGACTGGGGACCACAGCTGGCTTCATCCACAGACTGCCAACGACACCCTTCTGAGACCGCATCCCAGCCTAAAAGGGGGCTCTGCCTGGGCCCACTGTCTGATAAATCCTGGGAGGCAGCAGCGGTGGAAACAGCGAGAGCAGAGCTAGCCCGTGGCCCGGCCCTGGTGCCCTCCGGCAGAGGCCAGCAAGTCACAGTCCTGCCCGCCTCCTCCACCGGCTGCACCCCCACTGCAGCCAGGGGCTCCCCCCTGAGACAGCAGAGACAAGGCAGGGGGAGGGAAGAATGCTGCTGTGACATCCCCTGGGGTGAGTCATGGCCAAGAAACCACCACCTCCTGTGGACGTTCATCAGACCCTCAGGAAGAGCCACAAGACAGTCCCTGATCACCCCCTTCACAGGAAGAAGCCGACTGCCAGGGCTTAAGAATCCTGCCCAGGGTCATCCTGCGAAGAAGGGCTGGAGCCAGTGCTTCAGTCCCCAAAGCAGGAGGCATAGTGCTGGGCTCAGAACAGCTGCTCGTGAAAAAGATCTGGATAGAAAAAAAAAAAAAAAATCCAGACATGGATGTACTCTCATCACCATCAGTAGAGTTGAGATCGGAGCCCAGGAGTGCCAGGGCCCCTCAGCCTGAACACAGGGACTCTGTGCTGGGGCTGCCCTCCTTCCCTGGGCTAGCACTCTCCTCCCACCTGCCAGCTCTGCGGTAGCTTTGGACCCACTGTTACTGCCCTGGGACAAAAGTTCAGTTCAGTTGCTCAGTCGTGTACAACTCTTTGCGAACCCATGGACTGCATGCAGCAGGCCAGGCCTCCCTGTCCATCACCAACTCCCAGAGTTCACTCAAACTCATGTCCATCACGTTAGTGATGCTGTCTAATGATCTCATCCTCTGTCGTCCCCTTCTCCTCCTGCCTTCAATCTTTCTCAGCATCAGGGTCTTTTCAAATGAGTCTTTGCATCAGGTGGCCAAAGTACTGGAGTTTCAGCTTCCGCATCAGTCCTTCCAAAGGAATATTCAGGGTTGATTTCCTTTAGGATGGACTGGTTTGATCTCCTTGCAGTCCAAGGGACTCTCAACACCACAGTTCAAAAGCATCAGTTCTTTAGTGCTCAGCTTTCTTTATAGTCCAACTCTCACATCTGTACATGACTACTGGAAAAACCATAGTTTTGACTAGACGGACCTTTGTTGGCAAAGTAATGTCTCTGCTTTTTAATATGCAGTCTAGGTTGCTCATAGCTTTTCTTCCAAGGAGCAAGCATCTTTTAATTTCATGGCTGCAGTTACCATCTGCAGTGATTTTGGAGCCCCCCAAAATAAAGTCTGACACTGTTTTCACTGTTTCCCCATCTGTTTGCCATGAAGTGATGGGACCAGATGCCATGACCTTCATTTTCTGAATGTTGAGCTTTAAGCCAACTTTTTTACTCTTTCACTTTCATCAAGAGGCTCTTTAGTTCTTTGCTTTCTGCTATAAGGGACAAAAGTAGACAGAGCCAGTTTATCCTTTGAAGACAGAGGCCGGGATGGTGGGTGGTTAGCAACACGAAGTGAGAGCTGGGTTGAAAGTGAGAGAACTGTGTTGCTAGAAAACCCACTAAGCATGCAGGAAACCCCTGAAATCTTTCCTTGCTGAACCGAAGTTGACAAGCCCTTCCCTGCTTGACCCCTGATCCTCTTACCCATGCCAACTCAACTTTCTCCTCCTCCTCTGAGAAGCCTTCTCTGAATTTCTACCCACCATAAAGGGATTTCCAGGTCCTCTGAAAACCCACATTCCCACTATCAAAAAGACCAAACCAAACCAACAGCAGCTCTCAGTCCTGGCTGCATGCTAGAATCCCCCAGAGAAATGTTTCTGTAAAACAAAACAAAACAAAAAAGATGAAAAAATACTTATGCCCAGGCTCAATCTCTAAATAATTACATCTCTGGGGCTGGAGTCAGGGAATCAGCATTTTGAAACATCAGCCAGGATTGAGAACCAGGGATCTAAGGCCTTGAAATCTGAATGTGTCTTCTGTTTCCACCCAGATGGGAGCTCCTTGGGGCAAGGCCCTTAACACTGAGTCCAGACCTCGCGTGTCAGTGGCACTCATCAATTGTACTGCATCCTCACCTGAAAATTCAAACAAACCCTGGGCAGGATACAGGACCATTTTTGCCTTTTTTTTTGCGAGGTGAGAGTCATGTGCGTGTCATCCTGATTTGGGCAACCGGAGAAAACAGATTCCAAAGAAAATAAGTTCTCCCCATGTTAACATCCCAAGGGAGGAACAGGCTGTGTTGCTGGTAAGGAGCCTTCAGCCAGATTCCTTTGTGTGCCTCTGAGACCCGAGCCTTGTAAATGGCACACTTTCAATTATTTAGCTAAACAAAGGTGAGCCAGAGGGCAGTTCTGAACACTTGCCTGATGAACTTGAGCCCAACTCTGGGCCCTTGGAATTCCCAAGCTTACATGACCTTGGTTTTGTGGATCCAATTTCCTTGGGAAAAAAAGGAAAGAAAAAAAGATAGGAGGCCATAAATTCCATTGCAGAAATGAGCCACAGGGACGCCGGGCTTTGTGGCAGTGATCCTGTTGCTAGGTTGCTGAAATCAAACAGTCATAACTCACTAGCGAGGAGGCGGACTGCTGAATCCCTTCCAATCTTGCACTGTCTCCCCCATCAAAGGACGCATAATGTTCTATGTCACCAGTGAACAATAAAATGGCTCAAAAAGGAACACAGAACCAACAGCGATCTGCAAATATAAGCAGAGAAAAAGCCACCCTCCTGTAAGGGAGGACAGGCTTCTGTTTTGCAGTTAGCAAGACAAGCGCTCTCCTTGGGGATGGGTCTGTGCCTCTTCCCTGTAAGGACCAGCCTGTGGGGGGCAGATGGCCCAGCCAGCTGTGCTATGCCATGGGTACAGCTGACACCCACAAGTGAGCAAAGGGAACGACTCCTACGGAAATCAAGGACCCTTCACTTACTGTTGGTGTCAGCTGCAGGGAAAGTGATTTGATAATGATAAACCCACCAGACCTCAGGGCATCTGGGTCTTAAGAGCAGCAACTCAACAGCAGCTATCGTAGGAGCACATACTATGAGCTGAGTGCTCTGTACTACTGTACCACCCAAAGGCATTATCATTACCACGTAAGGGTCCAGAGAGATTAAGCAATTTACTGGGTCATGCGACCCATAAGTGACAGGGCTGGAATCTGTACCCAGATCTGCCCAACTCAAAAGCCAGAGTTCCTAATCTTACTGTTACACAACCTTCCTAGTCCCAGGACAGACACTTAAAAATATTTTGGGGACCCACCTCTCTTTCTCTATACTTGAGACTATCTTAGTTCAGACCTTAAAATCTCTTAGCCTTATCATCTTTACAGCCTTTTAAATTCATCTTCCTGCCTCCAATCTACCCCTAATTCCATCAAGTGCAAATATTGAAATATACACCTATTATTCTAAGTAATATGCTGAATCTCCAATACTTTGGCCATCCGATACAAAGAACTGACTCACTGGAAAAGACCCTAATGCTGGGAAAGATTGAAGGTGGGAGGAGAAAGGGAAAACAGAGGATGAGATGGTTGGGTGGCATCACTGACTCAATAGACATGAGTGTGAGTAAACTCCAGGACTTGGTGATGGACAGGGAGGCCTGGCGTGCTGCAGTCCATGTGGTCTCAAAGAGTCAGATCTGACTGAGTGACTGAACTGAACTGAACCTATGTAATATTGTCTCTTGGCTCCCACCGTCTACAAGTCCAGTTCAGTCCTTTGCAAAGCACAGGTGGCCACACATCTTACCTTTTCGATCATTCCCCACCATGACCCAGACTCATCAAATGTCCATTTCAGAAGATCCCTTCCCTAAAACATCCTGTCTCCTCCTTCCTCTCTCACTTCCTTACACATTTGTCTTTCTACCCAGACCGTGAGCTCTTAGAAAGAAGCTTATTTTGTTCATTCTTGTGATTCTCCCCAGATCTGGCAGAAAGTAGTGCTAATGTATGTTGCCCAGCTGACTCACTGATTCAATGAACAGAATCTCAAGATCGGAAAAAATTAGCAAAAATCACTGAGTTTTGATGACTCACTATACATGCAGGCAGTCTCAGTACAATCATTGTTGACAATTCCTTGAGTTTTACAGATTTTTACTTATTTCTGAAATAACCACAAGAAAGTTGTTTTTAAAAAATTAAATTCTAGCTTAAAACAGGTTTCCTTGACATTTTAGTCTAGCTTTCTTCCACTCAGAAGTATTTTCATCACTAAAGGTTCACTATTAGCAGTGATATCTGATTCTAAAATGTCTAACCTTTTCCTTTCTCAGCCCAAGTACAGTTTTTTTGTTTGTTTGTTTGTTTTTTTTACTGAGGATTCTGGTTTAATTCCTTGTTTAAATAAAGAGCTGGTGCCTGAATTAAATTGACCTGCATACTACATTGGGTATGCTTTAGATGTATTAGACAGTTGCATTTTACATCTTATGTTTCAGGGCTAGGCAGGCTCCATGGCAAATACACTCAGATGGCAACTTGCTAGAATGGACACTGTCTTCCTGCCTTCCCCATGTGAGCTGGATCTTAGCTAACCTCTGTCGGCACGTCAAGATTTATCTCCGTTTCCTCCTCTTTGACACGGCGCTGGCTCTTCAAGCCAAACGGGAATTGACACCCCCTCACCCCAGTCAAACTTCCACAGCATGAGCTCGCTGTGCTGCGCGACCCTGTTCAAGGTCACGTGGAGCAAATCATGGAGCAAATCACGGACTCTGCTGTGGGAGCGCCATCCCTCCTGTATCAGGAAGGCACCACAGGGCTCCAGGTGGCCTGCTCCCCCCACCGCCCCCGCCCCGGGCCTTCAATTTCTCATCACAAAATGAGGGAGCTAAGCTAAGTGGGTAACATGGCTTCGACAGATCCTTCCAGGTCTAAAAGTTTATGAAAAATGCCAGCTATCTTAATCGTAGTTGAAAGCACCCCAGAGGAGTGGAAGGTGAAATGCAGAAGGGCAGAACTTTGGGCCACATTCAAACTGTTAAGAGTTGAAAACAGTGATTTGGATGTTTCGGTCCTCTACATTTTCCAAAGGCGCGCACGATGACACCTCCAAACTAAACATGCAACCAAGAGGTGGCCCAGCAGGGCAGGAGCCGCAGCCACCAGGACCCACGCTGTAGGCTGTGCTAACTATGCTTCAAAATGCTCACCATGATGCAGCTGGCTTCTCACAATTACACACGAACTCAGAATGACACACACAGGAAAATCTACTTAACATTCTTTTCGATGTTCAATAAAGCATGATCCACCAGTGTGCGTTCAAAGCATAAATGCTTTATTATTCTTTTCCTAAAAGGCTGTGTCTTTAAAAAAATATTTATTTTTAATTGAAAGATAATTGCTTTACAATATTGTGTTGGTTTCTGCCGTACTTCAACATGAATCAGCCATAGGTATACATATGTCCTGACATAATGCTTTTCAGTTCAGTCGCTCAGTCGTGTCCAACTCTTTGAGACCCCATGAATTGCAGCACACCAGGCTTCCCTGTTCATCACCATCTCCCGGAGTTCACTCAGACTCATGTCCATCGAGTCGGTGATGCCATCCAGCCATCTCATCCTCGGTCGTCCCCTTCTCCTCCTGCCCCCAATCTCTCCCAGCATCAGAGTCTTTTCCAATGAGTCAACTCTTTGCATGAGGTGGCCAAAGTACTGGAGTTTCAGCTTTAGCATCATTCCTTCCAAAGAATGCTTTAGATTAGACAAATACATCTCTCTAAAAATGTGAAAAATAGATGCTCAAATTTGATTCCTCTGAGGATGAGCTTTAAATTGTAAGCAATTTGGCAGAGGAAAGAGACTGAGAAAACCAGCATTCTTCTTCCTAAATTACACAATTTCTTATCTTGTCAAATAGTTTATAAAGACATGTTAAAATGAGAACAAAGTAGCAGTCATTCAAGACAAAAGATAGATGCAGCAGAATATAGGCTCAAGAGAGTTTCTATGGTTGAACGCTATGTTTTAGGGGTAACTTCCTGGCAGTTGAGCCCAAAGGGGGACCTATGAGGAGTTAGTTCTGATACAGGTTTTTAAAAGAGGTAAGAAATTTACAAAGGAGACGTTCACTGAGTCCCAACTGGAAACAGAAGTCACACTGAAATTAGGGTAATCCAACCAGAGACATTACTTTGCCAACAAAGGTCCGTCTAGTCAAGGCTATGGTTTTTCCTGTGGTCATGTATGGATGTGAGAGTTGGACTGTGAAGAAGGCTGAGTGCCGAAGAACTGATGCTTTTGAACTGTGGTGTTGGAGAAGACTCTTGAGAGTCCCTTGGACTGCAAGGAGATCCAACCAGTCCATTCTGAAGGAGATCAGCCCTGGGTGTTCTTTGGAAGGAATGATGCTGAAGCTGAAACTCCAGTACTTTGGCCACCTCATGCGAAGAGTTCACTCATTGGAAAAGACTCTGATGCTGGGAGGGATTGGGGGCAGGAGGAGAAGGGGACAACAGAGGATGAGATGGCTGGATGGCATCACCGACTCGATGGACGTGAGTTTGAGTGAACTCCTGGAGTTGGTGATGGACAGGGAGGCCCTGGTGTGCTGCGATTCCTGGGGTCGCAAAGAGTCGGACACGACTGAGCGACTGAACTGAACTGAACTGAAGGAGGGATTGTTTACGAAGGAGCTAAAGGACAAATGTGTGGGCAGGGTGCGGGCCCATGACCAGCGTGTTCTGCTCACCTGAGCTGGACCACAGAGGGGCTGCTGCTGCCTGCGGTGGATTAGGTGCCATCCCCCCTCCCCTGAAAACTCGTGTCTGTCTAGCATGTGATGTCATTTGGGAATCTGCAAGGGACCAAAATGAATTCATACTAGACTAGGTCAGGACCTCAATCCAGTAGGACCATCCATGTAAGAGAGAGAAAAGCAGAAAAGTTCACGTAAGAGACACAGAGAAGACAAGCATTTAAGATGGAAGCAGAGATTGGAGTGATGTGCTTTTAAAGCAAGGAGTACCAAGGACTGTTAGAAGCTATGAGAAAGCATGGGATGTTCTGCTTCAGGACCTGCAGGAGGAACCAACCCTGATTTCAGACTTCTGAACTGAAGAAAAAAATGTCTGTTGCTTTAAACCAGTTAGCGTGTGATGATTTGTTATGGCAGCCCCCGAAAACTAACACACCCCCTCATTCCCTGAAAGGTCGAAAGGGGGGAGAGTGACTGAGCCCCAGGGGAGAAACCATGGAGCAGATCAGGTGACATGGAGCAGAGGCCTGCAGCCAAGGGCGGAGCCAGCCAGAGGCAGCTGTGCAGGCGGAAGCCGGATACACACGCGCCCCAGCCTGGGGCTCTTCTTCCTCCCTCAAATCTGCACCTGGGGGTCCCTGGTGGTTTCCCCCACCTGGAAGCCAGCGGACGTGGAGGCCTTGCTGACACGGTCCTTACAGCCCAGCTCCCCATGCAGCGAGCAGGAGCTCAAAGACGGAGAGCCCTTCCTGAAGAGGCAGGTGAAAGCGGCCAGCACGAGGTGAAATCTCACAGCGACCACTCACGGGATGACAAAGCTGGAAAGGGTCAACCCAAATCCTTCCTTCCTGTAAAGTGACTGTTACTTTCCCCAGAAAGACTCCAGTGTCTCTCCTGTGGCTTCAAGGTGGCTCAGTGGTGAAGAATCCTCCTGCCAATCGAGGAGACACGGGTTCGACCCCTGGGTTGGGAAGATGCCCTGGAGAAGGAAATGGCTACCCACCCCAGTATGCTTGCCTGGGAAATCCCACAGACAGAGGAGCCTGGAGGGCTACAGTCCATGAGGTTGAAATGAGTCGGACACCAGTAGGCGACTAAACAACAATAAAACTCCTGTACTGGGTCTTCCTCTCCTTCAAGCCTCTTTAGCCAAGGTTTCTATAACTCAAGGTCTGTCTGGCCGCGTTGTGCTTTTCTTTCAGCTCCACACTCAGCCTTCCTCATGACCTTCAACGTAACTTACGACCCTGACATCCACCCAACTTCTCCCTCTAGCTTGAGTCAGTTTCCAAAGACCCTGGGAAGACTTCACAGGATCTCTCATGAATGTCTGAAAAAGTCAAGCACGCCGTCTTCTTTCCAGAACCAACACCGTCTCTGAAATCTCCCACCTCACTTCTCTAAACTGTCTTGGCTTTCACTCTCCTGTTCATTCCCCTTCCCCAGACATCAAGATCCAATAGGTTTTCATAAGGACCCTGGGCTCCCACTCACCCCGTCTCCATTTCTACAGCTCCTGTCGCTTGCATCTGAGTCATATCCACCTTCACTCAGATAATGGCAAAGAAGCTCTGAGCTGATGTTCCCAACTCCAGTTCCTCAGGTCTTCAGTCTCACCGTGGCCATGGCAATACTGCCGCCCTTCCCATGCCAAGCCTATGCCCGAATCCTCCAGTGACCCTTTCTGTCTCACGTCCTCCCCTGGTGGATCCATAACCTTCCATGGCTTCTGACAATCCTCACATTCCAACTTCGTTCCCCTTTTCCAACCTCATCTCCCATCATCGGTCAAGGAGAACCTTGGCGAGGCCAAGCTGCTGCCTCTGGGGTCCTGCCCCAACTCTGTGCTCAGGCCCAGCCCCTTCACCACCCACGAGCTCAGTTACCCACACTTTGTAAGTCAGGATCTGCCGCAAACCCAGTGGAACTGAAAGCATTTCTCAATCTCACAGTGCACACAGCCAGCATTTCCTATGCCATCAGCATAAACACATACCTAATCACAGCTCTTTACATCTCTCCCTATCTCCTTATTTTTCAGATGAACCTACCAGCTATGTGCTATGGCAGTTTCCATTTCTCTGGACTAAGGAAGACAGTATAGCACAGATTAAGCCTTTGGGCTTTGGAGTCAGACCAGACTTAGAATGTCAGCCCATCCACAGGCTATCTGTGTAACCTTGCAAGTTACTGACTTGGTCCCCTCTCCAAGCTTTGGTTTTCTCTTTTGTGAAAAAGCAATCTGAAGCTTGCCTCAGTATTATTACAAAGGCAAGAATTGTTAACTTATGTAAAACAGCACAGGGCAGGCATAAAGTTAGGTTCTTAATAGTATAAATAATGAACAACAAAGTCACATAATGTATATGAAAGGCCAATAGGTGAAATCAATTTTTCATCAGATGAAGCTAGATACGGACACTGGCTGCTGGGTCCCATCATGAGGTCCCCATTTCCATTTCCCCGTCTTCTCTAAACACCAGCATTTCAGCTCAGTCACGCTGGCTCCAGGAACCAGCAGAAGCAAGCTTCTAGGTCATGGTTATTCCAAACAACCAAAGGTGGGAGTCAGTGCTTCTGTGGATCCCAGACTGTCCTGTATCCTCAATAAAACAGACTCTGAGAAACTGACCGCAGTGGGTGGTGACTGCCACGTTATTTCCATATTTATCAACATTGATAGCTCCTTCCTGGGCACTGCTTAACAGTCAAAATCAAAGGCTAACTGAAAGGTTATCAATGTAAAGATGCAAACATGAATAAAAAATTATATGCATGTTTTACTGGATAGTAAAAAAACCCTTTCATGACACTTTCTATAAATTATTGGCTACTGTTTAATACATAAAGGAAAGTTCTGGCAATTTTATTCTGATGTGCACTCACTGATGCATGACAAATACTAAGAAAATGCTAACATTTTTCTTCTGAATGTAATTAATGCGGGGAAAGAAAAGGAAAAACAACAAAGAATTTGGTCCTTAATCAGAATCCCTCATGGACACACACGAAAAGCATGGGCGTTTTGGATACATTTGGAATCGAGCACATTTCTTAAGTTTGCAGAACACACCACACCAAAGAGGAACTTCAGAGCCTCATGGAAACAGGCCAGAATCATACAGGAGGGAATTAGGAAACAATTATTCCATGTGTGCTTTCTAATGACCTTCCTGAAATCCAGATGGTTTATTTGTTCTGAAAGTATTTTAGATAGGGCTGATTTATGGAATGTCATTATTAATGAGCTGGGTGAGAAATGGAATAATTGTTTCAGTGACCCAGCGTGTTTTCAAAGCGATGCAACGGTTTGTTAGCTGCAAATTGCATTCCATTCCTGTTTGTGGTTGAGGACATGAATATAAAAACTTTATTAACTGAACTTTGCCGTGGTTTGCCTGTAGTGTAGTTAAGGCAGCTTCCAAAGCAATTTTGTTTTGTTTTCTTACTATAAAGATCATGACTAATATTTTAAAAATTACTTGCTATCTTATGGCACAGTATGTTTCCTGGTTAAACCTGGCTTTGGAATTAATTACAAACTTATCTTTAGGATAACAGTTCTGAGGAAGCACAATTATGGTGCGTAACAAAAGCATCTTAGTTGGAAGCTTCGCATCTCCAACCTAATGACAAGCTTCCTCCATATGTCAACCCTCAAGGGCGTAACTTTTGACAATTGATAAAGAGAAATCAACCAGCCTCTTCCCCAACTTGGCCAAACTCTTTGAGGTACTACTTGGAAATAGCAAAAAGGATGTATCTCATAAAGCAAATCTGAGTCATCATAAAAAACAAACAAACAAAAAGTGATGGAATGGCTATTGTCTTAGGGGAAGGCTGGGGAAGTGACTGCTCAGATTTCGGTGCCAGGAGAACTGGAAGCCAACAAGGAAAACATGTGAACCCAGATGTCAGGCCACAGGGATGCTGGGGGTTCAGGCTGTGATGGTCACCATGAGCCCACAGGCTTCCAACACTGGAAGGCCAGCCTGGAAACACCCTCTTATCTGACTGCGAACAACAGGGGAACTTAGGGAGCAGTGGCTCTTGTCTCACAGAGCGATGACCACCGAGTCTCCCTGCCAGGGGAATAACAGCCAAGGATGGGGCCCTCTGCCCTGCCTGGCTGTGTGCACGAGTTCTGATGGAGGCAATATGGTGACCTATTTATTAGGATTTAACTATCTCCTTTAACCCTCCCCTTGTCTTTAGGTCCTGACTCTTATCAACCTCCCGTCTTTCTGCTTTCTTTCCTTACTCCACATCTGAGACTGTTTTTCTAGTAAGATAATCTTTTAAAAAATGTCAATGGCTCCTCTGCTCAGACTCCCCCAGTGACATCCCACTGTACACAAAGCAACGGTCAAGGGACTTCCCTGGAGGTCCAGTGGCCTAGGCTTCAGGCTCCCAGCGCAGGGGGCCCTGAGTTAGATCCCTGTTCAGGGAACTAGATCCCACATGCCATGAATAAAAGATCCTGCGTGCCACAGGGAAGATGGAAGAGCCCACGTGCTGTGACTGAGAGCCGGTGCAGCCAAATAAATTAATTAAAAAACAGCATCCAAGCTCCCTGCGAGGACCTATCGGGTCCTGTGGGGTCAAGTCCCTGGGTTCCTCTCCAAATGGGAGTCCTCCCTAGTGCCCAGCTCCGCGGGCCTGTCTCTGCCCCTCTCATCTCATAACCACACCCATCAGGCCTCGTATTCTTCCTCTGACACATGAATGGCTGAAGTCTCGGCATTCTTATGTCAAGTATGAGTTAATTCTTAAAAGGAATGCTGCTCTATCTACAGACCCGTCACAAACAGTTTACAGACAGACATGCTCACTGCGCAAGTCTAGACAAGGGCCCATCATTCCTCCCCACCAAACCAGACCTCACCCCCAAAGTGTCTGCTCTTTCAAATTCTGCAGCCTCTACTGTCGACGCCTGCAACACACGTGGAGTCACTTCAGTCGCGTCCGACTCTTTGCACCTCCACGGACTGTAGCCCACCAGGCTCCTCTGTCTGTGAAATTCTCCACACAAGAACACTAGAGTGGGTAACCATTTCCTTCTCCAGAGGATCGACCCAACCCAGGGACTGAACCTGGGTCTCCTGCATTGCAGGCAGATTCTTTACTGTCTGAGCCACAGGGGATGATGCTGTTATATTTCATGGACTCTGCGACACTGTCAACTATAAGATGCACCATTATTTTATGTAACAATTTTTAAGTTGTCAGTTGAACTCTGACTCGATGCTTTATCACTGAAACTCTTTTCCACTTACTTACAAAAATACCTCTTTTAATCCTAATTAGACAGACTGTCATATAGTGATACGTGGATACACACAACAGAAAACAAGCGACTGGTTAAAATGTTCTTAAAATGTCTTCACATACGGAATCTGGGTCTTGAAAATCACTCTTCTGAGAGTCAGTTTATGCACTTTACCACAAAACACTGTCCATTTTAAAATGCATTTTGGTTGAAGGTGTCCAACTTCCAACCTAACGACACTGAGCCTTTGGGAGCACTGGTGATGCAGCGTTTTAAAGAAGACCCCATTAAGGTTAGAAATGATTAGTACCAGCCCTGCAGCTGACTCTCTGAATATCCAGAGCCTGCTCTCGGAATAATTCCCTAAGACATCGGATTCACCACCACCCCACCACCTTTTCGTTCTTAGGAGTTTAAAGTCAACTGTGAATAATGCTTTATTGTGTTTTCAAGACTTTTCTCCAAGTAGCTGAAACTCTCAATGCCCATTTTGAGGCTGGCATGTTTGCCATTTATGAACCTGTAGGTACTGACAAGAGGCTTCCTTGATGGCTCAGATGGTAAAGAATCTGCCTGAATGTGGGAGACCTGGGTTCAATCCCTGGGTTGGGAAGATCCCATGGAGAAGGGAATGGCAACCCATTCCAGTATTCTTGCCTAGAGAATTCCAAGGACAGAGGAGCCTGGTGGGCTACAGCCCACAGGACTGCAAAAAGTTGGACACAACTGAGAAACTAATACCACCACCAGGTACTGACCAATATACCGTAACTGCTGCCTGGGTATAGTGAACGAAAGACACATGCCAATTTCAGAGACGTTAAAAATACACAGAAAAATAGGTATCTTAATCATGAACCAAATATTAAATATTGTATTCTAGTATTGTAGTCAAGAGAACTTGACCTTCTCACAGCTCCTGAATGACTCTCCATAGTTCAGAACATGTCCCTCCCAGCAGCAGTAGGCACTAGCCTTGGAGGGGCCCACCCGCACGCCAGGCTAAGCCAATCACATTTGCTCCAGAGTTTTACCTCGTGTGTGTGTTTAAAAAGCAGAGACATCACTTTGTCAACAAAGGTCCGTCTAGTCAAGGCTATGCTTTTTCCAGTGGTCACGTATGGATGTGAGAGTTGGACTGTAAAGAAAGCAGAGTGCCGAAGAATTGATGCTTTTGAACTGTGGTGTTGGAGAAGACTCTTGAGAGTCCCTTGGACTGCAAGGAGATCCAACTGGTCCATTCTGAAGGAGATCAGTCCTGGGATTTCTTTGGAAGGAATGATACTGAAGCTGAAACTCCAATACTTTGGCCACCTCATGCGAAGAGTTGACTCATTTGAAAAGACCCGGATGCTGGGAGGGATTGGGGGCAGGAGGAGAAGGGGATGACAGAGGATGAGATGGCTGGATGGCATCACGGACTCGATGGACGTGAGTCTGAGTGAACTCCGGGAGTTGGTGACGGACAGGGAGGCCTGGCGTGCTGCAATTCATGGGGTCACAAAGAGTTGGACATGACTGACCACTGGAAAAACCATAGCTTTGGCTAGACGGACCTTTGTTGGCAAAGTAATGTCTCTGCTTTTGAATATACTATCTAGGTTGGTCATAACTTTTCTTCCAAGGAGTAAGCGTCTTTTAATTTCATGGCTGCAGTCACCATCTTCAGTGATTTTGGAGCTCCAAAAAATGAAGTCTGACACTGTTTCCACTGTTTCCCTATTTCCCATGAAGTGATGGGACCAGATGCCATGATCTTCCTCTTCTGAATGTTGAGCTTTAAGTCAACTTTTTCGCTCTCCTCTTTCACTTTCATCGAGAGGCTTTTTAGCTCCTCTTCACTTTCTGCCATAACGGTGGTGTCATCTACATATCTGAGGTGATTCATATTTCTCCCGGCAATCTTGATTCCAGCTTGTGCTTCTTCCAGCCCAGCGTTTCTCATGATGTACTCTGCGTATAAGTTAAAAAAGCAGGGTGACAATATACAGCCTTGACGTACTCCTTTTCCTATTTGGCACCAGTCTGTCGTTCCATGTCCAGTTCTAACTGTTGCGTCCTGACCTGCATAGAGCAACACGATAGCCTCACAAGTAACCCCGTTTTCACTGGAGGTAGATTTTGGCTTCCAGCAACCGGAAGGGCTGCGATGGAGGAACTGGGAACTCCATCCGAGTTCCAGACCGAGCAGCCGTGAGCAGCCGGGCATCCTTGTGGGGTTGTGGCCGCCCCCCGGGCTCCACAGCCCACCGTGGAGACCCCCTGTCCCGGTGGCCTTCCCAGAGTGCAGCTTATAGGAACTGCGTGCCTTCTGCTGGGCGAGGTTCAGCTGGGCTTCCAATGAAGGGGCAAAAAGCGTCACTGAGAGGTGTCTCGGGGAGCAGGCTCCCAGTTCGAACCAGAGCAGGTGCACCCCCTCCCGCGGAGGGAAGGCGAGGGGCGGAGGTCCGCTGCCCACTGGGCCCCTCTCCGCAGACGGCTCAGGGCCCCACGCGGCTGCCGGGCCCTCTGTGACGGAAGCCTCGGGGATTTACAGAAACAAAGAAATGAGGCTTCCGCAGTCAGAGAAGGCACAGTTTCCTTGAAGCCGGGGGTGACGGTTCCCGGTCTGCGGGACCGAGAGAGGCGGGTGTGAGGGAGAGTCTGAGCGGAGGCAGGTCGGTCAGGAGCCCCGGCGACCTTCCCGTCCGGCTCCCGGGAAAGGCTGCGTCTCCGCCGTCGGCCGTGCTTGCTCCCGGTGAGCTCATTCGGAGACGGCCCGGCGGCCCTAACTGAAGCCACGACTTCCCGTCGCCGGCAGGTGTGGAGCCGGCAGGACAAGCAGGCGGCTCGAGGCTCCACCCAGGACACGGCAGGAGCGGGCTCCGGGGGGACAGGCGTGGGGCTCCCGGGGGGATGAGCGTGGGGCTCCGAGGGGACGAGCACGGGGCTCCCGGGGGGACGAGCGCGGGGCTGCGGGGGGACAGGCG